>CM053275.1:55524860-55867756 GCA_028583415.1 Protea cynaroides | reverse complement strand
CCTAAACGAACATGCATGAGTTGCACTCGCAAGAGGAGTCATGCGTATCCTCTACATCTTCAGCCTTTAATCGCCACCACATGTCCATACACTTTGGGGCATCAATATAATCTGCAAATGGTGGTACCTGCATCATCAACTAAAAATATTCGACGTCGAGAGGGTGAGCACACATCATGGCTCAGTGAGCAAACAAAACAATGCAACAATACATATGCATGCAATCAATTCATATCTTTGGTCTAGTTTTACGTTTGCACTGTACTATAGAAAGGATAGGTGGCCGCTGCACCTCTATGCACGAGAGTGTGGATACACCCGATGAACCTCTCACCGTCGCCCACAGCATCCATAATGAACATTGTACAACGAAGGTCATGTTTATCGATGCACAACTCCATACCAACAAATTAACCCCTGATGGCTAGGGCTGCAAACGGGGCTCGCTACTAACCAATCCTAATGTCAACTAATGTATCCAAGGCCTCACCCCAGCATCCTCAGAGCACCCGTAGAGATAGAGCTAAGGCCCCTCGGTAGAGTATAGGACTCAAGGACCGAGACCCTCCTTGATGCCCTATGTCGCAATAGTTCTGCTAAGGTAACGACGATACGACGATGCTAATGCACAAGACTTGAGTCAGAGATAGAGCTAAAGTGCCCGGATCAAACACCGCCTAACACTTCCCCTGATGCCCTACTCGCATCAAGCACACTAACCACACACAAACATTCACATGCCTATTCCTAGCATCAATCATCATCATCATGTTATAAGTAAACAAAATTAAATATGCATGAACAATAATAGCAGGAATATTGGATGACATGTTGAATGCACATTACAAGCATATTCGCATAGAATCAAGCATGTCATTGGACTCAAGAAAATAAAAGTAGTTTATTATTAACCAATTAGTTTAGGTCTTGTTCCCTCACCTTAGCTTGCTAATAGATACTCTTCCAAGTTTTAGAATCACCGTTATATTGCTATTATATTGCTAGAAGACCTAACAAAGTCAATAAAATTTAATTAAAATTTATTCTAATTTTTAAAACCATTCTATTAACTGAGGGTCGGAGGTAGGGTATGAGTTATGACCGACCCCTGGTGCGACCCTCCCCTAATCTGAACTTCCAGAACCCTGAGGGTCAATACTCAGAAAATCACATAGGGTCGGATGGTCATCGACCCCCTGTGGGTTTTGGTTAATTTTCCTCCTTTTAGTCCATTCTTCGTGTTTGGGGTCCTATGGCTTGCTCCTACAGTCCATTCAACATACATTCCATGGTCTAGAACCATGAATCATCCACCTATATAGCTTTTATGTATTCTCCCATGGTTTTCCATGGAAACCTAACCATGGGTTGATGGTTTGGGTTTCTCCGAGATCACACTCTCATACTTATCTAACCTAAGGTCTGTAGAAATTCATGGAATTAGTATCCATACCTGAGAAGAATACTCCTCCTCTGCAACTCTTCTCCTTTTTACTTTTTCTTCTCTCCCTTGCTTCTCTTCTTCTTCTCTTCCTTCTCTTCTCTTTCTCTCAATTCAATTAGGGTTGTAAAAGGAGTGAAAGAGGCTTAGGGACGTCCTATTTATAGGGTGGAAACTCCTAAACTAAGTCCCATTGAGATTAGGAAGGAATCCAAATCGAAATTTGGAAACTTTCCTAATTTCAGTTTCTGGCGGCAACTGAGGGTCGATGATCCCGTCGACCCTTGGTTTCCTAAAGTGTCCGACCCTCCCTGTAAAACGGAGGGTCTGACTTTCTGTCTTGGGGGGGTCCGACCCTCCCTTGCTGGGTATGCGACCCTCCCTTTAAATTAAGTGTTTTTGGGTCAATTTGATACCTAGGATCACGATCTCCTTCACGCCCTTGGTTCATTCATCTCGTCCATGATGGGTAAACCTGGTTCAAGGTGGTAAGACCGGATTAGTTTGATACGGGTCTTACATATACTGTTGATAAGGATCATTTGGTATACTTGGCAATGAAATCTCTACCTAATGAATACAAGCATATTAAAGTGGTATATAGAACTTCTAGAACAAAGTGGACTCTAAATGAATTGATAGCTGCTTGTATTGAAGATGAAGAAAGTGACAAAAAAGGGACTATCGAATCCATTAATACTACGTTCTACAAGAACAACTCTGACAAGGGCACTAGACAACAAGATTTGGACCTCACGAAAGAGGAAAATATTTTTCTGATAAAGCAAAGAAACCCTACGACAAGGAAAAAGATGATAAAGAGCAGCATAAAGAAAAGGACCTGAGCGACATCAAATGTTTTTGGTGTCAAAAGAGAGGACATATGAAGAGGGATTGCAAGAGCAGAAAACGTTGGTTGGAGAAGAAAAAGAATTCTGAAAACTCTAAGGAAGATGATGCACAAAAGGAATGACGGGTTCATCTTCATGAAATACAAGTCTAGTTAGGAGTCAGATACATTAATAGTTAGAAGTTATTTAAATTCAGTTTGATATTTTGAATCTTCAGTTTTTGTTTTCTCCATAAAGGAGAGTTTGTTTCCAGTTTAAGTATTACCAAGACGTGATTCTATTCAATTTTATTTAAATAATATTTTATTTTATCTTAAGGCGTCTTTATGCAATAAATATTTTTGTATGTTAAAATCTGAATTTATACTAGTGATTGAATGTTTGGGTGATTTTAAGATCTTCAAAGACAAATAATGATTCACTAATGGAAGCCTTTAGTGATTTATGAATGATACGGTAGTCACGAATTATTTTGATGTGCTTAGTCAGTGGGAGTTTTCATTCGTATCTGGTGCTATGGTTGTTTGTATTGTTGGTGATTTGATTCATGATTCAGGTTGTATTTAGCCAAAGATAAAATGGGCAGTATTTAGCCGGACACCAGGCAATATTTAGCCAAAGATCAAACAAGGCAGTATTCAGCCAAATATAAAATGTGCTATTCAGCCAGGATAAGAGGCAGTATTCAGCCAAAGATTAAGGGCGGTATTCAGCCAAACAAACTATGACGGTGTGTCAAAGTGAGATATTAATCCAAGTTAGAGGAGGTTTGCCATGAAAGGATAATATCAAGTATAAAGGTTTTGAGATAACTCGATCGAAGGTAATTCGATCAAAGAGGACTCATTATCTCACGATGATTCGTGCTGTTAAGTAGGCTTTTGTATGTGGCTAATGGAAGGTAATACACCATTTGTGTTGGAGTATTTTTTGCTGTTGCTCGACATTGGCAGGCTTAATAGCTGGATCAAAGTAGGTGACGATTTATTGTGTGAATGGATTCCATGGCCACACTATTCAATGGTGGCAGGCATTATAATTAATCTAGCCTAAGTGGGAGAATGTTGGAATATATATATGTGGGCTTAATTAATTACTAGGCCCATTGATTAGTGGGAGTCTATGTCACTAGGTTAGACCAGTTCGGTTTGGTTCGTCACAAGATAAAGAGATAGGCAATCCCTATTACAATGTGGGACTAGTTAGGGTTTGTGATAGTATTTTATATACTAGGTCATGAGTCCCCGCAGCCATAGTTGTTTTCTTCTCTCTATACCCACGAGCAGTGAGAAAGGCGTGGAACCTCTACAGGCTGTGGAAGACCGTGATCAAAGCTCCAACACCATTCTTGGAGAATAATGACGGAAATCAATCTTCTACTCTCAGGTATGTCTCTATTATTATTGATTACATTGAACATCATTGTATTCTAGATTTCTGTATGGATATTAGGGTTTGGGATGAAAACCTATGAACTGAAAAAATCTAACATGGAGGGCTTTGCTCTACAGGAGCCGCTACAGTCGTCCAGTGTACTGGACCGATGGGGAGAATGGCACGTCACTTTTAAGTTGGGAGGGTGAGAATTGGCCAAACCAAATCAAACTTTGGTATTGGTTTTGGTTTTCAGAAGCTGATTGAAAACGGAAACCAGACTGACCGAAACTTACCACATTGGACCAAATTGAAGAGCAGATAAAATTCGATATTGGCAAAAAAAAAAAATCTGGTGTGATCAGCCAATTAGTTAAACGACTAAATGGTATTAGAATCATCCATCCTCAAAGCATAAATCCTGACCCTCATGTATATGAAGTAATATATTATCCTATTCTCATCCTTATTTGCTTTTTTTTTTATAGGTTGGTCCCAAGAAAATTTGAACTCATGACCTCTTAATTCTGAGGTATTATTCTCACCTGAGCCCTCAAATTCTCTCGACTTCCATCCAAGGACCTCTCTCCCCTTCAATATTTTACACTATTAACCTTTTAATATATGAAAATTTGAGACCCAATAGTTAAACAAATCAATTAGGGACCTTAACTAACTGGACCGATAGTTGCCCGTAGCATTTTTTTTATATAGATCGAGCTCTTATTGGCTCGAAATTAGATCAAACCAATATAAAAAACGTCAAAACTGAACCGAATCGACCAATTGGCCTAATTCTGTAAGACCTGTACTCCACTAACCCGGTCTAACCTAGGTTATGTGTTGTGACAGGTCTTCCCATCATAACCAGGTCGGACATAGCAACCGGATGACGGAACCACACAGCAAGGTACGGAACTGACAACTCAAACCTTGTCCGATCAAACTGGTTGAAGTTGTTCGATTTGCATATTATGCTACCGGACAATCATAAAATATAGTCCGAGAAATTAGAAACTTTCCTAATTAGAGTGGATCCACAATAGGAGACTTGTCTCCATATATAGACCTTATTATGCTCATTCTCTCTAACTTTGATCAGTCACAAACCCTAAAATTGAGAGGAGATCTAACAGAGAAGGCTCTAAAGAAGAAGGCTGTAAAGGAGAAGGAAAAAAGAGAAGAAGAATTCACCGTCGATTTTCAGCAAACATCTTCAAGAGACCAACGGTAAATTCTTAACCGCTGTAAGTATGATAGGATGTTTGTGAGGTTGGATTCACAACCATGAGAGATTGTAGTCTAATTTCACTACTGTATGAAATGTATGACGAATGATTCATAAGAATCCAGTGACAAGGGTGTATAGAACTAGGGTTACAGTGGAAACCCTAACGTGTTCTTGACTATAGTACTACGTAGAATAAACCCTAGAATAAGTTGGAGAATCAACTTTGAAGGAAATACAGATAGGAGAAACAACCTCTAGGTTGTCCGATCTGTATTATCGGTTGCAACTAAGGTGAGGCCAATCATGTTTTTGAGGAGTGGCTCCTTCCTTCCCGCCATGTCCTTTAGCCCTTGGTTGGCTCTTCTAGCACCTGAGTCAGGTCTTTCTAGTCTTCTAGTTATCTTTCAAAGAGAGCATTTTTTATTCCAGCCGAGAAGAAGGAAAAACAACAAGACAAAAAGGAAAAAACTTTATACTTACTTGTATTTTATTATTTTTTTGTTGCGCTAAGCCACAAATCACGAAATTGAATAAGTACACAAACCCGGAATGCCCCGGTTGACAAATCTTTCCTCTCCCGTTGGTCGAGCTCAGGTGGACTACTCAGTGCTTGAGGGTTCAACGGAATTTCCAAGTCTTCCGTCGTTCTCCCATAAGTCCTTCCAACGTAGGTTTATTAGGTTATCCCTTAGCCTAGCTCTCTGAAAACTCTCAGGAAGTGTCTCAAGGTTGTCCGGTATGGTGTCCCATCGGACAATATGCCACACAGGACAATGTCTAAAATGACTGTTTGCCAGTCCAGACAATCAATTTGAAAAATAAAAAATTGATAGAATTAAACCCTAACTTAATTCTAATGATTGTTTAAGGTTTATAATCAACTCAAGCTACTTCCTAGGTCTTGAAGAGAGTCAAACATCACTCAACAAGTGAGGGACAAGACCCAAATTAATTGGTTAATAACTAACTATCATGCTTATTGTTTTGTTTGATTGTGTATATAACAAGTCATCCAATATATGTTATTTATAATTCATGCATTTTTTTTGTTGCTAAATATCCAATTTTATTAAAAAAGAAAAGAAAAAAGAATACAAAAAAGCCCTAATCGGGTGATGAACTCCCACCTTCGGCATTGCCTTCAACAGGAGCCACTCCAGGTACAAAAATCAACTAGCAAAGACGATATCTAGGGTGGTGGGAGGCATCCCACACAACTTCCCTAGACACTATATTTGGACATCTGTTCCATGAATATGAACGCCTATCTTGGGCTGAATGCCTATCATGGGCTGCACACCTTGCAAGTTTATCTGCTACTGTGTTGGTTTCTCGAAAACAGTGAGTGTACCTAACAATACAACTAGATAACTCCACAGATAGGGCATTCCACTGTTGTAGAAAATACCAAGGTAAATCCATTGACATCATAGCGTTTACCACAGATTGAGAGTCTCATTCCATCCAAATCCTACAAAATCCAAGAGATAGAGCGGCCTTTAATCCAATAAGGATGGCTTTAAACTCAGCATAAAAGTTTGTGTGAATGCCAAGATATTCAGCAAATGCATAGAGAACTTGCCCTTTATGAGATCGCACTACACCACCGGCACCCGCAACTCCTGGGTTGCCAAAACTTGAGCCATCTGAATTTATTTTGCACCACCCAAGAATAGGCTGCCTCCAATAAAGTTCAATCAATAAATTTCTTTTTGGCTGTGCCACAAGCAGATGTAGAGCACTTGCAATTCTTCGATCTGCTGCTGACTTGATCTTGCATGGTAGAGAGATGAAAATATCCATGTGGTCCTGTTTTATTTTATTCCAGATAAGATCTATCTCCGCCTTTATATTACGGTGAAGTGCATTGTTTTGAGCCATCCAAAGGTTATGAATAACAATAACCAAAATAGCATACCAAACACTTCTTTAAGGGACGATTCTACTTTTTCTCATCCACCATATGAGCAGAAAATTGTAGGAATCAATTGAGGGCATAACAACTTCAAAGCAAGCACAAATCTTTTGCCATATAGCTGTAGAAATTGCACAACTACAGAACATATGATTCTGAGATTCCTCTGCTAACAAGCACAAAGAGCATCTTGAGGCCAAAATAATACCTTTTCGCTTAATCTTGTCAGCTGTGGGGTACTTTTGCAAACACCAACGCCATGTAGTCCAGCTCAAGCTTGGAAACCCTTTGTTCCAGACTATAGGAGACCACATTGGTTTCAGTTTATCAGACCTAAGGAGATCCCAAGCGGATTTAATAGAAAAATGCCCATCTTGTTCACCAACCCACACAAGACGGTCTTTATGACCATGAGATAGAGGAATAGATTGGGCAGCTTCAAACTAGTATTTAAGAGTAGCTGAATTCACCTAAGGGCAAACCCAATTTCCTTCTCTTATAAAACGGGCTAGCGAGCAGTCCTTACCTTTCAATAAATTCATCTCCAATCCAAGGTGCTCTCTAAGAGAAAAATCACCTAACCATTGATCACACCAAACATTTATACATTCACCATTACCAATGACCCATATGGTATGTTTAGATGTCCAATCCCATACTTTCTTGATGCTACGCCAAACTACAGAAGAACATAACCGTCCTTGGTAAAATAATGACCACGCATAAATCTTGCATATAGGGAATCATCAACTTTAATTTTCCAAGCCATTTTGCATAGCATTGCATCATTTACTTAGTGCAGACGATGCAATCCCAATCCACCCTTTTTCTTAGGTGAACACATTTCCTCCCATTTGACAACCACAGCTTTCTGCTTGTTCGGATCTCCAGTCTAGATGAAATTCCTTATCCACCCTTCCACAGTTTTTATAAGAGCCCGGGGCCACTTGTAGACACAAAATGAGTGCATAAATGAGCTACATAAAACTGATTTAACCAGTTCCAAACGGCCAGCATAAGAAAGAAGACGACTAGACCAAGCTCAGAATTTTTTCTTGAAATGTTCAATCACAGGGTTTAGATGATCCCTGTGGAGCCTTCCTTTGAATAATGCAACACCCAAATATAAAGAGGGAAAGAGCCCTTGAGAATAATTTAGACAAGATAACATTTTCTCCCTTCGACTTCTACTTACTGCATCTGAGAAAAGTTTTTCTTTTCGCAGGATTAACTCTCTTGCTAGCATAATCATTATATTGAAACAAAAGATCATGAATGGCTCTACATGACTTCAGGTTAGCCTTCATGAAGATAACAATGTCATCTGTGAACATGAGATGTGTGGGAGCAACCACATCCCTTCCTTCCTCTAAAAATAGGCTCAGTCAGACCTTTAGTAGCTGCAAAGCTTCGATAGAGAGCTTCTTCAGCTAGAACAAGGAGTAAGGGAGAAATGGGATCTCCTTGCCTAAGACTTCTTGTGGCCGTGAAAAATCCCATTGGACCTCCATTGATCATAACTAAGAGTCTAGCAGAATCCAAAAGGGATCTCACTCTACTAACAAAGAGCGAAGAGAAACCAAACCTAGAGAGGACATCAAATAGAAAATTCCACTCAAGGGTATCAAACTCCTTTTGGATATCCAATTCAAGAGCAATATTTCCTTTTTTTGTATGCCTATGCATCAAAGTGACCAACTCAGAAGCTAGGACAATATTCTCATGAATGAGTTTGCCTGTAACGAAAGCCCCTTGTTCCTCCGAAATAATTTTCCCCATAATTAACCCCAACCTATTGGCAAGAATTTTTGGGGCTATTTTGTACAAGAAATTGCCCACATAGATTGGACGGAAATCAGATAATTTCATTGCTCCATCTTTCTTAGGGATCAGAGAAATGTAATTGCAATTGCAATTAATACCCTTCATCAGACAATTATTAGAGAAAAAGGAGCAGATAACAGAGCAGACCTCTTTCCCAATAATATCCCAACATAAATGATAGAATTTGCCTGAGAAACCCTCAGGACCAGGAGAACTATCTAGATTCATTCCCATAATTGTAAACTTTATTTCACCATCAAGGGAATAGTTGTTGCCACTACTTTTGTAGAAGGACGCATAGAAATCAACCGTATATTGGATAATGTCATTTTGATTGTCAAGGATAGTGCCATCCTCTTTTTGCATTTCTCTGATCAAATTCCTGGCTCTTCTTGCCTTAACTTTAGCATGAAATTTTTTTGAATTTTTATCACCTTACTTGAGCCAGTTAATCATCCCTTTCTCAGCCCATAACCTCTCATGAAGAGAGCACATTTCATCATGCATTTGAGTGGCCTCAGACTCAAGGTCCCACCGTAAAGAATTACAACCAACTGTATCAATAGTTTCTTGAATATCGTCAAGACATGTTTTTGACATCAGAACTTCATCCTCCTTGTTAGGAAATGTTTCTCTGGACCAAAGCCTCTGACGATTCTTAAGGATTTCAGCTTAGCATTCACTACATAATAAGGGAATCCAATGATAGGGATATTCCATACCTCTTGAACTACTGATTTGAATGACTCATGTTCCATCCAAAATCTCTGCACACAGAACGGGATGTTTCTCGGCTTAGGGATAGCAGAGCATCCAATTACAATTGGTGAATAATCAGAACCAAAGCGTGGTAATACTTTCTGGAAGGAATGAGAGTAGAAGTTCAACCATGCTGAATTACCAAGGCTACAATCAAGCACAGCAGAGACCCAACCAACCACTCTATTATTTGTCCAAGTAAACTTGGGACCTGTGGATGGAATTTCAACCAAATCTGCAGTATCTATGAAAGCTTCAAACTCATTTGCTGATGCCAAGGAAAATAAACCAGGTCCAAATTTTTCATTGGCATAATGACAACAATTAAAATCACCTACAACAAGCCAAGGAGATGTCCGGACCCCTATCGTTAAAAGGTCATTCCATAACTCTCTACGGCCAACATGTCTATTGTCAGCATGAACAAAAGTGACCATTTGTTTTAATCCATCTACAGTGATTTCAATGGTTATCTGTTGAGCCAAACAAAGCACCACAATAGGTTTAGAAATACACCTTCGCTTGAAAATCCACAAGTTTGGAACTTTTTCGTATCTAACATTATGAGTAAAGTCTGTCTCATAACCCAGATGATCCAAAAGCAGTCTAGGAAACTTCATCGGATCAACCATAGGTTTACCGATACAAAATACATCAGGATTGTTCTCCCACAGGAGTCTTTTCAGATTTCGTCTTGATTTGGATTCAAGACACTCCTTATGTTCCAAAAGATGGCTTTCATTTGAGACCCTTTTGGCGCAAGGTCTCTAGACGGGCTCTTCGAGCATCAATGGTGCTTGTAGGATCCCCCTATTTTTTACCTTTCCCTGCAAGCCTACCAGGAGGTCGCTTACCAGCTAATATGGATTCTCCATCTTGCTCTATAAGACATTTGTCAACTATCGAAACGTCATCAAAGGCAATCTCCACTCTGCCAGGAGAAGTAGTGACCAATGAACGTCTAGGATCAGTAATTGTATTGATTTCATTATTCCTCTTTTCAGTAGTAGTAATAGGATCAACCCGATTTTCTTTTCCACCATCTGCAATAGTCACTACTGGCATAACAATGTGATCTAAATGTTTAGCGGAATCAGTGACAACATTATCCATCACATCTTTACCTTCATCTTCCACATCTTCCCACCTACCCAGATTTGATCTAGGCTGCACAGGACTTCCATGGTCAGCGGAAGGATTCACCAGAGCAGCTTCAGGAACAGACTCATGAGTATCGGCTTCAGGGATAGATTCATGAGTACCAGCTTGATTGGCCTACTAGCATTAGCACCTTTTTGGCACTCCACTGAATGATGACCAATAGTACCATAGGATCTGCATCTAATTGGGGGGGTCCTCATACTCAATTTTATGTTTGAAAAATATTTGCTTCCGATTATGAACACATTCCACCATTATTTCATTAGGTTTTGGACTTCCAACCTCCATCTCTACAGAGAGCCTTGCAAAACTTCCCAATGTCTTACTTTGAGTATTGGGATCTATACTGATTGGTTTGCCAAGGGCCCTACCAATGGTGAGGCAAATGTCATCATCCCAAAGTTCCAAAGACAACTTGGGTAAGCGAATCCACTAACGGTACCGAGCAATACGAATCTTATCAACATCAAAATTCGGTTCCCATTGCTGGAGCCAAACTTGCTGCCCATTAACCCTGGTAATTCCTCTCTTCCAGACAGAAAGGAGAGATTCTTTGGAAAAGAACCTAAAAATAAAGTACCCCTTTCCAAGCGAGGTCATTTCAAATTTGTTTGAGTTTCCCCATTGTTCAGACACAATTCGATGCACTTCCTTCAATGGTATACCTTTGGTAAATACTCATTCGATCACTGCAAGCTTATACTTTTCAAGCTGCCTTTCATATACTACCTATGGGATGACAACTCAGGTAATTCCTCCAGTAGTTACAGGTTCAGGTAAATCCATAGGATCAGAGAAATCCAACAAAACTGCAAAAGAGCATTGTGCTCCACCCTCATTTGGAACTGCTGCTGTCGGCTCAGCCATGTGCGATGGTGGCACCTTATGCTCCTACCGTAGACCATCAGAACAAACAGCACCCTTTCCTTTCTCT
Organism: Protea cynaroides; assembly: GCA_028583415.1. Lineage (NCBI taxonomy): Eukaryota > Viridiplantae > Streptophyta > Magnoliopsida > Proteales > Proteaceae > Protea > Protea cynaroides. The sequence continues at coordinate 55,856,266 of CM053275.1, read as the reverse complement.
CGGGCTAAACAAAACCGCCTCTTCTTGGAGGGCTTTCTTTAGATGATCACTCTGTTACCATCAATAGTCTTACCAATATTGGCTTCAACATCTTCTTGCGATGGTAAGCCAATAAATCGACCGAGATCGAATAGTGGATTTTCCAATATAGAATTGGAAACTAGATCGTTACTTGCCAAAACTAGAGGTAGTTAAACACCGGTGCCTACACAGGAGATTTAACCCTTTCTTGCGAAGTGTTAGGGAATTAAACATCTATGGTCCACATCCGCCGACACGTTGAATTTTGACATTAGCGCCACGTCAAGATTAACTATTTAACAGAAGGGTAAAATCGGTATTGCCCCTTGATCCACGAAAAGGGTAAAATCGTCATTTTAGGGATTCCGCACTATTCACTATAAATAGGGCGAATCCCGAGGATTGCCAGGAGGACATTTTTTACTGTTAATTTATTACCGCTTTGGGATTCTCGCTCTGACACATAGGTCGGATAATCTCACCTCACCCTACAATTTTCTATAATATCTTAGTGGGCTCGACACCGAGCCCATCGACTGTTCACAGAGTCTAACTTTGGCATCGAAGTGGACCCGGGGCATCTAGCCCGCCTCCCTTCTTTGCCTTTCCTTGTCTTGCAGGTCCAGTCAGTGAGGAGGACCCACAGGACGGATCTAGGCCGAAACAGTTTGGCGCCCACCGTGGGGCACTACGAGTATTCCGATATCAAGATAAAGCCAGGGAAGAATCTCCGATCATGAGTCCACGATGGACCAGGAGTCAAATGGTCAGCCCCAACCCCCCATTGCTTGATCAACGGATAAATCTGGAAGAAGGAGACAGATCGGAGGCTAGACTTAATCAAGACCGCGGAAAGCGGGCAGCAGCACCGGCACCTACATCAGAAGCATTCGTCACCTATGCACAGTTCGAGACTGTTGCACAACAGCTCGCGGTATTAACGAGATTCGTGCAAGGATTGCAAACCCCTGCAGCAGAGGCCACATCTCGACCTCCCATTGGCCTCGTTCCCCCGGCGGTACCGCACCAGGAAGCTGACCTCCATCATGACCCGCCTCGAGATCGGCCAAGGCAGAGTGGAGAACGATCAGAACAGCCAGGAGCCAACGTTCGCCCTGCCCCCGAGCTAAGCGAAACGGGTTCGACATCGCACCATGGGAGAATTCCGGCTCGGGACAGACTCGGTCCCCAGCCGAGGCCAGTGCCCAGAATCGACGAAGAAATAGAAGAGCTCATGGTTCCACGGAGCATAACATTGCCGGAGGGAGCCGTGGGAACAGAGAAGCCCAATGTCCCCATGGACCCTGAAGTTGCTGCACAGATAGCGGACCAGTTGGCGGTCCTCCACAAGAAGGTTGAAACCATGCAGAAGGCGGGAGTGTCCCACGATGAAGACAGGGACTATTCCACGGAAAACCCCCTGACCGACATTATCATGAGGGTCCCTCTACCCAAACGATTTAGCATGCCCCCCGTCGACTCATATGATGGTTCTACCGACCCTATCGAGCATTTAAACAACTTTGTCGGAGCATGGTCTTGCACGCTAACCCCGATGCAATCATGTGTAGAGATTTCCCGCTCACACTCAAAGGAGCGGCGCGTATGTGGTTCAATATCCTCCCACCGCGCTCGATCGACTCATTCAAAACCATGGGTAGACTCTTCAGGATGCACTTTCAGGGCAGCAGGGTGCAACGGAAGACAAGTGCCCATCTGATGAACATGCGACAAAGATCCAGGGAAACCCTAAGGGCCTTTTTAGCTCGGTTTAACTTGGAAGTATTACAAGTCAAGGACATTGACGAGGCAGTTCACTTCGCAACGCTAAGAGCAGCGGTCACCGACCCAAAGCTCAGATTCTCCATTGCTAAGAAGGAACCAGCCGATTTGCAAGAGCTCCTGGCGAGATGCGAAAAGTTCGCCAGTGCCAATGAAATTTATGAAGCTAGCAAGAGTCTAGAGGTAATTCAACACAAACGGAATGAAGAGAGGCCAGACCTTGTGCGGCCTGGAGAAAGCAAAAGATCCCGAAGAGATGAGGCAAGAGCTAGGGGTTTGCTTCAGAAAAAATTCAGTGACTACACGCCACTGAACAGGTCCCTCGGAGACGTGTACACCCTCATTGCGGGTGATGGGTACCTTCAGAGACCCCAAAAGATAGTCACTGAGGCGAGGAAGTGCAATCCCAACAAGTACTGTCAATACCACCGCGACATCGGCCACACAACCGATGAATGCAGCAATCTGCAGGTTGAAATTGAAGACCTTATCCAGCGAGGCTATTACAACCAATACATTGATCACAGTGCCCCGAGAGTACCAGCCCCCACGGCTGAGGATCGGGGAAGATTACCTCCATCCCGAATGAGGACGCTAGAGCAAGAGCAGCGGCATCAGTTAAGGCCAAGGCGGCAGGAAAGAAGAGACGCACGAGAGGAACCCCAAAGGGGAGAGAGGAGGAGAGATAGGCCGAACGAGCACCGAGAGAGGCGTCGCGAACAAGAACCTATCCAGCATGAGGAGAGAAGAGAAAGAAGACCAACACCAGCGCATCGGGACATAGGTGTCATACTGTGTCAGCTCGACCGTACCCTCCAACAGACACATGAGGAGAATCAAGTACCCAACTCCCTGGCGACCAGGGGGAGAACAAAGCAAAGGACCGACCCAAGGGTGTCTAGGAAGCGCGAAGATCAGACCCGGCCTCCCCCTCCACTGTACGTCATTGATCCACCCAAAAATGAGGATATACCTTATGAGCGCATCTATACGATCAGACGCGCGGGACCACAGTACCATCCAGTGGAATACGGAAACAGCCCGTCCGCCAGTCGACCCTTAATAGCTGCAGCAACCACCTCGGCCGCGGAGCAATGTGGAGATTTTGACCGACCCTCAATGGCCGTAGCGGCCACCTCGGCCTCTGAATGCCAAAAAGATTATGCCAAGTCGACCCCGGTGAACGACGACAGTTACGATCCTTCCACCCAGGGCCGGAAGACTTTGACAATAACGGGCGGACCAGCTGCTGGCAACACCTCAACAAGAACAAGAAAGGCCTATGCCAGAAGTGTCAAGTCAACGGAGTGGCCCGGAAAGCGGGCTCGCACCGGGGATTTCCTCACATTCAGCGACGAAGATCTGTGCGGGTTAGAGCTTCCCCATGAAGACGCCATCGTCATCACCCTACGGATTGAAAATAGCGATGTGCATAAAATCATGGTCGACACGGGCAATTCCGCAGACATCATTTATTGGCAAGCTTTCAAGCGCATGGAAATCCCCTTTGATCGATTGCTGCCAGTTGACTACCCCTTGATCAGTTTCTCAGGGGATCTAGTAAGTGTCAAAGGATCCATAAGGCTGCCGATAAGAGCCGGCACTTACCCCCGCGAGTCAAGAGTCACGATGAATTTTCTGGTAGTTGACGTCCCCTCCTCATACAACGGTCTCTTAGGGAGACCAGGCATGATCACACTACGATCAGTACCATCTCCATATCATCTAGTGCTCAAGTTCCCGACTCCGCGCGGGGTAGGGGAATGCAGGTCAGATCAGCTGGTCTCTCGTAAATGTTACTCGGCGGAACTCACCGATCACAAAAAACCTGCAAAGGCCCTGCAGGTACAAATCGAGGATTTACGAGACGATCCCAAGCAACAGAGGGGTGGGGCAGCAGAAGACCTCATCCAAGTCCCCCTAGCTGAGGACAGCCCTGACCGAACGGTGCGGATAGGGACCACCCTTAAGGAACCGCAGCGAGGCGCACTCGTGAAGTTTTTACAAGCTAATGCGGACGTCTTCGCCTGGTCTGCGGCTGACATGCCAGGAATTCCCAGGGAAGTGGCACAGCACCGCCTCAATTTGGATCCCACTAGACGGCCAATACGACAAAAAAGAAGATCCTTTGCGGCACCCCGTCAACAAATCATCGATGCTGAAGTAAGAAAGCTGCTGGACGCCGGATTCATCAGGGAGCTGCACTACCCATAATGGCTAGCCAATGTGGTCATGGTTCCCAAGACCGGTGATAAATGGCGCATCTGCATCGACTTCACCGACCTTAACAAGGCCTGCCCTAAGGATAGCTTTCCGCTGCCCAGGATCGACCAGCTCATTGATGCCACAGCCGGACACGCCCAGTTAAGCTTTATGGACGCCTATTCCGGATACAATCAAATTAGGATGCACCAGGCCGACGCAGAGAAAACGGCCTTTGTTACCAGCCAGAGCCTTTTTTGTTATGATGTAATGCCCTTCGGCCTCAAAAATGCCAGAGCCACCTATCAGAGGTTGGTCAACAAGATCTTTGCCGAGCAAATTGGGCGCAACATGGAGGTGCACGTTGACGACATGCTGGTAAAAAGTTTAACCGAGAACGATCATGTTCGTGACCTAGAAGAGGCATTCAGTGTACTCCGAAGGCACAAAATGCGCCTCAATCCCGCAAAATGCGCATTCGGGGTCACTTCGGGAAAATTCCTAGGATTCATGGTTTCAAACCGAGGAATCGAGGCAAATCCAGAAAAAAATACGGCTATTCTTGAGATGCCAGCACCCACCCGGATCAAACAGGTACAGGAGCTCACCGGACGAGTAGCCGCGCTCAGCCGGTTCATGTCACGTTCTGCGGACAAATGTCTGTCATTCTTTCAAACCCTGAAAGGCAACAAGACCTTCCAGTGGACGACCGAGTGCCAATAGGCGTTCGAAGAATTAAAAAATTACCTGGCATCTCCCCCGTTGTTGGTAAAACCTGAAGTGGGAGATACTTTGGAGTTATACTTGGCAGTTTCTTCAAAAGCGGTCAGCGCGGTGCTGGTCAAGGAAATAGAGGGTGTCCAGCGTCCCGTTTACTATGTCAGCAAAGTCCTATTGGAGGCCGAAACCAGATATAAGTTCATTGAGAAGGTCACGCTGGCATTAGTCACATCCACGCGGAAGCTACGCCCATACTTCTAGGCGCACTCCACCACCATCCTGACTGATCAACCTCTGAAGAAGATCCTGTCCAGGCTAGACATTTTTGGTAGAGTTATTCATTGGGCCGTCGAGTTAGGAGAATTCGATCTTCAATTTAAACCACGAACAGCCATCAAAGCCCAGGCATTGACAAACTTCCTAATCGAGGCATCACCTGAAGAAGATTCAGCTATAGACAACTCACCCCCTGAAGAGAAAACACCGCCATGGACCTTGTTTGTTGACGGAGCATCAAACAAAACCCAGTGCGGTGCAGGATTCATTCTGACCAGCCCCGATGGTTTTCAAATCCGATGCGCTATCCGGTTCACGTTCCAAGTCTCCAACAATGCAGCCGAATATGAGGCCCTCATCGCCGGACTTCGTCTGGCCAAGGCAGTCATGGCAAGGAGATTAGAAGCGTCCAGCGACTCCTAGCTAGTGGTACGTCAAGTTAATGGAGACTACGACGCAAAGAAGCCAAGTATGTCTACCTACCTCAAGAAGGTCCAAGAGGCCGCATCTGCGTTCGAATACTTCCTTCTGGGTCATGTTCTTCGGGACTAGAATACCTTGGCGGATTCGTTATCCAAACTCGCCACCGCAGACTTAAAAGATCTGGATCATTCGGTATACACTGAAGTTCTGCACCAATCTTCCGTGGACCCCTCAACCAAGGCCACACTCTCCGCGGCGTCTGAACCATCATGGATTGACCCGATAATTTTCTTTCTCCAAAGTGGAAAACTTCCAGAAGACAAGAAAGAAGCTCGGCGCATCCAGTCTAAAGCCAGCCATTACGTCGTCGAGGAGGGTGTCCTCTACAAGAAGGCCTTCACATTCCCACTACTTCGATGCTTACGTCCTTCCGAAGCAGCGCAAGCTGTCAAAGAAGTCCACGAGGGCATATGTGGCGCGCACCAAGAGGGTAGAGTTCTCGCTCACAAGATATTACGTCAGGGATATTACTGGCCTAAGATGCGGCAAGATTGTATCACCTACATCAAAAGGTGCCCCAAGTGTCAGATATACGCACCAGTGTCTCACCTGCCAGCCGCACCCCTTCGCCCTATCGAGGCAGCTCCCATCCCCTTCGCTACATGGGGAATGGACATCATTGGCCCTTTTCCACCAGCACGCTATCAGCGAAAATTCGTGGTCGTCGCTGTGGATTATTTCACAAAATGGGCAGAAACGGAGACACTATCTCGCATTCCGGAAAGTGCCATCAGGGCCTTCTTCATCAAATCTGTGGTCTATCGATACGACATCCCTAGAGTTCTCATCACGGATAACGGCAAGCAGTTCGATAACGCAGCCTTTGCGGCATTCTGCGCAGAGCATCGTATTGAGCACCGGCGTGGAGCAGTAAAACACCCGCAGACTAGCGGTCAGACGGAGGCCACCAATAAGATTCTGGTAAAAGGCATCAAATCGCGACTCGATGGCGCGAAAGGTCGGTGGTTGGACGAATTGCCGCACATACTTTGGGCAGATCGAACCACTCCGAAGACAGCTACTGGAGAATCTCCCTTCCAACTGGCCTTCGGTACAGATGCTGTGATCCCTTTATAGGTTAGAATTGCGTCCCACCGGATTGACAATTATAACCCAACCACAAATGAGCAAGGGTTACGCGCCAACTTGGATCTCGTAGGAGAGGTGAGGGACCAAGCCCAGATACGAATTGCGGCCAATCAACAACAAGTGGCAAGACACTACAACAAGAGGGTACACCCCCGGTCGTTCAAGGAAGGAGACCTTGTACTCAGAAGGACCATTGCCTCTGACCCTACTCATCAAGGGAAGCTATCCCCCAATTGGGAAGGCCCCTATCAGGTCACACAAGCGTTAAAAACAGGGTCCTACCATTTGATGGATATGGACGGTCAAGCCTTGCCGAGAGCATGGAATGCCGAACACCTTCGGCCATTTTATCAATGAAAATTCCCTGAATGTACATACGCCATTTCAGTACGACCTAGGGACATTAAGGAGTTTTTCATCACAGCAATCCCCCATCTTTCCAATGCATTTGACAGCAAGGACACACACTAAGCATTAACCCCAACGGATATCATCCCGGCCCTGTACCGATGCGAGACCCATTCGACCCAAGGCTTTCACCTAGTGTGGAAACCCCTTGGGCCGAGGAGGGTAGAAACGGCTCCGCGCCGAAACGGATATCATCCCGGCCCTATGCCGATGGGAGACCCATTCGACCCAAGGCTTTCACCAAGTGTGAAAACCCCTTGGGCCGAGGAGGGTAGAAACGGCTCCGCGCCGGTACGAAGATCATCCCGGTCTTGTACTGATGTGAGACCCATTCGACCCAAGGCTTTCACCTAGTGTGGAAACCCCTTGGGCCGAGGAGGGTAGAAACGGCTCCGCGCCGAAACGGATATCATCCCGGCCCTGTGCCGATGGGAGACCCATTCGACCCAAGGCTTTCACCAAGTGTGGAAACCCCTTGGGCCGAGGAGGGTAGAAACGGCTCCGCGCCGATACGAAGATCATCCCGGCCTTGTGCCGATGTGAGACCCATTCGACCCAAGGCTTTCACCAAGTGTGGAAACCCCTTGGGCCGAGGAGGGTAGACACGGCTCTGCGCTGAAACGGATATCATCCCGGCCCTGTGCCGATGGGAGACCCATTCGACCCAAGGCTTTCACCAAGTGTGGAAACCCCTTGGGCCGAGGATGGTAGAAACGGCTCCGCGCCGATACGAAGATCATCCCGGCCCTGTGCCGATGTGAGACCCATTCGACCCAAGGCTTTCACCAAGTGTGGAAACCCCTTGGACCGAGGGGGGTAGACACGGCTCTAGGCCGATACAGATATCATCCCGGCACGCGCCGATGTGAAACCCATTCGATCCAAGGCTTTCACCAAGTGTGGAAACCCCTTGGACCGAGGTGGGAAGACACGGCTCCATGCCGGTACGGACATCATCCCGACCCCAAGCTGACGTGAGCATTCGGCCTCAGGGCTTTCACCAGGTTTGGAAACCCCTGGGACCGAGGAAGGTAGACACATTAAAGAAATGAACCTTTCATCAGGAACAAGCAGGAAAGAAAGCAAACACGGGAATACATCCGAAAGCCTTCCATTTATCAAGGGCAAAGACACTACATCGGTACTCTCATAAAAAACCGCACAGCGGTAATTACATCATTGTAAAAATAATAAAAAAATAATAAAAATACATATATATATTTCCTAGGTGTGGGGGCGATCGTCGACAGAAACACCTTCAGCTAGAGCCGACTCTGGGGGACGAGAACCACCAGGAGTAGGAGGGTGGCCCTTGGCGGAAGCAGCACCGTCCTGGGGGGTCGTGGGGGTCCCGTCAATGTCCGAAGAGGCTGGAGGTTCTTCGCCCTCGATCACCTCATCCAGTTGTCTGAGCATCTCATCATCTTCCACCTCGGGGATCTCCACCTCGTCCTCGTCAGATACAAGGCACGCGGCGCCGGTATAGTCTACACCCGACACTTTCTCATCCACAAACTCTTTCAGAGCAAGTGCCCCCTGGGTAAAGCTCTGAAGGGATAGCCGCCCCACCAACTCCTTGAACCCCTCGGACCTCTGGTACAACTGCACTGCGTTAGTCGCGAGGGCGCGCACCTTCATGTAGCCATCACGCCACCGAGACCGGTGAGTCTTCGCCTGATCCAGAGCCAACTTCAGCTGATTGATCCGTTCCTCCCGCGACCTGGCCTCGTCCTCAAGGCGTTGTTTGTCTTGACGCACCTGGGCATTTTCCCGCACCAAGCGAGTGACCTCGGCAGTCACGGTAGCCACTTCACGCTCTTTGTAACGCAGCTGCCTTCTAGCATCATCCCTCGCTTCCTCGCCAATATGCAGCTTGCTATCTGTCTCGGCCAGATTGCGTGCCGTCTTTTCGGCGCGTTCTTTCAACGTTTCAAGGTACATGCTGAGCTGCATTAAAGAAACAATTAAGTTAGCAAAGGGACAAAGGTATCTGCCGACCAAAAAAAAAAAATAAATAAAAAATTCTTACCGATGCGCCAAGTGTATCTGCCCCCGATATAAGCGAAGGCATGGGGAGCCCCCGCACCAAAGATCGGTCCCGAGGAAGGATGGCCCCCTGCAGCAGTTCCCTCGCAGCCCAGATGTATGTCCCCCATGGCGGTATCCTCTTCGGTTAGCGCCCAGTCAGGACGAAATGCACGTTCATCCCCAGTACGGTCGCGAGGGGAGGATCCCAACAGGGGAATGCGCCTAACCTCGCCTCGGACATCGCCCGTGACCTGAGGCACCCTAGGCCTCTCGACGGGTGCAGTTGGTGAGGTCCGGACTCGTACAGGGGTTGGTTGCCAGGCCGTGATAACCTCGAAAGTCTCCCCCAACGCCAGAACAGCCTCCGTCCCAGTGGCAGGGGTCCCCTTACCTGAAAAATCAAGGACACGGTACCGAGGAATGAGAGGCATTGCATAGACACGCGCGGCTGAGGCCAAGGAAAAATCAGGGGAAAACTTACGAGTCCTTTTAGGAGGACGTCTGGTGAGGTCACCCTCGGCACCAGCCGGATCCGTGGCAACCTTCGGCGTCGAGTCCCCCTGGGCCCTCTGTCGCAGCCTCCTTCCTCGCCTCGTTCTTCTGGCGCAACTCCAGCAGATACTCCTTGCTTATTTTCACTGCAAAATACAACATCAGAATCAGCCCAATTAGTAGGTCGACATCGTCCCGACAACAATAAAACAATACTCACAAAGGCGGTTTTCATGCAATACGAGAGGGTCCCTCAGTTCGGCCACCCGAATCCGAGCCCCTTCAGTACTCCGAGCATGCCGCAACATCTCCGACTCCTCGGGAAGCAAGAGCGAATCCGTGTTGAACGCCTCGGCATCCAACTTCTTCCAGACGTTCGTCAGCGTAACATTTGCACCTCGGATGTAGAAAAATTTATTCTTCCATAATTTGATCGAGGTCGGCTTATCTGCCAAGAGGTCGCCAAATTCGGGCCTTTTTGCGAAATAGTACCACCCAGACCGACAGTAGCCGTTAAAGGTAAACATGTGGCGGAACATGTTCAGTGTCGGTGCGCACCCCAACCTCCGGAAGTATATGATGAATGCTATCATATTCTTCCAGGAGTTTGGCATCAGTTGAATGGGGGCCAGTTGGTAGAATACTACGATCTCAGCCACTAACTTCGGCACTGGCACCCGGACCAGCCTTGAACATTTCAATGTTCACGCATAGCTCCGACCTACGACTCCAGCAGGCCCGCTCCCCTCGAGGGGCTTCTGAATCTCCACGTCATCCGGAATCTGATAACGCTCCCGGAGACTGTTGAGCTCTGCCTCGGTTAGGAGCGACACCTCTCCCCGGGCATCAAAATCTGGAGGAGCCTCGGCCTCTTCCCGGGCATGTATCAACACCTCCGAGCAGACCTCATGGGTAGACACTCCCAACAGCATTTCTTACCGGGAGGGATCTACTTCGGTCAAAAGCTCCACCTTGGAACCACCCTCCGAAACTTGCCCCACCGAGCCAATGGGTAAGGAGGAGCTCGAGGTCGACCCACTACCAGATGAGGACGAGCTACCACCACTGCTACTACTACCACTGCTGGAGGAGGATGTCCCCACCTCCTCTATGTCTACCTGAACATCGGTCTCCCTACCTTCGTCAGCCATACTACAAAAAACTAAGGGAAAAAACTTACTGATTGACAGATCGCACCGAGCTCAAATGACCGTGCCACTTCGAAGTCACCGATCCGATGTATAAGGTGCAGAACCGAAGTAAGTGCGAAATAGTTGCTGCTGTAAAACTCAGAGTGGGGGACCTTCATGCCCCACTCATCTTTTATAAAGCATCAGCTCTTCCGAAGACACGTGGCGCCACATCATTGACAGGAACTTCGGTGCATTTATTACCGAATATAAACTCGGGTCCGTCATTCGGGTCCCGCCTTGCGGTATCCATATCAGACCCGCAACACCGAACCCGGATCCAGGGACCACTTCGGAGCCACCGTCCCAAGGAACACCGAGGCATATTGGCCGCAGTGCCCATATCGGTCCCAATGGCTCGGATCACGTGATAGTCCCGTGACAGCCACGGAACCGCACCCAGGAACACCGAGGCATATTGGCCGCAATGCCCACATCGGTCCAAATGGCTCGGATCACGTGATAGTCCCGTGACAGCCACGGAACCGCACCTAGGAACACCGAGGCATATTGGCCGCAGTGCCCACATCGGTCCCAATGGCTCGGATCACGTGATAGTCCCGTGACAGCCACAGAACCGCACCCAGGAACACCGAGGCATATTGGCCGCAGTGCCCACATCGGTCCAAATGGCTCGGATCACGTGATAGTCCCGTGACAGCCACGGAATCACATCGAGGAACACCGAGGCATATTGGCCCCAGTGCCCACATCGGTCCAAATGGCTCGGATCACGTGATAGTCCCGTGACAGCCACGAAACCGTACCCAGGAACACCGAGGCATATTGGCCGCAGTGCCCACATCGGTCCAAATGGCTCAGATCACGTGATAGTCCCGTGACAGCCACGGAACCGTCCCAATAAACCCCGAGGCATATTGGCCGCAGTGCCCACATCGGTCCAAATGGCTCGGATCACGTGATTGTCCCGTGACAGCCATGGAACCGTACCCAGGAACACCGAGGCATATTGGCCGTAGTGCCCACAACGGTCCAAATGGCTCGGATCACGTGATAGTCCGTGACAGCCACGGAACCATCCCAATAAACCCCGAGGCATATTGGCCGCAGTGCCCACATCGGTTAAACTGGCTCGGATCACGTGACAGTCTCGTGACAGCCATGGAACCGTACCTAGGAACATCGAGGCATATTGGCCGCAGTGCCCACAACGGTACCGAGCCCAATACACTGCAAAATACCGCAGTGAGTTGACCGTGGTGCCCACCTCGGCCACGCCCTGGAACCCCGACGCAAGAGCCAGCATGCCCTAAAAGGACGTAGCAGCTCCAACCTCCGATAAGCACTCTTTTCGCCATCACCACCGCATCCCAAGCTACAAACGGCTCACACCCCAGACAAGACCTGTCGGATAGAAAAGGCAAACCTTCCGGTTTCGGCAGAGCAACGAGGCAACTTGTTAGGGGAAGGGACCATATCTATTTTTGCTTAACCGAACCCTGCAGATTCGGCAGGGCAACGAGGCAAGTGTTAGGGAATTAAACATCTATGGTCCACATCCGCCGACACGTTGGATTTTGACATCAGCGCCACGTCAAGATTAACTATTTAACAGAATGGTAAAATCGGTATTGCCCCTTGATCCACGAAAAGGGTAAAATCGTCATTTTAGGGATTCCGCACTATTCACTATAAATAGGGCGAATCCCGAGGATTGCCAGGAGGACATTTTTTACTGCTCATTTATTACCGCTTTGGGATTCTCGCTCTGATACATAGGTCGGATAATCTCACCTCACCCCACAATTTTCTATAATATCTTAGTGGGCTCGACACCGAGCCCATCGACTGTTCACAGAGCCTGACTTTGGCATCGGAGTGGACCCGGGGCATCTAGCCCACCTCCTTCTTTGCCTTTCCTTGTTTTGCAGGTCCAGTCAACGAGGAGGACCCACAGGACGGATCTGGGCCGAAACACGAAGTATTTTTCGTAAGCATCGAAGCCACCGGAGTTGAAACTTCTAGTGGAACTGTAGGTTCCGCTGTTGCGATAATTGTCACATGTGATAATAAACTATTATGGTTTCTAGGTAGAGAAACATTACGAAACCCTATTTCTGGATTCGTCACAAACTGATCACCTGATTGTTGAAGACCATTACTTGTCGCAGGTAATGCCAAGGATCTTGTCTCAGATATAGCCAAACCCCTAGGTGGAATATTAGCCATTCAAAGGGATGTCGGCAAAGTTCTTCGAACATCACTCGACATCAGATTACCCTGCGTACCAGAAGAGAAAACAAGATTGGAACCTGATGACAAACCTGGTGCTGTCAAATGGCTTTGTTGATCATCGTTAATTCTCCTTCTCGAAGCATTATTCTTAGTTTGATTCCTCGATTGTAGAAGCACCTCACGATCCCATAACTCAACCAAATTAGGGTTAACAGTGAAAAAATACCTCTCCCATATCCTTTATCATGACCAATAACTCCGGCTCCAGGAGCCGATGGCCGAGAGCGGTCGGCAGACATGGTCATGAGACCACAACACTCAAGCACTTCAGAAACTTAAAATCACCAGAGCACCTTTGAGACATCAAAATCCTTGTTCATGCATATTATATTGTTCTTGTTATGACAATGATGAGGATAGACATGTGTTTGTGTATGGTTGGTGTATTGAGTAGAGAGAGCTTAGAACCTTAAACTATTCACCATACTAACAACGTTGTATTGCCATCTATCTTAGCGTGCTTAGTACGGGGTTGAGTATCAGGGGGAGTACGGCGGTGTTGGCTATAACCTTACTAATAAACTCTAGCTCTATCTCTATTTTGTATTGAAGGATGCTGGGATGGGTACATGATACCTTTGATGACATCTAAGATTTGTTAGTGACGAACCCAATTTACAAGCCCTCGCTAGTAGGGGCATACGTACTGGTACTGGGTAGGATATCAGGGGGGGGGTGCTAATAGTTTGATTGCAGCCTGCTGTTGGGCTCTAGTTCTATCTCTATCCTATAGTGAATGTTGTGGGATGATGACGATTTTGGTTGGAGCCTGACCTGTGGGTGTTTTCACACTCTCATGTATGGAAGTGTGATTGTAGTCTATCCTTACCATAGCACATTGCAAACTCAATCAGACCAAATAAATGAATGCCACATCATGCATATTGCTAGCTGCATTATTTTGTTTCTCACTGAGCTAAGTTGTGAGTTCACCCCATAAATTTGTACTCTTTTTAGTTAATGATGTAGGTACTACAATTGAAAACTTGTCAATGCTCCTTCTTATGGACAGATGGCAGCTATGGACGTGTAGTCTATGGAGAATGAGCATGACTCGTCATGCGAGTGCCATTACTATATTTACCTTTAAGGTTTTCCTTTGAGTTTGGGATTATAAACTTGTAGTGGGATTTATTTAATTATGTTTTGGTTAGTATTTGAGATAACTGGTTTATTTATTATTTATCATATTAGATACTCAATTCATTAATTAATAAAGACTTCCACTGATTATTTATATATTTTCAATTATGGTTGAATGTATGGTTTGAATTATTAGCACGGTCTCATGTGATCCTAGCTTGAGCCGTTGATTCATTGTCGATTCAATCACACTTCTGGTTCATCTAGAATTGGGGTGTGACAACTTGGTATCAGAGCTCAAAGGCTTCGCCAATCAAACCTGTGTCTATGAACTGAGATAAGTTAAAGTTAAAAGCTTTAATACAAACATACCATTTAAGCACATGTGTTGGTTGAGACAAAAATTAAACAAGAGCATAAAGCACATATAAAGAAAAGAACCATATACATAAACAAATATGGTTAGGAGATTCGCCACGTGCTGGTTCGTCGCCCACTGAGCCTCAAGCAGAGTCTATTGATCCTCCTGAATGGCTAGGAGATGGGACAAAATCTGGTCAGTAACTGACTGAGAAGGTCCAGCTACAGGTATAGGCTGGGGTGTAGGAGGGGGAATGTCATCTATGTCCATGTGCAAGTCCTCCCCTACACCCTCAGCTACTTCTGCCCCTTACAATGGTCACTCACGTGCCTCTAGTTCCTCATCGCTGATGGTGACATCATGCAGACCCATCTTGTAGATGGTCTCCCAGTCCAAGTCGGCCATCACTGTCTCCTCATACATCTGCTCTCCCTCCATATCCACACCAAGGTGATCCAGGAAAGTAGTGATCAGATGGCCATAGGGTAAGTTTCCCTTTAATCTAGGCCTTATCGCATGATGCATGGTGCGGATGATGATGTTGGGGATGCACACCTCTTGCCCAATGGCCACGCAGAATGTGAGGTACTGGGTTAGCTATGATACCTCATTGTAGTGACCACTCTGGGAAAGGATGTTGTGCTGAATGATGCGACAATATATCCGAGAGAGAGGATGCAAGTTGACTGCCTTCATCACCCCATGGCCAGCTTGCATGATCTGACTCCATACAATACCGTGCTCCTTTGGTGCATAGTAAATGAGCTCACTGGCTTTGGAGATGCCCAACAAGTCTACCAGCTCCTGGGTGTTGAAAGAGATATCCACACCCTTCATCCTGTTGGTGATGCTGAGTTCTCTGCCTCTATCAAAGTCGTTGGGGTTACCTTCCAACTATAGGTTGCAGTAAAACCGTCGCATTAAGTTTGGGTAGGTGGACACCTCGTACTGGGTCACTGGCAGCCAACCGAATACACTAAATGCTGCTGCTACATCAAACCTGTCAAGCTCCTGCAGGTTCACAGACTGCCACACCTCTATGCTCTTACCCTAGAACCAAGGGTACAAAGCTTGTGCCTTTGTAGTACGGGATCTGTAAGACCCGTATCAAACTAAGCCGGTCTTACCATCTTGAACCAAGTCTACCCATCATGGATGAGCCAAATGGACCAAGTGCGTGAAGGAGATCACGATCCTAGGTATTAAATTGACCCAAAAACACTTAAATTAAGGGGAGGGTCGCATACCCAGCAAGGGAGGGTCGGACCCCCCCAAGACAGAAGTCAGACCCCCAGTTTTACATGGGGGGGTCGGACACTTCAGAAACCAGGGGTCGACGGGATCTCCGACCCCCCCTATCGACCCCCGGTACTCGGTAAATCTGAAAATTAGGAAAGTTTCCTAATTTCGATGGGATTCCTTCCAAATCTCAATGGGACTTATTTTAGGAGTTTCTATTCTATAAATAGGACGTCCCTAAGCCTCTTTTACTCCTTTTACAACCCTAATTGAATTGAGAGATAGAGAAGAGAAGGAAGAGAAGGAAAAGAGAAGGAAAGATCATATCTGCGCTGAGCCTCTAGTAACTCCCCCATCCTCAGATCAGATCTGCGCTGAGCGTCTAGTAACTCCCCCATCCTCAGATCAGATCTGCGCTGAGCCTCTCTGATCTCATGCAATATCTCCATCATATCAGGAGGTGGGTGAGAAGGACCAGCCGCATGTGAAGGACCAGCCGCATATAAAGTACTAGCTCCAGCCGCATGTGTAGGTGAAGGAGGGGGTATAGAGTCGACATCCATGTACATACGGTCATCATCACCAGTAGGCTCGCATGAACTCCAGTGGCGGCGACAGTTGCCTCAGCGTCAGCTATCTCTACGCGAGTGCGAGGGCGCACCATCGCGTTCCTCTCCTCATCACTGACCTGAGAATCCTGCATGCCCATCTTGCAGATAGCCTCCAAATCTAGAGGCGATGAGAAGGACTTCTCCTAAAGCTTCTCATCCACTAAATCAACCCCCAGGCAGGTAAGCAGAATAGTGATCATACGTCCGTAAGGAAGGTTACCAGTGTGACTGGGCAACGTAGCAGTGATCATGGTACGCATGATGATGTACGGAAGGTAGACGGGCTACCTAGTGCAAATACTGTATAGAAGGTACTGGGTCAGCTAGGAAATCCTCTCGTAATGACCACTCTGTGGGATCAGGTTATGCTGAATGATCTTACAATATACCCGTGGAGCTGGACGCATATAACATGCCCTCATCTGCCAGCGATCAGGACGAAGGAGCTGGTTATCGATCTCGGCCCTCATCTGTAGAGAGAAGAACTGGGGCTCTCCAGGAGTAAAGAAAACCATGGGGCCATCATAGGAGATGCCCAGTAGGTTGGCTAGCTGCCGATAGTCAAACGAGATGTTCACCCCTTTGACGTAACTCGTGATGCACAACTCGTGACCCCTCTCAACATCATTGTAATCCCCCACCACCTGGAGGTTACAATAGAATTGGCGTACCAAGTTGGGGAAGGTGCACGCGTCGTAAGTAATGATAGGGAGCCATCCCATATCACCAAATGCTCTCTTCACATTGAACAGGGCTAATTCAGCCAAGTTCACCTTACGACCTCCCTCTACTTTCTTGCGAGCGTAGTGGGCATACTGTGCCTCGGCTTCGTTGGAACGGAAACTAAGAGGATCATGAACTCTGGGCACTTTGGTACGAGCCATAGTATCTGCAAATAAGAAAGAGAAACCAATAATGGGTTAGTAGAGAGTAAAAACCAAAATTTTGACATTATAACGACGTAAGTTGGCCAAAAGCCTCACTTGTCACCCACACACGTGGGCAGGAGGACTTACGTAGGTTCTAACAGATCCTCCAACACTCACACAGTAGGAAATTCTAACTAATGGAATCCAATTTGAAGAAATTGTGAGAAATCGAAAATTTCGACAAATTAGGGCAAAAAGAGCAAAATCCAAGTTTCTCGATAACCAACCGATGAAACTCAAAATTTTTTGAGGGATTTCGTTCCTCGAGTCACCAATAATAAAAGCCCCCAATAAAAATCGAATTTTTACGGTTGGAAAAGGTTAAATTTGAAAAATACAAGATAAATGTGCAAAACCTAGAAATGAAAACCTAAAAAACAGGTAAAAGTGAGAAGACATACCTGTAGGAATGATGTAGATGTCGAAACACGGAACCGAAATGACCAATATAGCAGAGTGGCACTGTAGCAACTCAGAGGTGGGAGACGAGTCGAAACGGGGAAGGAATAATGGGAAATGAACCCAGAATCGGACCTTAAAAATCAAATTTTTGGTCCGGGGGTCGGAGAATTCGACCAGGATAATCGACCCCCACATCGACCCCCATATCGACCCCCAGCTCTCGGGAACCTGACAGAAAACCAGGGGTCGCACCTGGGGGTCGGACATCCATCGACCCCCATATCGACCCCCAGCTCTCGGGAATCTGACAGGAAACCAGGGGTCGCACCTGGGGGTCGGACATCCATCGACCCCCATATCGACCCCCAACTCTCGGGAATCTGACAGGAAACCAGGGGTCGCACCTGGGGGTCGGACATCCATCGACCCCCGCATCGACCCCCGGCTCTCGGAAAGAATAGGTACATTCCCAGGGTCGGATACTGAGGGTCGGACATACCATCGACCCCCACCATCGACCCTACATAGAAAAGATAGTATTTTTCACAGAATGATCTGAAAATTTTGAAAATAACATCGGTTAGCATGCCTACATGAAGTATAAATGATTGTCTCACGTATTTTAATGATTTTCAGGCATCATCATTATCAGAGGAAGATATGGCTGGACGTAGAGTAACCAGGCAAAGCCGAAACACAGTTCCACTACCACCACCTGTGGAGGAAACTAGTCAAGAAAATATATATGCACAGGGAAATCCGCAGGTTACACCACCAGTAAATCCGGGTCAGGCAAATCCTACAAACTTGCCACCTCCACCACTGGAGCTAGCAACTGTGGTTATGAACTTATCGCAACAACTGCAACAAATGCAATACACACAGGCTCAAATGCAAGCAGCAATGGGGATTATGTTCCAGGCAGCCCATGCTACACCAATGCCGACTGGACAAACCAGTGCAGCACCGATGGGTAACCACCCAGCACCTCAAACGCCTCAACCACCAGCTGTACAGATCCCAGTACCAGGTCTGGAAGCAGCTCAGGTTAATTATCAGTATCCACAACCTATGTTTGGGGCATACCCCCAAAATTAGTTGGATCACTCTCGACTGGTCGAGAGATTCTTGAAGATGAAGCCCAAAGAATTTAATGGTAAACCGTCTGATCCTTTATGGCCAGCACATTGGATCGACGAGATGGAGAAAAATTTTCTTATGATGACTATTACAGAAGAAGAGAAGGTATTATGTGCCACTTTCATGCTAAAATGTTATGCACATCATTGGTGGAAATCGACCAGGGCCTACCTATTAACCAAGCACGCCCTATTGACTTGGGATATATATAAAGAAGCTTTCTTTGAGAAGTATTTTCCCCGAAGCTTCAAAGATTCTATGGAGAAGGAGTTCCTGAGTTTATATCAGGGCCAGATGTCCGTGGATGCATATCAACAACGTTATGAGGAGCTGTTTTTCTTTGCACCACTCAGCATGCAAGAAGAAGACACTGAGACCCGTAGGTTTGTCACGGGACTTAGAGGGAGCATCAGAGAGCATGTTCTAGGCTTGGAGAAGAAGGTATATAATGAAGCTGTGCAAATTGCTCGAGTTATTGAATCGAGCCAGAAGGAAAGCTATTTTACATAGAACAGAGGCATGAAAAGGCCAGCCGAAAATGCTTATAACGGAGGGAATAACAAGCCATTTAAACCCTTCCATGCTCAAGGCTTTGTTACTGCACCTAAGACTACCCCAGTAACTCAACAGCAGCCAAAGCCAAATTCTGAAGGTCCAAAATGTTATAACTGCAATCAAGCGGGGCATATGGCAAGGGAGTGTCCTAAGCCAAAAAAGCAGCTACATCAAGGACGAGTTTATGCTGTCACATCTGAGGATGCTGCCGCATCACCCGATGTGGTCACAGGTATGACTGAAACCTTTTAAGTTGTATTACATTGTATGAGCATGTAGACTAAGTAAAATAAATCACAGGTATCGTACCTATAAATGGCATACCCGCCAGAGTACTCTTTGATTCAGGAGCTACTCATTCCTTTATATCTGTGTCATTTGGAAAGAAGCTGAATTTACCCATCAAAACATTGGACTACAAAATACTTGTACGGTCACTAATGGGGTTAGAAGTGGAGTTAGAGAAAGGTTATGGGCCATGTCCAGTTCTCATTGGCGACCTTTCCAAAGAAACACCACAGATGGAAGATATTGATGTCGTGTGGGATTACCCCGATGTATTTTCTGAGGAACTACCAGGATTACCACCCGACCGAGCCACAGAGTTTGTGATAGATCTTATACCTGGAGCCGCACCAGTATCAAAAGCACCTTACCGAATGGCTCTTACTGAATTGAAGGAATTGAAAGTACAATTACAAGAACTACTAGACAAGGGTTATATTCGACCCAGTATATCACCATGGGGAGCGCCAGTATTGTTCGTAAAGAAGAAGGACGGTAGCGTTCGACTCTGTATAGACTATCGGGAATTGAACAAACTGACAATCAAGAATCGATATCCACTACCTCGGATCGATGACTTGTTCGATAAGTTGCAAGGAGCAAAGGTATTTTATAAGATCGATCTTCGGTCAGGTTATCATCAGTTGAAGATTAAAGATGGTGATATTCATAAGAGAGCTTTCAGGACCAGATATGGGCATTATGAATTCTTGGTCATGTCTTTTGGATTAACAAACGCACCAGCAACTTTCATGGAACTTATGAACCGGGTTTTCCACGATATGTTGGATACGTCGATTATCGTATTTATTGATGATATATTGGTATATTCCAAGGACAAGGAAACTCATATTAAGAATCTAAACGCCACTCTACAGCGTTTAAAGAAAGAGAAGCTATATGCCAAATTTACCAAATGTGAGTTTTGGCTAAGTGAAGTCGCCTTCCTAAGCCATGTAGTATCCGCTGAAGGAATCAAAGTGGACCCCAACAAAATCGAACCTATTGTAAAGTGGGAAGCACCAAAGAGCGTTGCAGAAATTAGAAGTTTTCTGGGTCTCGCTAGTTATTATCGGAGGTTTGTGGAAGACTATTCCCGGATTGCCGTACCTCTCACCAGTCTGACTAAGAAGGGTGAAAAGTTTGTGTGGACAGATAAATGCGAGAAGAGCTTCCAAACCTTGAAGACAAGATTGATATCCGCTCCGATTTTGACTATTCCTGTTCCTGGACAACCATTTACCTTGTACACTGATGCGTCAGGATTGGAATTAGGATGTGTGCTTATGCAAGGAGAACAAGTAGTTGCTTATGCCTCAAGACAGTTAAAGACACATGAGAAAAATTATCCCACTCATGATTTGGAGTTAGCGGTAGTAGTATATGCTGTCAAGATATGGAGACATTACATATACGGAGAGAAGTTCCAGATTAAATCGGACCATAAAAGTCTTACTTATTTATTTAATCAAAAGAAGTTGAATATGAGACAAAGAAGATGGCTGGAACTACTGAAAGACTATGATTGTGATATCCAGTATCATCCGGGGAAAGCTAATGTAGTAGCGGATGCATTGAGAAGAAAGGCAGTGATAAAATCCCAGGGAGATATTAGCACAACCGCAGCAATGTGTACTATCGAAATGGTATTCAATCACGACAATGAGCAGTATGTGATAGACACACCGGATGGATAAGCCAACCAAGGGTTGATTCATCGGTATTCAAATATCGCTGCATTAAAGATTATACCGGATATAATTGATGAAGTGAAGACAGCTATCAAAGTAGACCCTTACCTGAGAACGGTACAAGAAGACATCGAAAAAGGTAGAACTAACCCTGAGTTCACCTTGGATGAAGAAAAGGTATTGAAGTACAAAGGAAGAATATGTGTACCCGAAACAGAAAGTGTGGACATTAGACACCGACTGATGAAAGAAGCCCATACCACCATCTATTCGATACATCCTGGAAGTACAAAAATGTATCATGACCTAAAGAAACTATATTGGTGGAGAGGAATGAAAGCATATGTAGCTAAATTTGTGTCTCAATGCCTAAATTGTCAGAAAGTAAAGGCTGAATGACAAAGACCCGCAGGACTGTTACAGCCATTACCGGAACCAGCATGGAAATGGGATTGCATCATCATGGACTTCGTCACAGGGTTACCATTGACTCCTCGAGTAGTTGACGCAGTTTGGGTGATTGTAGACCGTCTGACCAAAACAGCTCGCTTTATATCGATACGACCTCAGTATACACTAGAAAGGTCAACAAAGCTGTATGTGGATAATATTGTTCGATTACACGATGTACCAGAGAGCATTGTGTCCGATAGAGATCCACGATTTACTTCCAAGTTTTGGGAAGGATTGCAAAAGGCTATGGGTACAACATTAAAATTTAGTACTGCATTCCATCGATAGACAGATGGACAGTCAGAGGGTACAATTCAGATTCTAGAAGATATGCTACGAGCATGTGTGATTGACTTTAAAGGATCATGGGATGAAAAGTTACCGCTGATCGAGTTCTCCTATAGCAATAGCAATCAGACTACTACAGATGTCACCCTATGAAGCACTGTATGGCAGAAAGTGTCGAACTCCTTTATTTTGGAATGAAGTTGGGGAACATAGTCTCGTTGGACCAGAATTTGTTGAAGAGACTTGTTGAGTGGTCGACATTATCAAGGAAAGAGTGAGAACAGCCCAGAATCATCACAAGTAATATGCAGATACTCGACGCAGAGATCTTGAGTTCGTTGTGGGTGATAAAGTATTCTTGAAGGTATCACCTATGCGAGGTCTGAAACGGTTCAAACATAAAGGAAAACTAAGTCCAAGATATGTCGGGCCATATGAGATTCTAGCTAAGCGTGGGAAAGTGGCTTACCAGTTAGCACTACCACCTTCTATGTCAAGTGTGCATGATGTATTTCATATTTCCTTATTGAAGAAGTATGTCAAGGATCCAACGCACGTTCTGACTGTCACACCCCAATTCTGTACTATTCAGAATGGTGTGATGAACCGTCAATAAACCAATGGTTCAACCAGGATCTCAGAATAGGCTATCCCACATATGATAAATCAAAACACATTCCACATTAATCAGAGATAATAAAGTAAATAGCGAAAGTCTTACAGATAATGAACTGAGGTCTAATCATAAGAAATAATTAATATTTCATTTATTTCCAAGTAACCAAAACATAAGTTAATACATATTACAATATCCAAATACGAAAACTAAACACTAAACGTATCCACCGCTGAAACGCTCGCTTAACGAACCATGTTCGTTCTCCACAGCTTGCTCATTCATAGCCTCCACCCGTTCATATGTTGTCGTGTAGACATAATCTTCAATCATATTACCTGCAACATCAGAAACTAAAAAGAATTGCGCGCGCGAGGGTCAGCTCTCCAACTTGAGCTCAGTGAGTAAACAAAACAATGCAACAATACATATGCATGCAGTCAATTCATATCTTTGGTCTAGTTTTACGTTTGCACTGTGCTATAGAAAGGATAGGTGGCCGCTGCACCTCTATACACAAGTGTGTGGATACGCCCAATGACTCCTGCACTGTCGCCCACAACACCCAAAATGGCACAATATACACCCCATGAAAACGGCATGGCTGTACCGGTTGATACCATAAATAAACCCCTGCTGGCTAGGGTTGCAAACTGGGCTCGCAATTAACCAATCCTAATGCCAAACAGTGTATCCAAGGCCTCACCCCAGCATCCCTCAGAGCACCCGTAGAGATAGAGCTAAGGCCCCTCGGTAGAGTATAGGACTCAAGGACCGAGACCCTCCTTGATGCCCTACGTCGCAATAGTTCTGCTAAGGTAATGGCGATACGACGACATCAGTGGACATGACTTGAGTAGACCATAGCACAATATACACCCCATGAAGAACGGTCATGGTTGTACCGGTTGATACCATTCCTACCCTCACCATATACACTGGCCAAACACAAACATTCACATGCCTATTCCTATCATCATCATCATCATCATCATCATCATCATCATCATCATGTTATAAACAATAAAGTAAATATGTATGAACGAATAATAGAAATATTGGATGACATGTTAAATGCACATACAAGCATACACGCATAGAATCAATATGGCATTGTACTCAAGAAGTAAAACAGTTTATTATTAACAAGTTAGTTTAGGTCTTGTTCCCTCACCTTAGCTTGCTAATAGATACTTTTCCAAGCTTTAGAATCACCTTTATAATGTTATGATATTGCTAGAAGACCTAACAAAGTCGATAAAATTTAATTAGAATTTATTCATAATTTAAAAACCATTCTGTTAACTGAGGGTCAGAGGTAGGGTCGGAGTCATGATCGACCCTGGGTGCGACCCTCCCCCTAATCTGAACTTCCCGAACACAGAGGATTGATGCTAGGGTCGAATCTGCCATCGAACCTAGGTGCGACCCTCCATGGTTTGAGTCGAAAATATCAGATTTCGTTCTCTCTTTCATGGTTGGGTCCTATGGCTTACTTCCACAATCCATTCTATACATGTTCTATGGTTTAGAACTATACTTTATTCACCTACATGGTTTTAATGATCTCCTCCATGGTTTCCATTGAAACGAAACCATGGATGGATGATTTGGGTTTCTTCTAAGTCATACCCTTTTCATAAACCATTCTAAAGTCTTAAATAAATCATGGGGAATGTATCCATACCTTAGTTTTGCTGAGATTCAGAGTTTCTCTGAATTTCCTCTTCTTCCTTAGCCTTTTCTTCAAGTTTTCCTTCTCTTCTTCTCTTCCTTCTCTTCTCTTTCTCTCAATCCAATTAGGGTTGTAAAAGGATTGAAAGAGGCTTAGCGACGCCCTATTTATATAGTAAAACCTCCCAAAATAAGTCCCATTGAGTTTAGGAAAGGTTCCAATCAAAATTAGGAAGGTTTCCTAATTTTCGGTTCGTGCTGTTTTTTCCCGAATACCGAGGGTCGATGGGAGGGTCGGACAACTCATAGACCCTGCGACCCATGGTTGAGGGTCAATGGGAGGGTCGGACCTGCCTGTTAAAACCTGCGACCCTACCCTCATTTTGACTGTTTTTGGGTAAATTTTCATATTGGGTCTTGGTTTTTCTTCACACATTTGGTCTACTTGGCTCGACCATGATATGTAGACGGGTCCCGACACAAAATATAAGCTTAGGCCGGGTTCGTGGCGTGCGGGTCTTACAACTCCACCGCCCTTAAAAGAAATTTCATCCTCGAAATTTGAAAGTACGGATCTTACAACTCCCCCATCCTTAAATGAATTTTGTCCTCAAAATTTGAAGTACGAATCTTACAACTCCCCCATCCTTAAAATAAATTTTGTCTTCAAAATTTTGAATTTACTTCGGAGTCAATAGGTGGGAATTCTATTTCCGCATTGCATCTACTTCCTCCTATGCACTCTTCTCCACGTCTTGTCTTTACCAGGTTACCTTCATATAATAATTATCTCGGCTTTGGAAATATTGTACCTTTCCACTAGTGAACTAGGCTGGTACCACTTCAATAGTTAAACATTCTATCTAATCCAGTGATTCCGTGGTCAATACCTTTAATATGGATCTTTAATGTACTCCTTCAACAGAGACACACGAAATACATCATGCACACTAGACATGGACAGCGGTAACGCTAATTGATACACAACTTTTCTACGTCTCTCCAGAGTTTATAAGATTCGACGCATATATAGAATACTACTTTCCTTCTTGTCTAATCATTTCAAACTATACATAAGTGATATCTTCAAAAACACTTTGTCACTTATGACGAACTCAAGGTCTTGGTGTCTATTCTGACAATCCTGAGCTATCCTGCCCCTTTTCTTTAATCTTGTCTGCCACTCGATAGTTTTCTTCATTAGACTTAGGTTTCAAAATTCTTCATTCACCAACTTTATTCCAAAATAAAGGAATTTGACATTTCTACCGTACCATGCTTGATAGGTAACATTTACATGGTAGCTTAATAGCAACTTCAATTCACGGTAACTTCTCAACTCAAGTTCCTTGAACTCAATTTTACAAGCTCGGAGCATATCTCTTAGGATTTGTATACTCCGCCCCGACTGTCCGTCGGTTTAAGGTAAAATGCGATACTAAACTTTAACTTTGTCCCCATTGTCTTCTGTAGATCCTTCCAAAACTTTGAGATAAAGCATAAGCCTCTGACCGATACTAAGCTCTCATGCATACCATTCAATCTGGCAATACTATCCATATATAGCTTAGTTAGCCGCTCTAAAGCATACTTAGGTTGTATCGCAATGGAATAAGCTATCTTCATAATGCGATCAACAATCACCCAAACTGCGTCAACCGATCAGTGGTATACCGGTGACATAGTTCATTGTAATGCAGTTCCACTTTCAGACTGACTCCGATAGTTATTATAGTAAGCCATGTTGGTCTTTGTCTTTCAGCCTTTACTTGCTGATAATCCAGACACTGGAACACGCACTACACCACCTTTGTTATCTCTTCAGGTCATGATACATATTGGTACTCCAGGATGTCCTGAATATGGAGTACAATGGGCTCTTATCATTATCCTCTTCATGATATCCGAGTCTTTATCTTCAAGTATTCAGAATCTGCCTCTGTATCTGAGTACTATCTCCACATCCAAAGTAAGTCAGGGTTAGGTTTTTCTTTCTCTAAATCTCCTGACATTATTCTTATATACAGATTTAACAAAATTACTACTTTTATTTCATCCACCAATTCAAAGATGATTTTTAATGCCATAAACGCAACCGACGAACTATTGCTCCATAAATTCATCCATAAATTCTTGCTTAATTGGATCATCACGAGTTTTTATTATATGTTACTCTCCTTCCAAATCTGAATCTGTTGTTGCGGAACATAAGGCAGCATTTATATTGGGTCCTTCGAACTTCATAATTCCCTTTTTGCTTAAGGCCTTAGCTACTACATTAGCCTTGCTCGGGTGACATTGAATATCACCGTCTTAATCCTTCAAGTATTCCTAACCATCTCCTTATCCTCATGTTCAACTCTTTCTAATGAAGAGATAAATAAAACACTTGTAATCCGATCTAATCTAAAATTCTTCTCCGTTTAAATAATGTCTCCAAGTCTTGATTGCATGAATCACCGGTAACTCCAAGTCATGAGTAGGGTAACGCTTCTCATGCTCCTTTAGTTTTCTTGAAAAGTATGCAATCTCTTATTTACCTTGCATCAACCCGCATCCTTGATCCAATCCGAAAGCTCCGATGGATAGGGTAAAAGGTTCCCTTGGTACCGAAATGATCAAGATGGGAGTTGATATCAACCTTACCTTAGAATCTGGAAACATTCTTCACACTTGTAGGTTCAAATAAATTCCTCTCCCTTCCTGGTTAGCTTGGTAAGAGGTTTTGCGATCTTAGGGTGGTCCTCCAAGCATCGTCTGTAATAATCAGCTAAAACCAAGAAACTTCTTATCTTCGCAATATTCCATACAATTGCTTCTATCTGGATAGGGTCCACTTTAATCCCTTTATATGATGCTACGTGATCTAAGAAGATCATTTTGTTTTATCATGTCTCATGTTTCTTGGACTTAACATGAAGCTTTTCACTTCTCAGCTGTTGTGAAGCTGTTCTAAGATCCATTGTATGAGTTGCTTCATTCTTGGAATAAATCAAATATCATCTATGAAAACTATGACTGACGTGTCCAACATGTCATGAAACACCCAGTTCATCAGCTCCATAAAAGATGTAAGGGCATTGGTTAATCCAAACGTCATAATCGAGAACTCGTAATGTCCAATCCCGATTCTAAAAGCTATCTTCGAGATATTTCTGTCCAAAATTCTTCAGCTGATGATATATTGACTGAAGAAAATACCTTTGCTCCTTGCAACTGTTTAAACAAGTCATCGATCTAAGGTAGTAGATATCGATTCTTGACTGTGAGCTTGTTTAGTTCCCGGTAGTCTATATGCAAACAACACTACCATCCTTCTTCTTCATGAATTGCATTGGCACTTCCCATGATGCAATACTTAGCCAATTAGAACCCTTGTCTAATAACTTTTGTAGTTACGTCTCAATCCCTTTAACTCTGTAGAAGATACTCTATAGGTGCCTTTGACACCAGTATCGTCCTTGGTAACAAGTCGATGACGAACTCGATCGCATGATCAGATGGTAACTCCAGGTAAGTCTCCTGAAAACACATCGGGAAATTTATGCATCACATCAATATCTTCCATCTGTGGTGCTTCTTTGGTAACGTATACCACAGATACCATATATCCAACTCATTTCTATTCAAAGCATCTCTTCATCTTTAGCATAGAGAGGATCAGCTTCTGCTTACTAGGCAATATGCTTCCATTAACACCAAATTATATGCCATCTTTATTCTTGAATGATGATCTCTTTTATGCACGTAATCACTTGTAGAGTGTTGAAACAACTAGTCTATTCCCAAGATGACGTCAAGGTCTGTCATCTCAAGTCGACTTAGCTTACAGCCAACTTCTGTCCATCCATGCTATTCGGACATTATTCATAACACTCATCTAATGCAACATTTAGTCCAAAAGGGCTTGAACTAGAGAAATCTAGTATAAAGGTCTTAAGAGCTTGTCTAGTTCCTTCATCTCTTATGATTTTCAAAGACTATTGCTAATAATCTCATATCTTGAAAAAAAATTCATTAGCTTATATTTCCTTTATCCTTGCTGTTCTACCCTAATCTCTCTTTCATATACCTCGAAAAATATCTTGTGATTGTCACTTCATATCCCAAGTCTATCTATAAGCATTAGGGTATGTGCTTATAAATTCATTAATTCAGCCAAACTATTTTGGTCTTGACTTAATCATATCCCTCAACACTGGGCATAACTCAATTATCATTGTATTAAATCGAGTACTACTTATGCCATGACTTTATCCTTGTATCTACTCTTAAATTTGCCTTTAGGAATCTTCTACCTTGTCAAAATTCATACCGATATAACCATCTTTAACTCTACTTGAGTGCTATCTATTTCTTTACTGGCTACTCTTGTTAGTTCTCATTTTTTTGCTCATGCACTCTTTTATAGACATGACTCATATCCACCCATTTAGCAATCTCAAAATAGATTCTCCATTACTTCATCTCAAGTTCATTGGCTATAGTATTTAATTTGAATCTAATCATCTTTCTTCCAATAATTCCATTATCACTAATCATCTTTATCAACAAAGGTCAGGGAGTGTATGAATCAAAATGTTCATCTAAAATCAATTAATTTCCTTCTTTCAATTTAGTATAATGACGACACTTGCTTTATCTAGCGAATCTAGGTTTCAAGGATCAAGAGTAAATCTATGGTAATCCAACCGACATCAAAAGATCATTAAATTACACGTGGTCCAAATATATGAAAATAGAGGTTCTACAGTTCTTGACCTCATGGTTACAGGTTCTATTGTGTATATATAATGCCATTGGTCAAGGCACTATAGGAATAAATCTAGAGAAACTTTCATACATCAATAAATCAGGTATAAATCAGAAGATGTACGCTCAACACGATTAAACATTTAACTATTCATTCAGTTCATATCTCTGTTCATGTTGTTGATCCTGAGAGTGGCTCAGTTTGGTATAATCAAGAGTAATACTAAAAAAAACAATATCTATAACTCCAATTGACAGGTTAAATCAAGAAGGTATCCTGTCAAGGTACGAGAAATTAAAATCTGGTATGTGCATCCTCAATAATCATAAGAGTAAATCAACAATGCACCGCATCCTATATAAACATATCTAGTTATATGGCCACAATTAGATTTGATCCTTTGCTGAAAATGTCCGAGGCATCATCTTCAGAAGACATTCTTAAATCCTTGTTGGATCATTCTATCATGATGCAACTATCCCATACATCGATGGCTGATAAGGTTAACCACCTTGATACACTACTTGTTGTGCACCAAACTTCTGCACTGGGGTGTGCATTACTGGGACATGCTGTATGGTAGGCACTGTGTTATAGCTAACAGGTGTTGGGGTACAGTGATGCTACCAATTGGTACCGTACTTGATTTGACCCGGAGGTGTTGATGTAGCATCAACAACTTGGGTAGTGATTTACATAGCAACTTGCATAGTCGGTCTCATCTGTTGTTGCTCTTGTATTTTATTGGGTCCAGTTTGACAACCATAACCAAGGTACTTAATAGTCCAGGTGGTTGGCTGGAGTGGTCTGATTGTTCACCTCCTTTGATTCGCTCTAATTTGATTATCATTATCTAGCATCTGCTCAGATGAGTTTTCATTACCCATTCTTGACCCAGATAGTGGTGGGGTCAAGTTGCAACATCCTCTTCTTGCTTAGTGGGAAATAGATCAACTTCTAATGGATCTCACTCTGAGTCTCCACGTTACCCAGGATTATAGCTTTATCTTCTTGTAGTTACTCTTATTCTTAATATAGGGCCGTTATTCTCCTATCTCTATTGGATTCAGCCCGAGATCTTTCCCTTTACCTCTACAGGGATTTAGGCATTACTAGCCATTTTTCTTCTTTCTTTGTTATACATCGAGTTTCACATCTTGTGAGTACCAACTCGGTATTCTAATTTTCTATTGTACAGATGCTTCCTTCTTGCCACTGTACTATATCCTTTGTATACTCAGATAATTACCCAACTTATAGATAATACCCTATATTATTTGTTTATTAGGATGATTTTTGATCTTCTCTTTCTGTTTGAGTGTATATATATGATTTCACCTTTAATATGTACATTATTGTCTTGTTTAAGTTCTGTCTCAACCAACACAGGTGCTTATGGTTTGTTTGTATTAAAGCTTTTAATTTATTCTAACTCAGTTCATGGACTCCAGTGGAAGTATTCAGGTTTAATGGGTAAGGCCTACGAGAGCTCTGATACCAAGTTGTCACACCCCAATTCTGCACTATTCAGAATGGTGTGATGAACCGTCAATAAACCAATGGTTCAACCAGGATCTCACAATAGGCTATCCCACATATGATAAACCAAAACACATTCCACATTAATCTGAGGTAATAAAGTAAATAGCGGAAGTCTTACAGATAATGAACTGAGGTGTCACACCCCAATTCCACACTGTTCAGAATGGTGTGATGAACCGCTAAACAAACAACGGCTCAACCAGGATCTCTAATAGGCTATCCCCGCGTTATCCAAACTTTACACGTATCCACAATCATAATCAGAGTAATACACAATAGCGAAAAATTTATAAATAATATGAACTGAGAACTAAAATGATACCCATAAATAATATCAAATTATTCTGTGTTTAACTAAGACATAAATATGTAAATACCAAATACATGTCTTATAAATCCAAATAAGAAAACTATAAAAATATCTAATCGAATACACACGAGTTGCACTCGCAAGAGGAGTCGTGTGTATCGTCTTCAGCTCCAACTTCCATAGCTGCTACAGTTCCATACGCTGACGCATTCATATAATCTTCAACAGTATATCCTGCATCATCAACTAAAAATATTCGACGTCGAGGGGTGAGCACACAACACGGCTCAGTGAGTAGCCAAAACAATGCAACATTACATATGCATGCAAAAAGTCAATTCATATCTTTGGTCTTGGTTTATAGTTTGCAATGTGCAATAGAAAGGTTGGGTGATCAAAGGTTAACGTTTATTGATACCGCCTCTATACATAGGGTGTGGAAGCCCGCCCGAAGGTTAACGTTTATCGTCGTCCCCATCCACCCTACCATAACATTATACAACAAAGGTTAACGTTTATTGCTATATAATGCTATACCAACACGTAAGCCCCTGTTAGCGAGGGCTTGCAAACCGGGCTCGCTACTAACCAATCCTAATGCCAAACAAGTGTATCCAAGGCCTCACCCCAGCATCCCTCAAAACATCCATAGAGATAGAGCTAAGGCCCCCGGTAGAGTCGAAACTACAAGGACCGAGACCACCTCCCCTGATACTCTACGACATAATAGTTCCGCTAAGGTAATGGCGATACGACGATGTCAATGCACAAGACTTGAGTTAGAGATAGAGCTAAAGTGCTGAGACCCGCCAAAGGTTAACGTTTATTGACGTTCTCATCACACCTCCCCTGATACTCTCTCGCATCAAGCACACCAACCACACACATATAAGCATATGCCTATTCCTATCATCATCATCATCAGCACGTTATAAACAGTAAAGTAAATATGCATGAACAAGTAATAGAAATATTGGATGGCATGCTGTATGCACACTACAAACATATTCGCATAGAATCAAACATGGCATAGGACTCAAGAAATGAAAAATAGTTTATTATTAACCAATTTAGTTTGGGGTTAAGGTTCCTCACCTTAGCTTGCTAATAGATATTTTCCAAGCTTTCGATTCACTGTTATAACGGTACTATATTGCTAGCAAACCTAACAAAGTCGATAGAATTTAATTAGAATTAATTCAGAATTTAAAAACCATTTCGTCAACCGAAGGTCGATGCTAGGGTCGATGGGTCTATCGACCCTCCCAAAGACCCGAACTTCCCGAATGCTGAGGGTCGATGGTCTGAAACACCTAGGGTCGGATGGTCTATCGACCCTCGGTGCGACCCTTGGTGCACTCTAGTCCAATTTCTACTTTTTAATCCATTCTTCGTGTTTGGGGTCCTATGGCTTGCTTCCTACATTCACCCAACATTCATTCCATGGTCTAGAACCATGTATGATTCATCTAAATAGCTTTCGTGCATCCTCCCATGGTTTTCCACGAAAACCTAACCATGGATGGATGGTTCGGGTTTCTCCGAAATCCTACACTCAATCATATCTAACCTAAGGTCTATAGAAACTCATGGAATTAATATCCATACCTGAGAAGATTACTTTCCTCTGCAATTTCTTCTCCTGTTTGCCAAGCCTTCTTCCTAGCCTCCTTTCTTCCTCTTTTCCTTCTTCTCTCTTTCTCTCAATTCAATTAGGGTTGTGAAAGGAGTGAATGTGGCTTAGGGACGTCCTTTAAATAGACTAGGAATGTCCTATAATAATCCCATTGAGATTTGGAAAGAATCCCAACCGAAAATTAGGAAATTTCCTAATTTCAATTTTCGTCAGAAACCGAGGGTCAATGGGAGGGTCGATGATCCCGTCGACCCTAGGGTCTTAAGCTGTCCGACCCTCCCTCAAAAACTGAGGGTCGATCTTTCTGGTTTGGGAAGTCCGACCCTGCTTAGCTGGGTGTGCGACCCTCCCCTAGAATTAAGTGTTTTTGGGTCGATTTCATACCTGGGATCTCGATCTCCTTCATGCCCTTGGTCCACTTGACTCGACCATGATGGGTAGACTTGGTTCAAGGTGGTAAGACCGGGTTAGATTGACACGGGTCTTACATGAGGTCTAATCATAATAAATAATTAATATTCCATTTATTTTCAAGTAACCAAAACATAAGTTAATACATATTACAATATCCAAATACGAAAACTAAACACTAAACGTATCCACCGCTGAAACGCTCCCTTAACGAACCCTGTTCGTTCTCCACAGCTTGCTCATTCATAGCCTCCACCCGTTCATATGTTGGCGTGTAGGCATAATCTTCAATCATAGTACCTGCAACATCAGAAACTAAAAAGAATTGCACGCGTGAGGGTCAGCTCTCCAACTTGAGCTCAGTGAGTAAACAAAAGAATGCAACAATACATATGCATGCAGTCAATTCATATATTTGGTCTGGTTTTACGTTTGCACTGTGCTATAGAAAGGATAGGTGGCCGCCCCACCTCTATACACAAGTGTGTGGATACGCCCAATGACTCATGCACTGTCGCCCACATCACCAAAAATGGCACAATATACACCCCATGAAAATGGCATGGCTGTACCGATTGATACCATACCAACAAATAAACCCCTGCTGGCTAGGGTTGCAAACTGGGCTCGCAACTAACCAATCCTAATGCCAAACAGTGTATCTAAGGCCTCACCCCAGCATCCCTCAGAGCACCCGTAGAGATAGAGCTAAGGCCCCTCAGTAGAGTATAGGACTCAAGAACCGAGACCCTCCTTGATGCCCTACGTCGCAATAGTTCTGCTAAGGTAATGGCGATACGACGACATCAGTGGACATGACTTGAGTAGACCATAGCCCAATATACACCCCATGAAGAACGGTCATGGTTGTACTGGTTGATACCATTCCTACCCTCACCATATACACTGGCCAAACACAAACATTCACATGCCTATTCCTATCATCATCATCATCATCATGTTATAAACAATAAAGTAAATATGCATGAACAAATAATAGAAATATTGGATGACATGTTAAATGCACATACAAGCATACACGCATAGAATCAATATGGCATTGGACTCAATAAGTAAAATAGTTTATTATTAACCAGTTAGTTTAGATCTTGTTCCCTCACCTTAGCTTGCTAATAGATACTTTTCCAAGCTTTAGAATCACCTTTATAATGTTATGATATTGCTAGAAGACCTAACAAAGTCGATAAAATTTAATTAGAATTTATTCAGAATTTAAAAACCATTCTGTTAACTGAGGGTCGGAGGTAGGGTCGGAGTCATGATCGACCCTGGGTGCGACCCTCCCCCTAATCTGAACTTCCCGAACACAGAGGGTCGATGCTAGGGTCGAATCTGCCATCGACCCTAGGTGCGACCCTCCATGGTTTGAGTCGAAAATATCAGATTTCGTTCTCTTTCATGGTTGGGTCCTATGGCTTACTTCCACAATCCATTCTATACATGTTCTATGGTTTAGAACTATACTTTATTCACCTACATGGTTTTAATGATCTCCTCCATGGTTTCCATTGAAAGGAAACCATGGATGGATGATTTGGGTTTCTTCTAAGTCATACCCTTTTCATAAACCATTCTAAAGTCTTAAATAAATCACGGGGAATGTATCCATACCTTAGTTTTGCTGAGATTCAGAGTTCCTCTGAATTTCCTCTTCTTCCTTAGCCTTTTCTTCAAGTTTTCCTTCTCTTCTTCTCTTCCTTCTCTTCTCTTTCTCTCAATCCAATTAGGGTTGTAAAAGGATTGAAAGAGGCTTAGAGACGTCCTATTTATAGAGTAAAACCTCTCAAAATAAGTCCCATTGAGTTTAGGAAATGTTCCAATCAAAATTAGGAAGGTTTCCTAATTTTCGGTTCGTGCTGTTTTTTTCCTGAATACCGAGGGTCGATGGGAGGGTCGATGGGTGGTTCGGAAAACTCATAGACCCTGCGACCCATGGTGGAGGGTCGATGGTGAGGGTCGATGGGAGGGTTAGACCTGCCTGTTAAAACCTGCGACCCTACCCTCATTTTGACTATTTTTGGGTAAATTTTCATATTGGGTCTTGGTTTTTCTTCACACATTTGGTCTACTTGGCTCGACCATGATATGTAGACGGGTCCCGACACAAAATATAAGCTTAGGCCGGGTTCATGGCATGCGGGTCTTAC
Source organism: Protea cynaroides (assembly GCA_028583415.1). NCBI lineage: Eukaryota > Viridiplantae > Streptophyta > Magnoliopsida > Proteales > Proteaceae > Protea > Protea cynaroides. The sequence goes on along the minus strand of CM053275.1, from coordinate 55,821,172 downwards.
ACTGACAGTAGATATACCTGATTTAACTGAAGATTTGACATTTGAAGTAACACCAACTGAAATCACCAGTCGAAAGGTTCAACGACTATGCAACCGAGATATCTATTATGTCAAGGTCACTTGGAGAAGTAGAGACATAGAAGAAATTACATGGGAGGAAGAGAATGCTATGCGAAAGCAATATCTTCACTTATTCGGCTCAGATGGTATGAACAATTTCGGGGACAAAATTTTTATAAGTAGGGGGAGTTGTAAGACCCGTATCAAACTAACCCGGTCTTACCATCTTGAACCAGGTCTACCCATCATGGATGAGCCAAATGGACCAAGTGCGTGAAGGAGATCACGATCCCATGTATTAAATTGACCCAAAAATACTTAAATTAAGGGGAGGGTCGCATACCCAGCAAGGGAGGGTCGGACCCCCCCAAGACAGAAGTCAGACCCCCAATTTTACATGGGGGATCAGACACTTCAGGAACCAGGGGTCGACGGGATCTCCGACCCCCCCTATCGACCCCCGATACTCGGTAAATCTGAAAATTAGGAAAGTTTCCTAATTTCAATGGGATTCCTTCCAAATCTCAATGAGACTTATTTTAGGAGTTTCTACTCTATAAATAGGACGTCCCTAAGCCTCTTTTACTCCTTTTACAACCCTAATTGAATTGAGAGAAAGAGAAGAGAAGGAAGAGAAGGAAAAGAGAAGGAAAGAAAAGAAGAAGGCCAAGGGAGAAGAGTTGCAGAGAAGGAGTATTCTTCTCAGGTATGGATACTAATTCCATGAATTGTTAAAGACCTTAGGATAGATAATGCAGAGAGTATGATCTCGAAGAAACCCAAACCATCAACTTATGGTTAGGTTTTCATGGAAAACCATGGGGAAAAATCATGAAAGCCATATAGGGAGTAGAATCATGGTTCTAGACCATAGAACATGTGTAGAATGGATTATAGGAGCAAGCCATAGGACCCCAAACACGAAGAATGGATTGAAGGAAGAAAGTGGACTAAAACCCACAGGGGGTCGCATGGGGGGTCGATGGCCAATCAACCCTACTAGACCCTGAGCATCGACCCCCAGTGTTCGGGCAGTCCAGAATAGGGGTGGTCGCACCCAGGGTCGTTCATTACTCCGACCCTACCTCCGAACCCCAGTTAACAGAATGGTTTTTAAATTCAGAATTAATTCTAATTAAATTCTATCGACTTTGTTAGGTCTTTTAGTAATATAATAACAATATAAATGTGATCTTAAAGCTTGTAAGAGGATCTATTAGCAAGCTAAGGTGAGGAAACAGAACTCTAAACTAATTGGTTAATAACAAACTATTTTCTCTTTTCTTAAGTCCAATGCCATGCTTGATCCTATGCGAATATGTTTGTAATGTGCATACAACATGTCATCCAATATTTCTATTATTTGTTCATGCATATTTAATTTATTTTTTATAACATGATGATGATGATGATGATGATAGGAATAGGCATGTGAATGTATGTGTGTGGTTGGTGTACTTGATGCGAGCGAGTATCAGGGGAGGTGTGATGGAAACATCAATAAACGTTAACCTTTGGCGGGTCTCAGCACTTTAGCTCTATCTCTAACTCAAGTCTTGTACATTAGCATCGTCGTATCGCCATTACTTTAGCAGAACTATTACGTCGTAGAGTATTAGGGGAGGTGGTTTCGGTCCTTGTAGTCTCTGACTCTTCCGGGGGGCCTTAGCTCTATCTCTATGGACGTTCTGAGGGATGCTGGGGTGAGGCCTTGGATACACTGTTTGGCATTAGGATTGGTTAGTTGCGAGCCCAGTTTGCAAGCCCTCACCAGCAGGGGCTTACGTGTTGGTATGGCACTATACAACAATAAACGTTAACCTTTGTTGTACAATGTTATGGTAGGGTGGATGTGGACGACAATAAACGTTAACCTTTGGGCGAACTTCCACACCCTGTGTATAGAGGCGGGGTCAATTAACATTAACCTTTGACCACCCAACCTTTCTATTGTGCATTGCAAACTTTAAACCAGACCAAAGATATGAATTGACTGCATGCATATGTATTGTTGCATTATTTTGTTTGCTCACTGAGGCATGATGTGTGCTCACCCCCTCGACATCGAATATTTTTAGTTGATGATGCAGGTACTACCGTCGAAGATTATATCAATGCTCCAGTGTACGGGCACGTGGCGGCAATGGAAGTTGAAGATGAAGTGGATATACATGATTCCTCTTGCGAGTGCAACTCATGTGTATTCGATTAGATTTTTAGTTTTCTTTATTTGGATTTATTAAAGACATGTATTTGATACTTATTATGTCTTAGTTGATACAGAATAATTTGCTATTTAAATATTAATATCACAGTAGATTCTCAGTTTATTTTACTATAAGACTTCCTCTATTGTGTATTTACTCTGATTATGAATGTCGATATATGAAGTTTAGATCAGTCGGATACCGTCTGTACGAGATCCTGGTTGAGCCGTTGGTTTGCTAATGGTTCATCACACCATTCTGAATAGTACGGAATTGGGGTGTGACAGGATCGATGCCTGTCATGTAGCCTTGTGGGTGGTAGCCTAGTGGGTGGGAGTAAACCTCGAGAACTGGAAGGTGCCACATTTTTATCGGTTGCTCTATGTCTATACATGATTAACCTGCAAAATTCAAATAAAAACAAACATAAGTTAGTCAAAATTTTGGAAATTTCGGCGACATAACGGCGTAAATTGGAGCAAAAGCCTCAAACTCACCTAATTCATGGATAGGAGGACTTACATCAAACATACAAACACACCAAAACAAAATCCAATTGATCAAAGAATTGAAGGAATTGACAAAAATTTCAAATTTTGGGTATTTCCCCAAAACCTAGGGCACAAATTCAAAATTTTGGGGGTTCTAATAAAAACCACCGAAAAAACCTAAAAGTAATTAAGAGCTTTCATTCGTTGGGTCCCCAATAGTGATTCTAAGCAATAAAATAGAGTTTTCTATGGTTGGAACATGTTAAATCAAAGAAAAACATGAAAAAGGTCTGAAAACCCTAGAAATTTCCCAAAAAGAACGGTAAGAAGGAAAGAACTCACCTTTGAAGTAGAGATGGACGCTTTGACTGGTGAAAAATGCTTGAGAAATTGTCTGGAGGGACTATGGAAACTCACCGGAGCTGAGCTAGGTCAGAGACAAGAAGGAGACAAGAAAGAAAAATAAGGAAATGACCCAACTCGTGTGGTTTAAAAAGTGATTTTTGATTGTCCGGTCAGACTTTTCGATTTCCAAGTGCGACCGGACATGTGACCGGACACTCTCGAGAAGTGTCTCAGGGTTTGTCCAGATTGATATCCGGCACAGCTAATTGCCAGACCAGACAACCGATTGGACAAGTCTATTAAACTTACCAAATATGTCCAGAAGGCTGACCGATGGGACAATATTATTTTTATGTGTATGTTGCTTCTTTTTTGTTGGGATTTTTCATGCGTTTTGTGGGACTAACCCTGTAAATTACCGATATATTGTACAACTGTCTCATACATGTTGGCCCTACAGATTTTTTAATAGTAGTAGACTAAAATGACAGGTCATACCCGTAGAGGTAGTCGAAGGATCCGTAACGCACTCCACCACCACCACTTGGAACGGGGAATGAGAATGAAAACCCAGCTGAGCAGACACCAAGCAATGAAATCCAACGGGGGAAAATCAAGGGGCAACTGACCAGGCCACTTAGAATAATTTACCTAGACCTCCAAAGGACGTGGTTACAGTTGTAAATAATTTGGCCCGTTAAGTGCAAAAACAGCACTAAGTATTAATAGAGTTGGGGGCTTCATTGGGCACTACTATGCCACCCACTGCCAACACTACACCAACACCTCAAGGCCAAACCAATACGACACCTATTGGCAGTAATACCATCCCTATTGCTCAATCACAACAACAACAAATTCCAGTACTGAACACCCCAGGGTAGTACCAGGGTGTATATCAAGGTGGTTATCAGGGCGGTTAACCATACCAACCACCAATGTATGGAATGGTTGCTCCAGGACAGAATGATCTGACAAGATTAGTAGAACAATTTATAAAGATGAAGCCCTAGACATTCTCAGGCAAAGGATCGAACCCATTGTGGTTAGTACAATGGATAATCGAACTGGAGAAGACCTTTCTAATGATGGTCATAATAGAAGAAGAAAAGGCCCTGTACACCACCTACATGCTGAGGGAGAGTGCAAACCACTGGTGGAGATCCACCCGTGCCTATCTGATGACCAAGCATGCTCAGGTGACTTGGAAAATATTCAAGGAGGCATTCTTCGAAAAGTACTTCCCAAGAAGTTTCCGTAATCAGATGGAGAGGGAATTTCTAAGTCCGCACCAAGGACAGATGACTATGGACGCATACCAGCAGAGATATGAAGAACTATTCTTCTTTGCCCCTACCAGCATGCAAGAAGAAGATACAAAGACCCAACAGTTCACTATGGGACTTAGAGGTAGTATCTATGAGCACGTGCTGGGTCTAGAGAAGAAAGTATATAATAAAGTAGTGTAGATTGCTCGAGTTCTAGAGTCCAATCAGAAGGAAAGTTTTTTTGCTCAGAACCGTGGACTGAAAAGGGCTTATACCGATACGTCGACTAGGGAAAACTCAAAGTCCTTCAAACCATTTAGGCTGCAGAATAGGGCAGGACCAGGCAAGACTAGTCCAACTAATGCACAATAAGAAGGTGGACAGGCTGGGAATATTAAGTGCTATAACTGCAATTAGATGGGGCACTATGCGAGGACATGCCCTTAGCCTAAGAAGCAGTTGCAGCAAAAAAAGGTGTACGTTGTAACCTCTAAAGACGCAGTCACATCGCCTGATGTGGTTACAGGTATGACCTAACCTTTATCTACAGTATACTTGTGTGAGCATGTAGACTAAACATAGGTAAAAACTATAGGTACCTGTGAGGACAAAGATCGTAATCTTTTTTTGGAGTCGCCACCTAGATTAAGGTCTAGGACCTTAGAAAGAGGTAATCTCACCCTAAGGTAAAACTTCGATTAACTCATGACCCTTAGATTGGATTTCTGGTCCATCAGAGATTGGGTAAGCATCAGGTTACGATTATGGGAAGGGGTTAGGCACCCAAACTGCCCGATCGAGATCGTTCTCCTATACCTTTCCTATGGTAGACTCTATCTATTAAACCGAACCAAACTAAGTGGTTTGATATCATTGAACCGAATCTGTATTCATCAGATTGCCTATGTATCACGAAATTATTTCAAAAATCAGGTTCACCATCGTAGTTCAGGTGTGATTAAAGTTTATGGCTGTGATTTATGCTTGTGCATGATTAAGTTCATTGTTCAAGTTGAAGTTTATGCTTGAAAGGTTGAGAAACCCTCTGGGTTAGGATCTGGATACTCCATGCGAACTGATAGATAGTCCTAGTAGATCCAAGAATGGATAATCCTTTCTGGGTCTGAATGTGGATAACCGTATTTGGGTCAAAATGTGGATGGATATCCTAGTAGATCTATGGATAGTCCGAGTAGACTAAGGTGTGGATCCGAATTTGGGATTCTCCCAAATAGCCTACGTATCCTAGGGTTCGCCCTAGGAATCAAAATTTACGTAGTTCGAACTGATGGGTGGATATCCTAGTGGATCTATGGATAGTTCGAGTGGACTAAAGTGTGGATCCGAATTTGGGTTTCTCCCAAATAGCCTACGTATCCTAGGGTTTGCCCTAGGAATCAGAATCTGCATAGTTCGGGCTGATGGGTGGATATCCTAGTAGATCTATGGATAGTCCGAGTAGACTAAGGTGTGGATCCGAATTTGGGATTCTTCCAAATAGCCTACGTATCCTAGGGTTCGCCCTAGGAATCAAAATTTACGTAGTTCGAACTGATGGGTGGATATCCTAGTGGATCTATGGATAGTTCGAGTGGACTAAAGTGTGGATCCGAATTTGGGTTTCTCCCAAATAGCCTACGTATCCTAGGGTTTGCCCTAGGAATCAGAATCTGCGTAGTTCGGGCTGATGGGTGGATCCTAGTAGATCTATGGATAGTCCGAGTGGACTAAGGTGTGGATCCGAATTTGGGTTTCTCCCAAATAGCCTACGTATCCTAGGGTTTGACCTAGGAATCAGAATCCACGTAGTTCGGGCATGGTGGGTGGATATCCTAGTGGATCTATGGATAGTCCGAGTGGACTAAGGTGTGGATCCAAATTTGGGTTCTCCCAAATAGCTTACGTATCCTAGGGTTTGCCCTAGGAATCAGAATCCACGTAGTTCGGGCTGGATAATCCTATTTGGGTCAAAATGTGGGTAAATATCCTAGTGGATCTATGGATAGTCCAAGTGGACTAAGGTTTGGATCCGAATTTGGGATTCTCCCAAATGGCCTACGTATCCTAGGGTTTGCCCTAGGATTCAGAATCCGCGTAGTTCGGGCTCTGGGTTGAAATAACCTGTTCTAGGTGTATGATTGAGAACATATTCTTGGTTAAAGATTGAGAACCTATTCTAGGTTTAGGGTTGAGAACATGTTCAAGGTTTACGATTTAAAACCTGTTCTAGGTTTAGGATTTACTGAGGGGCAAAAATCGTCTTAAATTACCCTTTTCATCATAAGTTCTAATTTTGGAAGGTTTGGCAAAGCATTCTCTTTCTTTATTAAGATTTTTATTATTCCCATTATACCCTTCCCAAGAATGTGGGTGTCTAAATGCACGTCCCCACGCCTAATATGTTTGCTAGGTGTACAGATATGGTAGTTCAACTAGGGCGCAACATAAATTAAGTTATTGCCATAAATGAAATATTCTATCTAAGCATGGCATGTATGTTATTTATGATAACAATCACAACATATAGTAAGATTATGAAAATCTCCCTAATAATGCATTGCAAATAAGGCAAGAACCTATATGGAAAGATCTAATATGCTAATCTAAGCATGGCAAGACCTAATATGGCGAGAAATCAATATATGCATCTATATATCAATATGGCAAGTACAAAACATAGAATGTAAAATATGGCATGAATCATCCAAAAAGGTAAGATCTTGTCACACCCCAATTCTGTACTATTCAGAATGATGTGATGAACCGCTAATAAACCAATGGTTTAACCAGGATCTCAAATAGGCTATCCCCGCGTTATCTAAACTTATACACATCCGTAATCATAATCAGAGTAAATACACAATAGCAGAAGTCTTATAATAACATGAACTGAGAAACTAAGATGATATTAATATTTTAATAGCAAATTACTCTGTTTTCAACTGAGACATAAATATTTAAGTACCAAATACATGTCTTAATAAATCCAATAAAGAAACCTATAAAATATCTAATCAAATACACACGAGTTGCACTCGCAAGAGGAGTCGTGTGTATCCACTTCAGCTTCAGCTTGCATCGCTGCCACGTTCTCGTACGCAGACGCATTCACATAGTCTTCAACGGTATAACCTGCATCATCAACTAAAAATATTTGACGTCGAGGGGTGAGCACACATCACGGCTCAGTGAGTAGCCAAAACAACGCAACAATACATATGCATGCAAATCAATTTATATCTTTGGTCCGATTTAAAGTTTGCAGTATGCAATAGAAAGGTTTAGGTAGTCAAAGGTCGCGTTTATTGACCCCGCCTCTATACACGAGTGTGTGACGTCACCCGAAGATCACGTTTATCGTCAACTCACATGCACCCAATCATGAACATTATATAACAAAGGTTACGTTTATTGCTATATAGTGCCATACCAACACGTAAGCCCCTGTTAGCGAGGGCTGCAAACTGGGCTCGCAACTAACCAATCCTAATGCCAAAAAGTGTATCCAAGGCCTCACCCCAGCATCCCTCAGAATGTCCATAGAGATAGAGCTAAGGCCCCCCGGTAGAGTCAAGGACTACAAGGACCAAAACCACCTCCCCTGATACTCTACGACACAATAGTTCTGCTAAAGTAATGGCGATACGACGATGCCAATGCACAAGACTTGAGTTAGAGATAGAGCTAAAGTGCTGAGACCCGCCAAAGGTTAACGTTTATTGACGTTCTCATCACACCTCCCCTGATACTCGCTCGCATCAAGTACATCAACCACGCACACACAAGCACATGCCTATTCCTATCATCATCATCAGCATCATGTTATAAACAATAAAGTAAATATGCATGAACAAATAATAAAAATATTGGATGGCATGCTGTATGCACATTACAAACATATTCGCATAGAATCAAGCATGGCATAGGACTCAAGAAATAGAAAACAGTTTTTGTTAATAACCAATTTAGTTTGGAATTCTGGTTCCTCATCTTAACTTGCTAAAAGATACTTTTCCAAGCTTTATAATCACCTTTACAATGTTATTATATTGCTAGAAGACCTAACAAAGTCGATATAATTTAACTAGAATTAATTCCTGATTTAAAAACCATTCTGTTAACTGAGGGTCGGAGGTAGGGTCGAAGTCCTGATCGACCCTGGGTGCGACCCTCCCCAGATTCTGAACTTCCCGAACACTGAGGGTCGATGGTCAGGAACACCTAGGGTCGGATGGTCATCGACCCTCGGTGCGACCCTCTGTGCACTTTGGTCCAATTCCCTCTCTTTAATCCATCTTCGTGTTTGGGGTCCTATTGCTTGCTTCTACATTCTATTAAACATTCATTCCATGGTCTGGAACCACGAATCAACCACCTAGATAGCTTTCATGCATTCTTCTATGGTTTTCCATGAAAACCTAACCATAGCTTGATGGTTTGGGTTTCTCCGAGATCACACTCTCTCCAATAACTATCCTAAGGTCTGTAGAAACTCATGGAATTAGTATCCATGCCTGAGAAGATTACTTTTCTCTGAAATTCTTCTCCTTTTTGCTAAGTTCTCTTCCTTGCCTTTCTTCTTCCTCTTTTCCTTCTCCTCTCTTTCTCTCAATTCAATTATGGTTGTGAAAGGACTGAAAGTGGCTTAGGGACGTCCTTTAAATAGAGTAGGAATATCCTAAAATAAGTCCCTTTGAGATTAGGAAAGAATCCCAATCGAAAATTAGAAAATTTCCTAATTTTATTTTCTTACGGCAACCGAGGGTCGATGGGAGGGTCGATGATCCCGTCGACCCTAGGGTCCTAAGCTGTCAGACCCTCCCTTCAAAACTGAGGGTCTGACTTTCTGTTTTGGGAGGACCGACCCTGCTTAGCTGGGTATGCGACCCTTCCCCTATTTTAAGTGTTTTTGGGTCGATTTGATACCTGGGATCTCGATCTCCTTCACGCCCTTGGTCCATTTGACTCGACCATGATGAGTAAACCTAGTTCAAGGTGGTAAGACCGGGTTAGATTGACACGGGTCTTACAACTCCCCCCAACTTATAAAAATTTCATCCTCGAAATTGTACGTACCTTCTGAATAAAATAAGTGAGGGTATTGCTTCCGCATAGCATTTTCTTCTTCCCATGTAATTTCTTCCATGTCTCTACTTTTCCATGTGACCTTAACATAGTAGATATCTCTGTTGCGTAGACGTTGAACCTCTCGACTACTGATTTCTGTTGGTGTTACTTCAAATGTCAAATCATCAGTCAATTCCGGCAAATCCACTGTCAAAACATGCGTTGGATCTTTGACATACTTCTTCAATAGGGAAATGTAAAATACGTCATGCACACTTGACATGGATGGTGGTAGTGCTAACTGATAAGCCACTTTTCCACGCTTAGCTAGAATTTCATACGCCCCACATATCTTGGACTTAGTTTCCCTTTCAGTCCGAACCTCTTCAATCCTCGCTTGGGTGATACCTTCAAAAATACTTTATCACCTACAGCGAACTCTAGATCTCTTCGTCGAGTATCCGCATATTGCTTCTGACGGTTCTGAGCTGTTCTCACTCTTTCCTTGATGATGTCGACCACTCGACAGGTCTCTTCAACAAATTCCGGTCCAACAATACTACGTTCTCCAACTTCATTCCAGAACAAGGGAGTTCGACACTTCCTGCCATACAGTGCTTCATAAGGTGACATTTGTATAGTAGCCTGATAGCTATTGTTATAAGCGAACTCGATCAATGGTAATCTTTCATCCCATGATCCCTTGAAATCAATTACACATGCTCGTAGCATATCTTCTAGAATCTGAATTGTACGCTCCGACTGTCCATCTGTCTATGGGTGGAATGCAGTACTGAACTTCAACGTTGTACCCATAGCCTTTTGCAATTCTTCCCAAAACTTGGAAGTAAATCATGGATCTCTATCCGACACAATGCTTTCTGGAACATCATGTAATCGAACAATATTATCCACATACAGCTTCGCTAACCTTTCCAGTGTATACTGAGGTCGTATAGGTATGAAGCGAGCTGTTTTAGTCAGACGGTCCACAATCACCCAAACTGCGTCAACTACTCGAGGAGTCAATGGTAATCCCGTGACGAAGTCCATAGTGATGCAGTCCCATTTCCATGCTGGTTCCGGTAATGGCTGTAACAGTCCTACGGGTCTTTGTCGTTCAGCCTTTACTTTCTGACAATTTAGGCATTAAGACACGAACTTAGCTACATCTGCTTTCATTCCCCTCCACCAATATAGTTTCTTTAGATCATGATACATTTTTGTACTTCCAGGGTGTATCGAATAGATGGTGGTATGGGCTTCCTTCATTAGTCGGTGTCTAATGTCTACACTTTCTGTTTCAGGTACACATATTCTTCCTTTGTATTTCAGTACTTTCTCGTCGTCCAAGGTGAACTCAGGATTAGTCCTACCTTTCTCAATATCTTCTTGTATTGTTCTCAGATAAGGATCTGCTTTGATAGCTGTCTTCACTTCATCCACTATATCCGGTATAATCTTCAATGCCGCGAACATATTCGAAAATCGATGAATAAACCCTTGGTTGGCTGATCCATCCATTGTATCTACACATACTACTCGTTGCCATGATTGAATACCATTCCGGTAGTACACGTTGCTGCAGTCGTGCTAACCTCTCCTTGAGATTTTATCATTGCTTTTCTGCTTAATGCATCCGCTACTACGTTCGCTTTTCCCGGATGATACTGGATATCACAATCATAGTCTTTCAATAGTTCTAGCTACCTTATTTGTCTCATATTCAACTCCTTCTGATTAAATAAATAAGTAAGACTTTTATGGTCCGACTTAATTTGAAATTTCTCTCCGTATAAGTAATGTCTCCATATCTTGACAGCACGTACTATTGCCGCTAACTCCAAATCATGAGTGGGGTAGTTTTTCTCATGTACCTTCAACTGTCTTGAAGCATAAGCAATCACTTGCTCTCCTTGCATAAGCACACATCCTAACCCCAATCCCGACGCATCAGTGTATAAGATAAACGTCTGTCCTGGAATAGGAATAGTCAAAATCGGGGCGGATATCAATCTGGACTTCAGTGTTTGGAAACTCTTCTCACATTTATCGGTCCACACGAACTTTTCACCTTTTTTAGTCAAACTGGTGAGAGGTACGGCAATCCGAGAATAGTCTTCTACGAATCTCCGATAATAACCAGCTAGACCCAGAAAACTTTTGATTTCCGAAACGCTCTTTGGTGCTTCCCACTTACAACAAAGAATCGATACATAATCGAACGCTACCATCCTTCTTCTTTACGAACAACACCGGTGCCCCCCCATGGAGATATACTGGGTCGAATATAACCCTTGTCCAGCAGTTCTTGTAGTTGCACTTTTAATTCCTTCAGTTCCGTAGGAGCCATTCTATAAAGTGCTTTTGACACTGGTGCGGCTCCAGGTATAAGGTCTATCACAAACTCCGTGGCTTGGTCGGGTGGTAATCCGGGTAGTTTCTCTGAAAATACGTTAGGATAGTCCCACACGACATCAATATCTTCCATTCGTGGCGCATCCTTGGTTAGGTCGACCACGGATACTAGATACCCGATTGCCCCCTTCTCAAGGCACTTCTTAGCCTTTAGTGCTGGAAGTATGAGCTTGCGTCTCCGGGGAAGTTTGGTTCCCAAAAAACTTAATTCTGCTCCTTCTTTGTCTTTGAACGTTAGCTTCTTTTCGGCGCATAATAGATTTGCAGAATACCGAGCTAACCAGTCCATTCCCAAGATGACATCAAAGTCTGCCATCTCAAGTTGTATCAAGGTTGCATCTAAAGCCTTCTCTCCAATGAGAACTGGACATGGTCCATAACCTTTCTCTAGTTCCACTTCTAACCCCATCGGTGACCGTACAAGTAATTTGTAGTCTAATGTTTTGATGGGTAATTTTGTCTTCTTTCCAAATGACACAGATTTAAATGAATGAGTAGCTCCGAAATCGAAGAGTACTCTGGCGGGTACGCCATTTATAGGTACAATACCTGTGATTTATCTTTACTTAGTCTACATGCTCATTCATGTAATTATAACTTTAAAAAGTTTCAGTCATACCTGTGACCACATCGGGTGATGCGGCCGCATCCTCGGACGTAACAACATATACCCGTCCCTGATGGAATTGCTTCTTGGGCTTAGGGCACTCCCTTGCCATATGTCCCGGTTGGTTGCAGTTAAAACACTTCGGGGCTTCAGAATTTGGCTTTGGCTGAGGTTGAGCTGCTGAAGTAGTCTTGGATGCAGTAGTAGAATTCTGAGGACGAAAAGACTTATATGTCCTGTTATTGCCTCCGTTGTAAGAATTTTCGGCTGGCCTTTTGATGCCTCTGTTCTGAGTAAAATAACTCTCCTACTGGCTCGATTCTATAACTCGAGCAATCTGGACAGCTTCATTATAAATTCTCTTTTCTAAGCCCAGAACATGTTCTCTGATGTTTCCTCTCAGTCCCGTGACAAACCTACGGGGTTTGGTTTCTTCTTCTTGCATACTCAGTGGTGCGAAGAAAAACAGCTCTTCATAACGTTGTTGGTACGCATCCACTAACATCTGTCCCTGATAAAGACTCAGAAACTCCTTCTCCATCAAATCTCTGAAGCTCCGTGGAAAATATTTCTCAAAGAAGGCTTCTTTATATATAGCCCATGTCAGTAGGGCGTGCTTGGTCAGTAGATATGCCTTCGTGGATTTCCACCAATGATGTGCGTCGCCCTTGAGCATGAAGGTGGCACATAATACTTTCTCTTCCTCTGTGATAGTAATCATGAGGAAATTTCTCTCCATCTCGTCTATCCAGTGGGCTGGCCACAACGGATCAGACGGTTTGCCATTGAATTCTTTGGGTTTCATCTTTCAAAATCTCTCCACTAGTCGGGAGTGGTCCAACTGATTTTGGGGGTTTGACCCAAACATATGGGGTGGAAACTGGTAATTCCCCTGAGCTGCTTCCGGTACCTGCACTGGAATCTGTACAGCCGGTTGTTGAGGTGTCTGAGGAGCTGGGTGGTTACCCACCGGTGCTGCACTGGCTTGTCCTGTGTGCATGGGTGCAGCCTGAGTGGCTTGAAACATAATTCCCATGGCAACCTGCATCTGAGCCTGCGCGTGTTGCATCTGCTGCAGCTGCTGTGCCAGATTCATCACCACGGTTGTTAGCTCTGGTGGTGGAGGTGGCAAATTTGTAGGGTTTGCCGGTTCTGGATTATCCGGTGCATAGTTATTTTCCTGACTGGTCTCCTCCACGGGTGGTGGTGGTGGGACTGCTTTCGGGTTTGTCGGGTCACCCTACGTCCAGACATAATTCTTTTTTGTGATTGCTGGTGCCTGAAAATCATCAAAATATGTGAGAAGTCATTTATATTTCATGTAGGCACACTAACCAATAATCAATTCCAATTCTAGCTCATATTATAAAAAAATACTGTCTTTTCTATGCAGGGTCGATAGTGAGGGTCGATGGTATGTCTGACCCTTGGTATCCGACCCTGGGAATGACCTGTTCTTCCCGAGAGCTGAGGGTCGATGCGAGGGTCGATGGGTATCCGACCCTCAGTTCCGACCCTTAGTTTTCTGTCAGATTCCCGAGAGCCGAGGGTCGATGGGAGGGTCGATTCGAGGGTCGATTGTGCTAGTCGAATTGTCCGACCCTCGGACTAAAAATCAGATTTTTAAGATCCGATTTTGGGTCATTTCTTATTATTTCCCTCTCGTTTCGACTTGCCTCTCCACTCTGAGTTGCTACAGTGCTACTCCACTATTGTTGGTCGATTTTATTCCGAGTTTCGACGTCCACTTCATCCCTACAGGTATGTCTTCCCATTTTTGCCTGTTTTTAGGTTTTCATTTCTAGGTTTTCGCACATTTAACTTGTATTTTCCAAATTAAACTTTTTCCAACCATAAAAATTCGATTTTTATTGGGGGCTTTTGTTATTGGTGTCTCGAGGAACGAAAGCCCTCAAAAATTTTTGAGTTTCATCGGTTGGTTATCGAGAAACTTGAAATTTTCTCTTTTTGCCCTAATTTGTCAACATTTTCGATTTTTCTTGAATTTCTTCAATTTGGACATCGTCAGTTAAAATTTCCTACTGCATGTGGGTGGTAGGGTATGTTTAGACCTACGTAAGTTCTCATGCCCACTTGTATGGTGAGAAATAGGGCTTTATCGTCACTTATGTCATTATTAAATCGAATTTCGGATTTTTTTTATCCCATAATTTCCTTATTTTTCCTTCTCTTTCTTATTTTGCAGATACCATGGCTCGTACCAAGGTACCCAGAGTTCGTGATCCTCTTCGCTTCCGCTCCAATGAAGCCGAGGCACGGTATGCTGACTATGCCCGTAAGAAGGTTGAGGGTGGTCGTATGGTGAACTTGGCTGAGTTAGCCGTGTTCAACGTAGAGGGAGCCTTTGGTGACATGGGGTGGCTTCCTGTCATTACATACGATGCGTGCACATGTCCGGATTTGGTGCGCCAGTTCTATTGTAATCTCCAGGTGGTGGGAAATTACAATGACGTTGAGCATGGTCAGGAGTTGCGCATCACCAGTTACGTCAAAGGGGTAGATATTTCTTTCGACTATCGGCAGCTGGCCGACTTGTTGGGCATTCCCTATGATGGCCCCATGGTGTACTGTGCGCCTGGAGAGCCCCAGTTTGTTGAGATGGAGATGAGGTCAGAGATCGACAATCAGTTGCTCCGTCCTGATCGATGGCAGATGAGAGCTTGTTATTTGCATCTAGCTCCACGGGTCTTCTGCAAGATTATCCAGCATAATCTGATCCCACAGAGTGGGCACTATGAGAGGGTTTCTCAGCTGACCCAGTTCCTGATATACAGTATCTGCACCAGACAACCGGTCTGCCTTCCATACATCATCATGCGGACTATGATTAGTGCTACATTGTCCGGTCATAGGGGTAATCTACCCTATGGACGCATGATCACAGTGTTACTGACCCGTCTGGGGGTTGACTTGGTAGATGAGAAGATCCAGGAGAAGACCTTCTCGTCGCCTCTAGATTGGGAGGCAATCTGCAAGATGGGTATGCGGGACGCCCAGGTTAGTGATGAGGAGAGGAACGCGATGGTGCGCCCTCACACTCGTATCGAGATGGCTGATGCTGAGGCTGCTGCTGCCGCTGCTAGAGCTCATGTGGATCCTGTCGATGATGACGACTACATGTATATGGATGTTGATGCGATACCACCGCCTTCACCTACGCATGCGGCTGGTGTTGGTACTTCTTCTGCGGCGGATCCTGTACCTGAGGCTGGTCCTTCGCATGCGGCTGGTCCTTCACGCCCACTTTCTGATATGATGGAGATGCTGCAGGAGATCAGGGAGGCTCAGCGCAGATCTGATCTGAGGATGGATGAGTTGCTAGCCGCCGAGCACGCATCAGACACGCGGATGGGAGAGCTCCTTGAGGTTCAGCGTGCGACTAATAGGAGGGTAGCCGATCTTACTACTAGTCTACAGACGACCCAGATTCAGATAGCCTGGTTGACTAGAGTCTATGTCGAGGACTACGACAGAGACCGTGAGGCTCCACCTCCTCCTTCGCCTCCAGCTTCTTGATCGTACTTTATTTTCTTGTACTACAGAGTAACTGTCCGGGTTATGGACTGTACTCTGCTTTAGTTATGTATATACATTTTGTTTCTCTCACTCATTGTATGTAACTTGTTTCCCCTTTAATAGATGCATTATTCTCTTTTTAAATTTGATCTCAATCATCACTTGTGCTTACAGTGTGTTAATAAACTGTTTTTACTTTTATCTTATCTCAGTTCACAATTGTCTCGAATGTATGTTAGTTTAGCGGGCAAGGCCTGAGAGGCTCTGATACCAAGTTGTCACACCCCAATTCTGCACTATTCAGAATGATGTAATGAATCGCTAATAAACCAACGGTTCAACCAGGATCTCAAATAGGCTATCCCCGCGTTATCTAAACTTACACACATCCGTAATATAACAAGAGTAAATACATAATAGCGAAAGTCTTATAATAACATGAACTGAGAAACTAAGATGATATTAATAATTTAATAGTAAATTATTCTGTTTTCAACTGAGACATAAATATTTAAGTACCAAATACATGTCTTAATAAATTCAATAAAGAAACCTATAAAATATCTAATCAAATACACACGAGTTGCACTCTTAAGAGGAGTCGTGTGTATCCACTTCAGCTTCAGCTTCCATCGCTGCCACGTTCCCGTACGTAGACGCATTCACATAGTCTTCAACGGTATAACCTGGATCATCAACTAAAAATATTCGACGTCGAGGGGTGAGCACACATCACGGCTCAGTGAGTAGCCAAAACAATGCAACAATACATATGCATGTAAATCAATTTATATCTTTGGTCCAGTTTAAAGTTTGCAGTATGCAATAGAAAGGTTTAGGTAGTTAAAGGTCGCGTTTATTGACCCCGCCTCTATACACGAGTGTGTGACGTCACCCGAAGATCACGTTTATCGTCAACTCACATGCACCCAATCATGAACATTATATAACAAAGGTTACGTTTATTGCTATATAGTGTCATACCAACACGTAAGCCCCTGTTAGCGAGGGCTGTAAACTGGGCTCGCAACTAACCAATCCTAATGCCAAAAAGTGTATCCAAGGCCTCACCCCAGCATCCCTCAGAATGTCCATAGAGATAGAGCTAAGGCCCCCCGGTAGAGTCAGAGACTACAAGGACTGAGACCACCTCCCTTCATACTCTACGACACAATAGTTCTGCTAAAGTAATGGCGATACAACGATGCCAATGCACAAGACTTGAGTTAGAGATAGAGCTAAAGTGTTGAGACCCGCCAAAGGTTAACGTTTATTGACTTTCTCATCACACCTCCCCTGATACTCGCTCGCATCAAGTACATCAACCATGCACATACAAGCACATGCCTATTCCTATCATCATCATCAGCATCATGTTATAAACAATAAAGTAAATATGCATGAAAAAATAATAGAAATATTGGATGGCATGCTGTATGCACATTACAAACATATTCGCATAGAATCAAGCATGGCATAGGACTCAAGAAATAGAAAACAGTTTTTGTTATTAACCAATTTAGTTTCGAGTTCTGGTTCCTTACCTTAGCTTGCTAAAAGATACTTTTCCAAGCTTTAGAATCACCTTTACAATGTTATTATATTGCTAGAAGACCTAACAAAGTCGATAGAATTTAATTAGAATTAATTACATATTTAAAAACCATTCTGTTAACTGAGGGTCGGAGGTAGGGTCGGAGTCCTGATCGGCCCTGGGTGCGA
The DNA here is from genome assembly GCA_028583415.1 of Protea cynaroides. Lineage (NCBI taxonomy): Eukaryota > Viridiplantae > Streptophyta > Magnoliopsida > Proteales > Proteaceae > Protea > Protea cynaroides. The sequence goes on along the minus strand of CM053275.1, from coordinate 55,803,450 downwards.
CCCTCCCCAGATTCTGAACTTCCCGAACACTGAGGGTCGATGGTCAGGAACACCTAGGGTCGGACGGTGCGACCCTCTGTACACTTTGGTCCAATTCCCTCTCTTTAATCCATTCTTCGTGTTTGGGGTCCTATGGCTTGCTTCTACATTCCATTAAACATTCATTCCATGGTCTGAAACCACGAATCAACCACCTAGATAGCTTTCATGCATTCTTCTATGGTTTTCCATGAAAACCTAATCATAGCTTGATGGTTTGGGTTTCTCCGAGATCACACTCTCTCCAATAACTATCCTAAGGTCTGTAGAAACTCATGGAATTAGTATCCATACCTGAGAAGATTACTTTTCTCTGAAATTCTTCTTCTTTTTGCTAAGTTCTCTTCCTTGCCTTTCTTCTTCCTCTTTTCCTTCTCCTCTCTTTCTCTCAATTCAATTAGGGTTGTAAAAGGAGTGAAAGTGGCTTAGGGACGTCCTTTAAATAGAGTAGGAATATCCTAAAATAAGTCCCTTTGAGATTAGGAAAGAATCCCAATCGAAAATTAGGAAATTTCTTAATTTTATTTTCTTACGGAAACCGAGGGTCGATGGGAGGGTCAATGATCCCGTCGACCCTAGGGTCCTAAGCTGTCCGACCCTCCCTTCAAAACTGAGGGTCTGACTTTCTGTTTTGGGAGGTCCGACCCTACTTAGCTGGGTATGCGACCCTTCCCCTATTTTAAGTGTTTTTGGGTCGATTTGATACCTGGGATCTCGATCTCCTTCACGCCCTTGGTCCATTTGACTCGACCATGATGGGTAAACCTGGTTCAAGGTGGTAAGATCGGGTTAGATTGATACGGGTCTTACAGATCTTATATGCGATTTTTTAAGCATGGTAAGACCTAATATGGTATGAAATTAATGTATGTATTTATATATCAATATGATAAGTACCAAACATAGAATGCAAAATATGGCATGTGAGAGTATTAATCAAGCATCGATCATCAATAATGTGACCAAGATCATATTTGATCAACTACTCAAACTTGATGTAATCGATCATCATCAATGTGATCAAGATCATATTTGATCGATGGTTCAGATTCACTTAAAACATTCATGAGGTCAATCAAACCATTCAAATTCAATTAAATCACTCAAAAAGATAATCCAACGGTTCAAATCACTCAAGATGGTAACCCAACCATTCAAGTCACTCAAAATCACTCACAATAAAGATCCAATGGTTCAGATGGCTTAAAAACACTTATGATCAAGATCCAACGATTACAATCACTCAAAACACATATGATCAAGATTCAATAATTAAAATCACTTAAAATCACAATCTAACCATTCAGATTCATTTAAAAACAATCTTCATAAAAATCCAATGGTTTGGATCACTCAAAATTATAATCTGACAATTCAAATTCATTTAAATCTCACATAATCATTATCAGATCAAAATCAATGGCTTAGATTAAATTTAACTTCACATCATCATCAGAATAAAATCAAAATTAACAATTGTGATGGGACAGATGAAGGTTTAGAAAGCCAATCAAGGGTAGAGATTGCAGATCAAGTGGTTGACAATGAGTTGTGGATCAGATCAGATGGTGTAAGATTAGATGGCTAGTGATGAGGGCAGATTGGATGGTTAAGAAATCAGATGAGGGATTAAGGTGGTTAGGTTAGGCTGCTGGTTTATGGAGGGTTTGATGGTGGTCTACAGGTTTAGAAGATAGGTGGACCAGTTGATGGAATGGATGAAGGTCATGGATAGGTTGAGGGTTTAATGTTGCAGGTGGCCGCAGTAAGTGGGGGATGAAGCAATCCGATTAGGTGCTATCATGGGCTGTGTTGGGATGGACAGTAGGAGGTATTGGCCATGTAGCAGGGTGGTTAAGTGGGAGTATGAAGAAGTTGTAGCAGTGTGTTGGGTTGGTCTGGATCTGTTGGGGATTTTGGACAAGTGGAATGCGGCTGGATAGGTGGTCTGGTTTCCCGATTTGCAAGGGTTGAGGGAGATGGAGTGATACGTGGACAGGCTTGATGGTGGTCTGTTGGTGATGTACAGATTGCAATGGGATTGAAGGCCAAGGGGCAATGCATGCGGTTGTAAGGTGTTGCCATGAGGTTCATGGTTGTGGAGAAGATAGAGGGAATGGCTGGGTGTCACTTTTGGAGTTACAGGTGTTGAGGTGCTGCATATGCAGGTGTGCAATGGTGAGGACATGTTGCAGGTGGTGTAGATGGAAGTTAGAGAAGAAGGGGGTGGCGGTTTACCTGATGCACAACTGTAAGTTCTCTCTCCCAGCCTCTTTCTTCTCTCGTCCTCTTCTTCTTCTTCTTCTTCTCTTCCCGTCTGTTCTTTTCTTCTCGATCTCCTCCCAACTTTCCTGCTTCTTCTGGTTTTTCTTCCTCCCTCTGATTTTTCTTTTTCTCAAATCTCGCCTCTCTCTCCTTTTTCTCAATCCCAATCCCCTCTTCTCTCTTTTAGATCTCGCCTCCCTCTGATTTTTTCTTTTTTTTTTCTTTTCTTCTTTGATTTCTCTCAATCCCTCTTCTTCTGCTCTTTCCATTTCCCCCTCTTTAAATCTCCGCTCTCTCTGTTTTTGACTCTCATCCCCTCTTCTCTTTGAATCTGCCTCTCTTTTATTCTCAATCTCAATCTCAATCTCTTCTCCTCTTTTCCCTTCGATCTCCATATCTCCTTTCAATCTTTCCGTCTTTGAGATTTTTTCCCATGATTTACTTTCTCCTTTTATTTTTTTCCCTAGGTGACAGCTCCTGCTGTTCTCTTTCTTAAACCAAACCCGTGGCCAGTTTGGAAGTTTCTTTTTTTTTTTTTCTTTTCTTTTCTGTCTTTCCATGTTAGTCCTTCTCTCTCGGATCTCCTTCCTCTAATATTCTTTCAATCTCTCCACCTTCTCAATCTTGTTTATTGCCAATTTTTCTTTCTCGGTTTAGAGTCCAGCTCCCTCGATCCTCTTTGCTGGATTCTCCTTTTTTGCTCTCTTTCCTATTCTTCTCTTCTTTCCTTTTTTTGGAAATTCTGCTTCTCTATTCTCTTTCTTCCAATTCTTTCCCTTTTCCTTTTCCAATCGGATCTTACTTGCTCTTTATATATAAAACATATATATAAATATATAATATATTAATATATTAATATATATAATATAATATACATATAAGACATATGTATATATTATATGATATATTATAATATATTATACATTATATAAACATATAAATAACATATAAAAGAAATACAAGCATATGCGTCGACATGAATTGGTCCGAACCGGTCCAGGTTGGGTCAAGCAAGACTAGTTGAGATTGACAGGACTGGATTAGCTTAGGTTAACTGGGTTGGGCTAAGACTGGGATGACTGGGTTTGGTTGAGCTGGTTTGGACCAAAGTTGACTTTTCTATCATTTCATAGTCCATTTCTGTCACCATTCCACATGGAATTTTTTGATAACCTCTATTCCAAATTTTCTACATTCACTTTGTAGAACACTAAAAATGAAGAATATTGGAACTTGAATCACCTCATTTGGAAATAAAATGGCCAACTTATGAATTTCTGAAGTTTAAGCAGGTCAATTATCGATAATTTGGCTAACCATTCTACATGGGATCCTTCGGAGACTTCTATCGAAAATTCTTTACGTTCACTTTGTAGAGTACTAAAAATGAAACATAATGAAACTGAAATCACCTGATTTGGATATGGGGTGACCAAAATATGAATTTCCAAAAATTAAATGATCATTTCCATGTGTAATTTTGCATGGGACCCTTCGGAGACTTCTACCCGAGATTTTTCACGTCCATTTTGTAGAACATTACAAATGAAGAATAATGGTCTTTGAATCATCTGAATCCGATGTAGAATGACAAAGATATAAAGCTTTGAAGTTCTATTGATAATTTTGCATGAAAGCTTGCATGGGGCCCACCGATGACCTTTGCCCGGGATTTTTCACGTCCACTTTGAAGATGACTGAAAATAAGGAATATTGGCCTTTGAATCATCTGATTCTGATATCATCAGATGACCAAGATATGATGATTTGAAGTTTAAATGATAATGCATGCATCATACGATAATTATGTAATACCCTTGCACTTTCAAACAGCGATATCTTCCTTGTTTGATGTCAGAATTTGATGATTCAAGTCTCATTTCGAAGATAATTTCACAACCTCTACATCCATGTAGGTAATAGCCTATGACCCTACTGTGGGATTCATTAGAGAATTTCAAACCTTTGGGTTAAAAATCGAAATCCTGCCATATGGGTTCACTTATGCTAAGGGTAGCAAAAATGGGGTGCTTACAGTACCGTAATTATGGCTAGTATGCCCGCGAAAGGTCTCTTCGACTTTGGGGCCACCCATTCTTTTGTATCTGTCTCGCTTGGAAAGAGATTAGATGCGCCCATCAGACCTTCAGACCAAAAATTATTAGTACGGTCTCCTTTGGGACTAGAGGTAGTGTTGGATGAATGCCACGGACTATATTCGATTTGTATTGATTAGCGAGATGGTAGACTTCGACATTATCTTGGGAATAGACTGGCTAGCTCAACACTCAGCAAAGTTGTTTTGTGTTGAGAAAAAGTTGTTGTTTAAGGTAAAAGATGGCATAGAATTTGGTTTCACTGGAAGCAAACTACCTAGGATGCGCAAGCACATCCTCTCCGCTATCAAAGCAAAGAGATGTCTCAAAAAGGGAGAAATTGACTTCCTCGTATTTATGGTGGATGTTACCAAAGAAGCACCGTGGATGGAAGACATCGAAGTAGTGCAAGAGTTTCCTAATGTGTTTCTAGAAGACCTACTTGGGTTGCCGCCTGATCTAGCAACTGAGACCGTGATAGACCTCCTACCAGGGTCGGCACCAGTATCTAAGGCACCCTATTGAATGGCTCCTACAGAACTGAAGGAACTAAAGATCCAACTACAGGAGCTAATGGATAAAGGTTTTATACGACCGAATATCTCACCGTGGGGAGCACCAGTGCTGTTCGTGAAGAAGAAAGACTATAGTATTTGGTTGTGTATCGACTACCGAGAGTTGAATAAGCTCACCATAAAGAATAGGTATCCATTGTCTCAGATCGATAACCTATTCAATCAGTTGCAAGGTGCAAATGTGTTCTTTAAGATCGACCTTCGGTCGGGTTATCAATAACTGAAGATCAAGGATGGTGACATTCCTAAGGCAGCATTTAGAACCAGGTACAGACATTATGAGTTCTTGGCTATGTCGTTCGAATTGACCAATACCCCTGCGTCATTCATAGAGCTGATGATATGTTGGACACCTCGATCATAGTCTTCATAGACCACATTTTGGTTTACTCTAAGGACAACGAGACTCATGCAACGCATCTTAGACTAGCCTTACAACGGCTAAGAAAGGAAAAGCTTTACACCAAATTCAAGAAGTATGAGTTCTGGTTGAACGAAGTGACCTTATTGGGCCACATAGTGTCATTAGAAGGAATAAAAGTGGATCCCAGTAACATTAAAGCAATTATGGGGTGGGAAGCAACTACGAATGTTGCAAAGATAAGAAGTTTTTTGGGATTAGCTGGTTACTATAGGTTTTTGGGATTAGCTTATTACTACAGGCGATTTGTAGAAGACTACTCAAGGATTATAGTACCTCTTACAAAGCTAACCAAGAAAGGGGAGAAGTTCATTTGGATTGACAAGTGTAAAGAGTGTTTCTAGACTCTGAAGTCGAAGTTAATACCAGCTCCCATCTTGACCATTCTAGCACCAAGGCAACCATTCACCCTATATATAGATGCTCCGGATTGGGTTTGGGATGCATTCTAATGCAAGATGAACAAATGATTGCCTATGCCTCAAGGAAACTGAAAGAGCATGAAAAGAATTACCCTACACATGACTTGGAGTTAGCAGCAGCGATTCATGCAATTAAACTTGGAGACACTACTTTTACGATGAGAAATTTTAGATCAAGTCAGACCACAAGAGCCTCACCTATCTCTTTACTCATAAGGAGTTGAACATGAGATAGAGAAGGTGGTTAGAGTAGCTTAAGGATTATGATTGTAACATTCAGTATCACCCGGACAAGGCCAATGTAGTAGTTGATGCATTGAACAAAAAAAAAATACTGAAGTTGGAGGGAGGACCTAGTACGAAATGCCGCTCAATGTACGTGGTGTCAGCTTCGAAAAGGAACGAAGTGCAATACATATTGGAATCTCCAGATGACCCTATAAAGTAAGGACTGATCCACAAGTTTTTACTTATGTTCGCAGCATTGAAGATTCTACCAGATCTGACGAACAAGGTAAAAGTAGCAATTCTACTAGACCTGTATTTAATGAGGTGCAAGAGGACTTGGAGAAAGGTAAACCCAACCCTGACCTTACCTTGGATGTGGAGAGGATACTCAGGTACAGAGGAAGGTTGAGTATACTTGAAAGTAAAGATTTGGACCTTAGAGACAAAATAATGAGAGAAGCTCATTCTATCCCTTATTCAGTACATCCCAAAAGTACCTATACCATGATCTGAAGAAATTGTATTGATGGAGGGGAATGAAAGAAGACATGGCTAGACACGTGTTTCAGTGTTTGAATTGTCAGCAAGTAAAGGCTGAAAAAAAAAACCAGTAAGTTTACTACAACCATTGCCTAAACCAGCATGGAAATGGGATTGCATCACTATGGACTTCGTCACTGGACTACTAATGACTCCCGGATCAGTTGACACAGTTTGGGTGATTGTTGATCTCCTTACAAAGATGGCTCGTTTCATTGCAATCAGACCTCAATATACTTTGGAAAGACTGGCTAAGCTGTATGTGGACAATATTGTTAGACTCCATGATGTACGTAAGAGCATAGTGTCAGATTGAGATCCTCGCTTCACTTTTAAGTTTTGGCAAGGACTACAGACAACTTTGAGAACAAAGCTGAAGTTTAGCACAACCTTTCATCTTTAGATAGATGGTCAGTCAGAGAAGACTATTCAGATCTCAAAGGATATGCTCCGAGCCTATGCTATTGATTTCAAGGGAGCTTGGGATGAAAAGTTGCCACTGAGTGAGTTTGCTTACAATAACATCTATTAGGCTACCATACAAATGTCACCCTATGAGGCATTATACGGTAAGAAATGTCAGACCCTATTGTTCTAGAACGAAGTTGGTGAATGAAGAATTATGGGGCCAGAATTCATTGAAGAAACCTGTCAAGTGGTAGACAAGATCAAGGAAAGGGTGAAGAGTGCTCAAGTTCGACAGAAAAATTATGCCGAGACCTTGAGTTTGCTATTGGTGATAAGTGTTTCTGAAGTTAGTACCAATGTAAGGCTTGAAATGGTTTGAAAGAAAGGGAAGTTATGTCCTAAATATGTGGGACCATATGAAATTCTAGCAAAACATGGTAAAGTGGCATATCAACTTGTGCTACCTCCGTCCATGTCTGGTTTACACTACGTGTTTCACGTATCCATACTGAAGAAGTACATCAGAGACTCGTCTCACATATTGACTGTGGATCCTCCAGACCTGATAGAGGAATTGACATTTGAAGTTATGCTAGTCGAGATTACAAGTCGAAAGGTACAAAAGCTCCGAAACTAAGATATCTTCTATGTGAAAGTAACCTGGAGAAGTTAAGACATGGAAGAGGTGACATGGGAAAAAGAAGCTATAATGCAGAAACAATACCCTAATTTATTCTGTCACAACCCATTCTAGGGAATCAGGCGTGATATCCAAGTCATCTAAGAGACAACCTGAATCTTTCAGCGATCGATATCCAAAATGATCTACCAGTAAACCCCACATTCTACACAAACAATATCCATCATAATCAATAATAAATATCAATAGTTGCAGCAGAATATCAGAGTTGCAGCGAAAATCATAATAGAGAACCAGATGCCAACTAATAATACTTTACTATCATGAATTTGTTGTTCACTATAGTTGTTCCACAATATTTATAGTATTGCATACATCCCATATTACATAACCAGAGTAAATCCAAAAAGGTTCCTGTGGATAGACCAAACCATCATCTATCCACAGATAGCAAAATACTAGAATCAAGGAACTGATTCAGGTCCTATAGATACAGTCCCTATAGGTACAGCCCTTGACGTGGTCTCTCAGAGGAACCCCACTAAGAGAAGTGCCCTCATCTTCAACAGGATCCATAGCTACATCAGCAAAGAAGGTACCTCCAAACAAAGCTAAAAAGATTTGATATCGAGGGGTGAGCTCACATCTTAGCTCAGCGAGGAATCAGGTATCCAATGCAATCCTAGGCAACAATTTATGGATGTAATACAGAAGCAAATAAACAAGCAATTGTGAGTGTCATACAAGTGTGTATGCAAATCATGGTCGGTCTGTACTCTAGCAAGGATCTTGCCCCATACCCCATCGCTTGAGCTGTGCTCCATACCCCACCACCTGAGCATATACCCGTACCCCACCGCCTAAGTATGTACCCGTATCCCACTGCCTGAGTACCCCATACTCCACCGCCTGGGTTGAGTTCCCCTCACTAAAGCACAAGTCATCTGGCCAAGTTGATGCATGATGCATGATGCATGAGCATGTTATTGATAAGGTTACACCTCAGCAGAGATCCCCATTCCACTCCCATGGACTGACCATGTCCCCACTAAGGTGCAACCAGACATATGGCCATGTATCGTGCCCTCACACGTTACATGATCATATACCCCATACACAAACATATCCATATCCAATCCATTAATTACACAACATGGCATGTGTATATAGTAAATAAAATTATACTCCAGTAGGAATCCTCATTCCACTCCCATGGACTGACACTAGAGCATAGAATGCCAACATGGCATGTGTATCGTACTCCCATACTCTACACGCCCATTATACATGGTCTTAACTAGACTGCACCTAATAGAGAACCCTAACTCCCCATTCCTATGGTTCGTTGTGCCTCCACTAAAGTACCGTCATTCCCAACGTAATTCATGAGGTCACTCGTTACATGAACCACCATACATGGGTGGCATCCCAACATAGAACCTTGGATTTCCATTCCCATGGTTCACTGTGTCTCCACTAGAATACCGGCACACCAACATGGTACGCATGCCTGTACTCCATACATCACACGCACCATCATACATGGTTATGCACACAACCAATATCAACAGTCACTCCTTGTAGATAATCCCAAATCCCTACTCCCATGGTTCACCATGTCTCTGCCAAGGTAACAACAATTGTCAACATACATAGTTATAGTTATACGCAAATGCATAAACAGTTATATATAATTCATTGGATGATATGTTATAAAAGAAAAACAACAATAAGCACACAACAAACACATGCTCAAACTCTATGTGACCCAACCCCTTATGAGGACAAAGATTGAAAATCTTGGAAGTCGCCACATAGATTAAGGTCTAGGACCTTAGAAATGTGAAATCTCACCCTTAGGTAAGACTTCGATTGACTCATGACCCTTAGATTGGATTTTTGGTCCATCAGAGATTGAGTAAGCGTCAGGTTACAGTTATGGGAAGGGGTTAGGCACCCAAACCTCCCGATTGAAATCGGTTTCCTATACCTTTCCTATGCTAGACTCTATCTGTTAAACCGAACCAAACCAAGTGGTTTGATATCATTGAACCGAATCTGTGTCCATCAGATTGCCTACGTATCACGGAATTATTCTGAAAATCAGGTTCACCATCGTAGTTCAAGTGTGATTAAAGTTTATGGATGTGATTTATGCTTATGCATGATTAAGTTCATTGTTCAAGTTGAAATTTATGCTTGAAAGGATGAGAAACCCTATGGGTTAGGATCTGGATAGTCCATGTGGACTGATAGATAGTCCTAGTAGATCTAAGAATAACCCTATTTGGGTCAAAATATGGATAACCCATTCTGGGTTGGAATGTGAATAACCCTATCTGAGTCAAAATGTGGATAACCCTATCTGGGTTGGAATGTAGATAACCCTATTTGGGTCAAAATGTGGGTAAATATCCTAGTGGATCTATGCATAATCCAAGTGGACTGAGGTTTGGATCCGAATTTGGGATTCTCTCAAATAGCCTACGTATCCTAGGGTTTAACCTAGGAATCAGAATCTACGTAGTTCGAATTAATAACCCATTCTGAGTCGAAATGGGGGTAAATATCCAAGTGGATCTATGGATAGTCCGAGTGTAAGGTGTGGATCCGAATTTGAATTCTCCCAAATGGCCTACGTATCCTAGGGTTTGCCCTAGGAATCAGAATCCGCGTAGTTCGGGCATCTGAGTTGAAATGGTTGGGTATCCTAGTGGATCTATGGATAGTCCGAGTGAACTAAGGTATGGATCCGAATTTAGGTTTCTCCCAAATGGCCTACGTATCCTAGGGTTTGCCTTAGGAATCAAAATCCGTGTAGTTCAGAAATGGGTTGAAATGGTTAAATATCCTAGTGGATCTATGGATGGTCCGAGTGGACTAAGGTTTGGATCCAAATTTAGGATTCTCCCAAATGGCCTACGTATCCTAGGGTTTGCCCTAGGAATCAGAATCCGTGTAGTTTGGGCATCTAAGTTGAAATGGTTGGGTATCCTAGTGGATCTATGGATACTCCGAGTGGACTAAGGTATGGATCCAAATTTGGGTTTCTCCCAAATGGCCTACGTATCCTAAGGTTTGCCCTATGAATCAGAATCCACATAGTTCGAAATGGATAACCCTATTTGGGTTGGAAAATGGGTAAATAGCCTAGTGGATCTATGAATAGTCCGAGTGTACTAAAATGTGGATCCGAATTTGGGTTTCTCTCAAATGGCCTACGTATCCTAGGGTTTGCCCTAGGAATCAGAATCTACGTAGTTCAGGATGGATAATCCTATTGGGTTAAAATATGGGTGAATATCCTAGTGGATCTATAGATAGTCTAAGTGGACTAAGGTGTGGATCCGAATTTGGGATTCTCCTAAATGGCCTACGTATCCTAGGGTTTGCCCTAGGAATCAGAATCCGCGTAGTTCGGGATGATAACCTGTTCTAGGGAACCTATTCTAGGTTTTGGGTTGAGAACCTGTTCTAGGTTTAGGGTTTAGAACCTGTCTAGATTTAGGGTTTAGAACTTATTCTAGGTTTAGGGTTGAGAACCTATTCTAGGTTTGGGGTTTACCGAGAGACAAAATCATCTTGAATTATCCTTTTCAACCTAAGTTCTAATTTTGAAAGGTTTGGCAAAGCATTCTCTTTCTTTATTAAGGTTTTTTTATTATTCCCATTATGCCCTTCCCAAGAATGTGGATGCTTAAATACACGTCCCCACACCTAATATGTTTTCTAGGTATATAGATATGACAGTTCAACTAGGGTGCAGCATAAATTAAATTATTACAAAAAAAAAAATATTCTAAGCATGGCATGTATGATGTTTATGTAACTATCACAACATATAGTAAGATTATGAAACTTTTCCTAATATGGCATGTATTGCAAATAAGGAAAGAACCTAATATGATAATATCTAAGCATGGAAAGACCGAATATGGCAAGATCTAAGTATGGCAAGATCTAATATGACAAGATCTAATATGCAAGATCTAATATTGCAAGATCTAATATGCAAGATCTAATATTGCAAGATCTAATATGCAAGATCCAATATGGCAAGATCTAATATGCAAGATCTAATATGCAAGATCTAATATGCATCTATATATCAATATGGTAAGTACCAATCATAGAATGCATATATGACATGAATTTTTCAAAAAAGGAAAGATCTTACATGCTATTTTCTAAGCATAGTAAGACTTAAAAAAAATTAAAATTTTACTAAAATATGAAAAAAAAATTATCTATTCTATCAAAAATAGAAACACATGGAATGTGGCAAACATGGTACTCACAATCCAAACAAAGCATATGAATGCTCCAAATATAGTCATTTATCCAAATATGGCAGAATTCACTTAAACAATCATTAATGTTATAATGAATGAGACATCAATGAAACCTTTTTTTTGAAAAGTGTAAAATTATAAAAAAAAAACATATATTCAATGTTCTTTGAAAATAATGTAATTTTTATGAAAAAATTTGGGAAGATTAACGACTCAAAACTGTCAAAATTGTGACACAATGTTTCAGATAATGGACAAAACTATGAACTGTATTCAGATTTTGTCACATTACACAAGAATGACCATAAGTAGGTCTTTCGAAACTCAAATCAAGCTCAACTTTTTTTCATAGAAATATGACTTAATATGTTATATTTCATATGAAGGAGTTGAATCCCAATAGAAAGCAAAAACAGGTCAAAGATATGCCCTAAGACCGAACATGTGCACTGGTCAAATCTGTTCCAGATTTTTTACCAGTTGCACCATAAATTCCAAATAAAATTCTATTCGTAATTAAAATTAAATAAAAATATATGTATATGTAGATAACTGTCTAATCTAAAATTTCATCTAGAAAAATAAGTTAAAAAAGTATATTTTCTTTATGAAAAATGATTCTTTTCAATCATGCAAATCAGTACAGCATGACAGATTCAGAATCAGATCACTATGCACTTAAAAATTGATATCAATTCAATAAAAAATTGAACAAATACGAAACTAGTGCCATATTTTATAAGCTTTCATGTCTAAAAAGTTCATATTAAGTGGATTTTCTGATTATGGCCATAAGACATTTGTCTAGAAACTTTCTGATGGAGGATTGCATTACATCCGAGAAAAATAGCAATGTCAAAGACAAATTTTTTGATATATTTTCCCAATTTCAAATGGAATGAAATTTTTAGGGTAGTCTTCTAACATATCATAGAGACTCCCATAAAAATTGGGCTTCAGAATCTTAGAAAAAATAAATGTGATGTACGTCCTATGTTTGAACCCTAAATCTAGAATTTTCAGATCAGAAAACCACTTTATGAAATTTACAAAAAACATCGAACATCATTGTATATCATTTAAAAATTCATCATTGAATAGCTTAGACAAATTATCATTCATGAAAATGTTAGACATAGGCATCCTAACATTAACAAGCATGTAATAGAGCATTCATGATTGAGATTTCATAGAAATTAGTCTTTTTCAAGCAAAATTGGCATTCGAGCATTCTAACGGCCTCTACATTTGTTTAGAGTATTAACCTTGTGCTCAAATCGAGCAAAACCATCAATGAAGGATGATTGGAGGTTGTATCAACCCCTTTGAATGCGAATCCGCCTTCTCCTCTCTTCTGTTTCTCTCTCTCTCTCTCTTCTCTTTTTCTCTTTTCTTCTTCTCTTTCTTTCTTTTCTCTTTTTTCTCTCTTTCTTTCTCCCTCTCTCACATTTTTTTCTCTCTCACTCATGTCCTCCTCTCTCTATCACGTTTTCCTCTCTCTCTGGTCTGTAAAAAGAGAGCCTCCTCTTTCTTCTCTTGCCTATTTATACTTTTTCTCTCCTCTTCTAGAAGATCCTTCTTTCCTTTCTTCTTTTTCTAGAAAATCTTTTTTTCTTCCTTTTTTCTTCTTTCCTTTCTTCTCTTCCTTCCCTTTTCTCTTCTCCCTCTCTATTCCACACGTTTTCTCTCTCTCCCTCTTCTAGAAAATCCTCTCTTCCTCTTTCCTTCTTCTCTCTTCCTTCCTTTTCTTCTTTTTTTTCTTCTAGAAAATCCTTTCTTTCCATTTTTTTTCCTTTCTTTTCTTCCTTCCCACATTTTTTCTTCTTCTATTCTTTCCTTTTTCTCCTTTTTCTTCTAGAAAATTCCTTCTCTCTTTCCTTCTTCTATAAAATTCCTTCTCTCTTTCCTTTCTTTCTTCTTTCCTTTTCTTCTTCCTTCTTTTCCTTCCTTTTTTTCTTTCTCCCTCTCTTTTCACGTTTTCTTTCTTAGAAAACATTGTCCTTTTTTTTTTCTTTTTTTTTCTTTCCTTCCTTTTTTTCTTTCCCTCTCTCTTTCACGTTTTCTAGAAAGAAAACGTGAAGGGGAATCTTTTCTTTTCTTTTTTTTCTTTCTTTCTTTTATATCTCTCTCTTTCCTTTTTTCTTTCTCCCATTCTCTTTCCTATGGCCTCTCTTTCCTATATATATATATATATATACAATAATATATTATACATTATACACATATAAAAGGAATGCATGCATATGACTGACATAACTTGATCTGGATTGGTCTGGGCTGGGCCGGGCTAAGTTAGACTAAGCTGAATTAAGTTGATTTGGACTAAGGTTGACATTTCATAGTCTATTTCTGTCACCCTTCCATATGAAATTTTTCGATAGCATCTTTTCTAAAATTTCTACGTACACTTTGTAGAACATTAAGAATGAAGAATATTGGAACTTGAATCGTCTCATTTGGAAATGAAATGGCCAACTTATGAATTTCTGAAGTTTAAGCAGGCCAATTATTGATAATTTGGCTGACCATTCTGCATGGGATCCTTTGGAGACTTTTACTCGAGATTTTTTTACGTCCACTTTGTAGAATACTAAAAATGAAACATAATGAAGCTGAAATTACTTGATTTGGATATGGGGTGACCAAAATATGAATTTTCGAAGATTAAATGACCATTTTCATGTGTAATTTTGCATGGGACCCTTCAGAGACTTCTACTTGAGATTTTTTACGTCCACTTTGTAGAACATTACAAATGAAGAATAATGACATTGGAATCATCTAAATTCGATGTAGAATGACAAAGATATGAAGCTTTGAAGTTCTAACGATAATTTTACATGAAAGCTTGCATGGGGCCCACTGGTGACTTCTACCTGAGATTTTTTCACGTCCACTTTGAAGAGGACTGAAAATAAGGAATATTGGCCTTTGAATCATCTGATTTCGATATCAGATGACCAAGATATGATGTCTTGAAGTTTGAATGATAATGCATGCATGATACGATAATTATGTAAATGCCCTTGCACTTTCAAACTATGATATCTTCCTTGTTTGACGTCAGAATTTGATGATTCCGGTCTCATTTCGAAGATAATTTCACGACTTGTACATCCAAGTAGGTAATAACCTAAGATCCTGTTGTGGGGTTCATTAGAGAATCACAAACCCTTGGGTTAAAAGTTGGAAACCTGCCATATTGGTTCACTTATGCTGAGGGCGGTAAAAATGGGGTGCTTACACCCCTCACCTGTAAACACCAGAGGTGCTGTTGAACCTTGAAGCCAACAGAAGGCTCCATCTACTACCTGTGGTGTTTTACCTAATTTAATTAAGTAAATTTCATTAGGATGGTGAACATCTTTTAAACTAGCATAGACAAGTCTTAGAGTCCATGCATGGGTCCCAAGATAAGTCGAGAATCGAAAAGATATTCTTCCTAGTCATTTCTAGGCTTATAAGTCAATACAGACTGAACCAGCAGATAGAATCAGTTATGCATTCCTTCGGTACGTGGTGCCGGTTAACACTTAGCTGATTCTTATGTATACTGAACTGAAAAATTAATCGAATACTTGGTCATCCGATTGGTCATCCGCTTCATATACTGTTTACAATATTAAGGATTCCAGTAGGTTATTCGGATGTTAAGCCAGGTGATCAGTCATCCAGCAGTGGCTCCGTTTGTAATTAAGCCTACGTAGAGGCACGGCCAGGCGGTGCCATGCATATAACCGGTGTGACGTACCCGGTGGTTCGTTCTTTCGGTACATGATACCAGTTAGGGTAGCACCGGATATTACTTAATCTAACGGTTTAAATTATTTGCCCTAGTGGTAGACTGGTCGTGAGTCAACCAGTATTAGGGCTACTACCAGTTTATCGGTTCATGCTTCCAGTTCTGCCCAAAAGCAAATCACAAACCAGAGAGAGTTTTCTTATTTGGGGAAGTTTTTCCACCATGGTTTTCTCTACTCTAAAATTTTCCACCACGGTTTTCTCTACTCTAAAATTTTCGAAAACTACTACCAACCCTTATTGAGAACAATGGGAGCCAGTTAGGCTCCATTAACATCCCCATTCATGGAGAGGTGATTAACCTAAGCTTTTAGGTCAAGGTTCGGTTTACACTTGTGGAAGCCATCAATGATCGAGTTCCACCATGGTTTCTAGCTCACATCCCTATAAGAATGGAGGAAGAAAGAGGGATGAGAACCTACCTTAAAGAAGATCGGTTCTTGAGCTTGAGTTCCAAGCTTGAGCTCAAAGTCTTGTTTCCCCCAAGCACTCTCAGTTCAGCAAGAGGGATAAAGGAGAGTGGGCCCTCCTTTTATAGGACTCGTAGAGAGAGAGTGTCCTATTTTTTCTCAATCGGTAGAAGTCAAGCAGCAGAACGTGTCACACCCCAATTCCGCACTGTTCAGAATGGTGTGATGAACCGCTAATAAACCAACGGTTCAACCAGGATCTCAAATAGGCTATCCCCACGTTATCTAAACTTACACACATCCATAATCATAATCAGAGTAAATACACAATATCGGAAGTCTTATAATAACATGAACTGAGAAACTAAAATGATATTAATAATTTAATAGCAAATTATTCTATTTTCAACTAAGACATAATTAATTGTCAAATACAAGTCTTAATAAATCCAATAAAGAAACCTATAAAATATCTAATCAAATACACACGAGTTACACTCGCAAGAGGAGCCGTGTGTATCCACTTCAGCTTCAACTTCCATTGCTGCCACGTTCCCGTACACAGACGCATTCATATAATCATCAACGGTATAACCTGCATCATCAACTAAAAATATTCGACGTCGAGGGGTGAGCACACATCACGGCTCAGTGAGTAGCCAAAACAATGCAACAATACATATGCATGCAAAATCAATTTATATCTTTGGTCTGGTATATAAGTTTGCAGTATGCAACAAAAAGGTTTAGGTAGTCAAAGGTCGCGTTTATTGACCCCGCCTCTATACACGAGTGTGTGATGTTACCCGAAGATCACATTTATCGTCAACTCACATGCACCCAATCATGAACATTATATAACAAAGGTTACATTTATTGCTATAGAGTGTCATACCAACACGTAAGCCCCTGTTGGTGAGGGCTACAAGCTGGGCTCGTAACTAACCAATCCTAATGCCAACCAGTGTATCCAAGGCCTCACCCCAGCATCCTTCAGAATGTCCATAGAGATAGAGCTAAGGCCCCCCGGTAGAGTCAGAGACTACAAGGACCGAGACCACCTCCCCTGATACTCTACGACATAATAGTTCTGCTAAAGTAATGGTGATACGACGATGCTAATGCACAAGACTTGAGTTAGAGATAAAGCTAAAGTGCTGAGACCCGCCAAAGATTAACGTTTATTGACGTTCTCAGCACACCTCCCCTGATACTCGCTCGCATCAAGTACATCAACCACACACATACAAGCACATGCCTATTCCTATCATCATCATCATCATCATGTTATTAACAATAAAATAATATGCATGAACAAGTAATAGAAATATTGGATGGCATGCTGTATGCACATTACAATCATATTCGCATAGAATCAAGCATAGCATAGGACTCAAGAAAAAGAAAACAGTTTTTGTTATTAACCAATTAGTTTGGAGTTCCGGTTTCTCACCTTAGCTTGCTAATAGATACTTTTCCAAGCTTTAGAATCACCTTTACAATGTTATTATATTGCTAGAAGACCTAACAAAGTCGATAGAATTTAATTAGAATTAATTCCAAATTTAAAAACCATGCTGTTAACTGAGGGTCGGAGGTAGGGTCAGAGTCAGGATCGACCCTGGGTGCGACCCTCCCTTAACTCTGAACTTCCCGAACACTGAGGGTCGATGGTCAGAAACACCTAGGGTCGGATGGTCATCGACCCTTGGTGCGACCCTCGGTGCACTTTGGTCCAGTTCCCTCTTTTAATCCATTCTTCGTGCTTAGAATCCTATGGCTTGCTCCTACATTCCATTCTACATTCATTCCATGGTCTGAAACCATGTATAACCCACCTAGATAGCTTTCATGCACTTTCCTATGATTTTCCATGAAAACCTAACCATAGATTGATGGTTTGGGTTTCTCCGAGATCACACTCTCAACATTAACTAACCTAAGGTCTGTAGAAACTCATGGAACTAGTACCCATACCTGAGAAGAATAATCTTTCTCTGCAACTCTTCTCTTGTGGCTTAATTTCTCTTCCTTCCCTTTCTTCTTCCTCTTTCCTTCTCCTCTCTTTCTCTCAATTCGATTAGGGTTGTGAAAGGAGTGAAAGTGGCTTAGGGACGTCTTTAAATAGAGTAGGAACATCCTAAAATAAGTCCCTCTGAGATTAGGAAAGAATCCCAATCGAAAATTAGGAAATTTCCTAATTTTTATTTCGGCAGAATCCAAGGGTCGATGGGAGAGTCGATGATCCCGTCGACCCTAGGGCTTAAGATGTCCGACCCTCCCTTCAAAATTGAGGGTCTGACTTTCTGCTTTGGGAGGTCCGACCCTGCTTAGCTGGGTATGCGACCCTCCCCTCAAAATTAGTGTTTTTGGGTCGATTTGATACCTGGGATCTCGATCTCCTTCACGCCCTTGGTCCTCTTGACTCGACCATAATGGGTAAACCTGGTTCAAGGTGGTAAGACCGGGTTAGATTTGCACGGGTCTTACAACTCCCCCCAATTTATAAAAATTTCATCCTCGAAATTGTACGTACCTTCTGAATCAAATAAATGAGGGTATTGCTTTCGCATAGCATTCTCTTCTTCCCATGTAACCTCTTCCATGTCTCTACTTTTCCATGTGACCTTAACATAGTAGATATCTCTGTTGCGTAGACGTTGAACCTTTCGACTAGTGATTTCTGTTAGTGTTACTTCAAACGTCAAATCATCAGTCAATTCCAACAAATCCACTGTCAACACATGCGTTGGGTCTTTGACATACTTCTTCAATAGGGAAATGTGAAATACGTCATGCACACTTGACATAGATGGTGATAGTGCTAACTGATAAGCCACTTTTCCACGCTTAGCTAGAATTTCATATGGCCCGACATATCTTGGACTTAGTTTCCCTTTCTGTCCGAATCTCTTCAATCCTCGCATAGGCGATACCTTCAGAAATACTTT
Organism: Protea cynaroides; assembly: GCA_028583415.1. Classification (NCBI taxonomy): domain Eukaryota; kingdom Viridiplantae; phylum Streptophyta; class Magnoliopsida; order Proteales; family Proteaceae; genus Protea; species Protea cynaroides. The sequence continues at coordinate 55,784,362 of CM053275.1, read as the reverse complement.
ATCACCTACGGCGAACTCCAGATCTCTTCGTCGAGTGTCTGCATATTGTTTCTGATGGTTCTGAGCTGTTCTCACTCTTTCCTTGATGATGTCGATCACTCGGCAAGTTTCTTCCACAAATTCCGGTCCAACAATACTACGTTCTCCAACTTCATTCCAAAACAAGGGAGTTCGACACTTCCTGCCATACAGTGCCTCATAAGGTGACATCTGTATAGTGGCCTGATAGCTATTGTTATAAGCGAACTCGATCAATGGTAACTTTTCGTCCCATGATCCTTTAAAATCAATCACACATGCTCGTAGCATATCTTCTAGAATCTGGATTGTACGCTCCGACTGTCCATCTGTCTGTGGGTGGAATGCAGTACTAAACTTTAGCGTCGTACCCATAGCCTTTTGCAATCCTTCCCAAAATTTGGAAGTTAATCGTGGATCTCTATCGGACACAATGCTTTCTGGAACATCATGTAATCGAACAATGTTATCCACATACAACTTTGCTAACCTTTCCAGTGTATACTGAGGTCGTATAGGTATGAAGTGAGCTGTTTTAGTCAGACGGTCCACAATCACCAAAACTGCGTCAACTACTCGAGGAGTCAATGGTAGTCCCGTGACGAAGTCCATAGTGATACAGTCCCATTTCCATGCTGGTTCCGGTAGTGGCTGCAACAGTCCTGCGGGTCTTTTACGTTCAGCCTTTACTTTCTGACAATTTAGGCATTGAGACACGAACTTGGCTACATCAGCTTTCATTCCCCTCCATCAATATAGTTTCTTCAGATCATGATACATTTTTGTACTTCCAGGATGTATCGAATAGATGGTGGTATGGGATTCTTTCATCAGTCGGTGTCTAATGTCCATACTTTCTGTTTCAGGTACACATATTCTTCCTTTGTATTTCAGTACTTTCTCGTCATCCAAGGTGAACTCAGGGTTAGTCCTACCTTTCTCAATATCTTCTTGTACTGTTCTCAGATAAGGATCTGCTTTGATAGCTGTCTTCACTTCATCCACTATATCCGGTATAATCTTCAATGCCGCAAACATATTCGAAAACCGATGAATAAACCCTTAGTTGGCTGATTCATCCGTTGTACCTATCACATACTGCTCGTTGCCGTGATTAAATACCATTCCGGTGGTACACATTGCTGCGGTCGTGCTAACTTCTCCTTGAGATTTTATCATTGTTTTTCTGCTTAATGCATCCGCTACTACGTTCGCTTTTCCCGGATGATACTGGATATCACAATCATAGTCTTTCAATAGTTCCAGCCATCTTCGTTGTCTCATATTCAACTCCTTCTGATTAAATAAATAAGTAAGACTTTTATGGTCCGACTTAATCTGAAATTTCTCTCCGTATAGGTAATGTCTCCATATCTTGACAGCATGTACTACTGCCGCTAGCTCCAGATCATGAGTGGGATAATTTTTCTCATGTACCTTTAACTGTCTTGAAGCATAAGCAATTACTTGCTCTCCTTGCATAAGCACACATCCTAGTCCCAGTCCCGACGCATCAGTGTATAAAGTAAATGTCTGTCCTGGAACAGGAATAGTCAAAATTGGGGTAGATATCAATCTGGTCTTCAGTGTTTGGAAACTCTTCTCACATTTATCGGTCCATACAAACGTTTCACCTTTCTTAGTCAAACTAGTGAGAGGTACGGCAATCCGAGAATAGTCTTCTACGAATCTCCGATAATAACCAGCTAGACCCAAAAAACTTCTGATTTCCGAAATGCTCTTTGGTGCTTCCCACTTTACAATAGCCTCGATCTTGCTGGGGTCCACTTTGATTCCTTCAGCGGATACTACATGGCCTAGGAATGCGACTTCACTTAGCCAAAACTCGCACTTTGAAAATTTGGCATATAGCTACTCTTTCCTTAAACGTTGTAGGGCTGCATTTAGGTTCTTGATATGGGTTTCCTTGTCCTTGGAATATACCAATATGTCATCAATAAATACTATAACCGACGTATCCAACATATCGTGGAAAACTCGGTTCATAAGTTCCATGAACGTTGCCGGTGCATTAGTTAATCCGAAAGACATAACCAAAAATTTATAATGTCCATATCTGGTCCTGAATGTTGTCTTTGGAATATCACCTTCTTTAATCTTCAGCTGATGATAGCCTGATCGAAGATCGATCTTAGAAAATACTCTTGCTCCTTGTAACTGATCGAACAAGTCATCGATCCGAGGTAGTGGATATCGATTCTTGATTGTCAGTTTATTCAACTCCCAATAGTCGATACATAATCGAACGCTACCATCCTTCTTCTTTATGAACAACACCGGTGCCCCCCATGGAGATATACTGGGTCGAATATAACCCTTGTCCAGTAGTTCTTGTAGTTGCACCTTCAGTTCCTTCAGTTCCGTAGGAGCCATTCTATAGGGTGCTTTTGATACGGGTGCGGCTCCAGGTACAAGGTCTATCACAAACTCTGTGGCTTGGTCGGGTGATAATCCGGGTAATTCCTCTGGAAATACGTCGGGATAGTCCCGTACAACGTCAATATCTTCCATTCGTGGCGCGTCCTTGGTTAGGTCGACCACGGATACTAGATACCCGATTGCCCCCTTCTCAAGGCACTTCTTAGCCTTTAGTGCTGAAAGTATGAGCTTGCGTCTCCGGGGAAGTTTGGTTCCCGAAAAACTTAGTTCTACCCCTTCTTTGTCCTTGAACGTTAGCTTCTTTTCGGCACATAACAGATTTACAGAATGCCGAGCTAACCAGTCCATTCCCAAGATGACATCAAAGTCTGTCATCTCAAGTTGTATCAAGGTTGCATCTAAAGTCTTCTCTCCAATGAGAACTGGACATGGTCCATAACCTTTCTCTAGTTCCACCTCTAACCCCATCGGTGACCGTACAAGTAATTTGTAGTCTAATGTTTTGATGGGTAATTTTGTCTTCTTTCCAAATGACACAGATATAAATGAATGAGTAGCTCCGGAATCGAAGAGTACTCTGGCGGGTACGCCATTTATAGGTACAATACCTGTGATTTATCTTTACTTAGTCTACATGCTCATTCAATGTAATTATAACTTTAAAAGTTTCAGTCATACCTGTGACCACATCGGGTGATGCGGCCGCATCCTCGGATGTAACAGCATATACTCGTCCCTGATGGAATTGCTTCTTGGGCTTAGGGCACTCCCTTGCCATATGTCCCGGCTGGTTGTAATTAAAACACTTCAGGACTTCAGAATTTGGCTTTGGCTGAGGTTGAGCTGCTGGAGTAGTCTTGGTTGCAGCAGTAAAATTCTGAGGACGGAAAGGCTTATATGTCTTGTTATTGCCTCCGTTGTAAGAATTTCCAGCTGGCCTTTTGATGCCTCTGTTCTGAGTAAAGTAACTCTCCTTCTGGCTCGATTCAATCACTCGAGCAATCTGGACAGCTTCATTATAGATTTTCTTCTCTAAGCCTAGAACATGTTCCCTGATGCTTCCTCTCAGTCCCGTGACGAACCTACGGGTTTTGGTATCTTCTTCTTGCATGCTAGCCGGTGCAAAGAAAAACAACTCTTCGTAGCGCTGTTGATATGAGTCCACAGTCATCTGTCCCTGATAGAGGCTCAGGAACTCCTTCTCCATCGAATCTCTGAAGCTCTGTGGAAAATATTTCTCAAAGAAGGCTTCTTTATATATAGCCCAGGTTTAGTAGGGCGTGCTTGGTCCGTAGATATGTCTTCGTTGATTTCCACCAATGATGTGCGTCGTCCTTGAGCATGAAGGTGGCACATAGTACTTTCTCTTCCTCTGTGATAGTCATCATGAGGAAATTTCTCTCCATCTCGTCTATCCAGTGGGCTGGCCACAACGGATCAGACGGTTTGCTGTTGAATTCTTTGGGTTTCATCTTCAAAAATCTCTCCACTAGTCGGGAGTGGTCCAGCTGATTTTGGGGGTTTGCCCCAAATATATGGTGTGGATACTGGTAATCACCCTGAGCTGCTTCTGGAACCTACACTGGAATCTATGCAGCAGGTTGTGGAGGTGTCTGATGAGCTGGGTGGTTATCCACCGGTGCTGCACTGGCTTGTCTTGTGTGCATGGGTGCAGCCTGAGTGGCTTGAAACATAATTCCCATGGCAACCTGCATCTGGGCCTGTGCGTGTTGCATCTGCTGCAGCTGATGTGCCAGATTCATTACCACTATTGCTAGCTCTGGTGGTGGCGGTGGTAAATTTGTAGGGTTTGCCGGTCCTAGGTTACCCGATGCATAATTATTCTCTTGACTAGTCTCCTCCACGGGTGGTGTTGGTGGGACTGCATTTCGGGACTGTCGGGTTACTCTACGTCCAGACATGATTCCTTTCGGTGATTGGTGGTGCCTGAAAATTATCAAAATAGGTGAGAAGTCATTCATATTTCATGTAGGCACGCTAACCGATAATCAATTCCAATTCTAGCTCATTTTATAAAAAAAATACTGTCTTTTCTATGCAGGGTCGATGGTGAGGGTCGATGGTATGTCCGACCCTTGGTATCCGACCCTGGGAATGACCTATTCTTCCCGAGAGCTGAGGGTCGATGCGAGGGTCGATGGGTATCCGACCCTCAATTCCGACCCTTGATTTTCTGTCAGATTCCCGAGAGCCGAGGGTCGACGGGAGGGTCGATTCGAGGGTCGATTGTGCTAGTCGAATTGTCCGACCCTCGGACTAAAAATCAGATTTTTAAGATCCGATTCTGGGTCATTTCTTATTATTTCCCTCCCATTTCGACTCGCCTCTCCTCTCTGAGTTGCTACAGTGCTACTCCACTGTTGTGGGTCGATTTTAGCCCGAGTTTCGACATCCACGTCATCCATACAGGTATGTTCTCTCATTTTTTACCTGTTTTTAGGTTTCTATTTCTAGGTTTTTATCCATTTAACTTGTATTTTTCAAATTAAACTTTTTCCAATCGTAAAAAATTTGATTTTTATTGGGGGCTTTTGTTATTGGTGTCTCGAGGAACGAAAGCCCTCAAAATTTTTTGAATTTCATCGGTTGGTTATCGAGAAACTTGAAATTTTCTCTTTTTGCCCTAATTTGTCGACATTTTCGATTTTTCTTGAATTTCTTCAAATTGGACATCGTCAGTTGAAATTTCCTACTGTATATGGGTTGTAGGATGTATTTTAACCTACGTAAGTTCTCATGCCCACTTGTATGGTGAGAAATGGGCTTTATGGTCAACTTACGTCGTTTATTAAATCAATTTTTAGGTTTTTATCCTATTAACTCCTTGTTTTCCTTCTCTTTCTTATTTTGCAGATACCATGGCTCGTACCAAGGTACCCAGAGTTCGTGATCCCCTTCGCTTCCGTTCCAATGAAGCCGAGGCACGGTATGCTGACTATGCCCGTAAGAAGGTTGAGGGTGGTCGTATGGTGAACTTGGCTGAGTTAGCCTTGTTCAACGTAGAGGGAGCCTTTGGTGACATGGGGTGGCTTCCTGTCATTACATACAATGCATGCACATGCCCGGATTTGGTGCATCAGTTCTATTGTAATCTCCAGGTGGTGGGGAATTACAATGACGTTGAGCATGGTCTGGAGTTGCGCATCACCAGCTACGTCAGAGTTGCGCATCACCAGCTACGTCAAAGGGGTAGATATCTCTTTCGACTATCGGCAGCTGGCCGACTTGTTGGGCATTCCCTATGATGGCCCCATGGTGTACTGTGCGCCTGGAGAGCCACAGTTTGTTGAGATGGAGATGAGGGCCGAGATCGATAATCAGTTGCTTCGTCCTGATCGTTGGCAGATGAGAGCTTATTACTTGCGTCCAGCTCCACGGGTCTTCTGTAAGATTATCCAGCATAATCTGATTCCGCAGAGTGGGCACTATGAGAGGGTTTCTCAGCTGACCCAGTTTTTGATCTATAGCATCTGCACCAGACAGCCGGTCTGCCTTCCCTACATCATCATGCGGACCATGATTAGTGCTACATTGTCCGGTCATAGGGGTAATCTACCATATGGACGCATGATTACAGTTCTTCTGACCCGTCTGGGGGTTGACCTGGTAGATGAGAAGATCCAGGAGAAGACCTTCTCGTCGCCTCTAGATTGGGAGGAAATTTGCAAGATGGGTATGCGGGATGCCCAGGTTAGTGATGAGGAGAGAAACGCGATGGTGCGCCCTCACATTCGTATCGAGATGGCTGATGCTGAGGCTGCTGCTGCCGCTGCTAGAGCTCATGTGGATCCCGTCGACGATGACGACCGCATGTATATGGATGTTGATGCGATACCACCGCCTTCACCTACTCATGCGGCTGGTGTTGGTACTTCTTCTGCAGCGGATCCTGTACCTGAGGCTGGTCCTTCGCATGCGGCTGGTCCTTCACTCCCACTTTCTAACATGATGGGGATGCTGCAGGAGATCAGGGAGGCTTAGCGTAGATCTGATATGAGGATGGAGGAGTTACTAGACGCTCAGCGTATGAGGGTAGATGAGCTGTTATCGGTCCAGCGGGCGACTGATAGGAGGGTAGCCGATCTTGCAGCTAGTCTCCAGACGACCCAGACCCAGGTGGCTTAGTTGACTAGGGTCTATGCTGGGGACTATGACCGAGATCGTGAGGCCCCGCCTCCTCCTTCGCCTCCAGCTCCTTGATCGTACTTTATTTTCTTGTACTACAGAGTAATTGTCCGGGTTGTGGACTGTACTCTGCTTTAGTTATGTATATACAGTTTGTTTCTCTCTCATTGTATGTAACTTTGTTTCCCCTTTAATAGATGCATTATTCTCTTTTTAAATTTGGTCTCAATCATCACTGGTGCTTATAATGTGTTAATATTACTGTTTTTATTTTTGTCCTATCTCAGTTCACAATTGTCTTGAATGTATGTTAGTTCAGCGGATAAGGCCTGAGATGCTCTGATACCAAGTTGTCACACCCCAATTCCGCATTGTTCAGAATGGTGTGATGAACCGCTAATAAACCAACGGTTCAACCAGGATCTCAAATAGGCTATCCCCGCGTTATCTAAACTTACATACATCCATAATCATAATCAGAGTAAATACACAATAGCGGAAGTCTTATAATAACATGAACTGAGAAACTAAAATGATATTAATAATTTAATAACAAATTATTCTGTTTTCAACTAAGACATAATTAATTATCAAATACATCTCTTAATAAATCCAATAAAGAAACCTATAAAATATCTAATCAAATACACACGAGTTGCACTCGCAAGAGGAGTCGTATGTATCCACTTCAGCTTCAACTTCCATTGCTGCCACGTTCCCGTACGCAGACGCATTCATATAATCTTCAACGGTATAACCTGCATCATCAACTAAAAATATTTGACGTCGAGGGGTGAGCACACATCACGGCTCAGTGAGTAGCCAAAACAATGCAACAATACATATGCATGCAAAATCAATTTATATCTTTGGTCTTGGATTTAAGTTTGCAGTATGCAATAGAAAGGTTTAGGTAGCCAAAGGTCACGTTTATTGACCCCGCCTCTATACACGAGTGTGTGACGTTACCCGAAGATCACGTTTATCGTCAACTCACACGCACCCAATCATGAACATTATATAACAAAGGTTACGTTTATTGCTATATAGTGCCATACCAACACGTAAGCCCCTGTTGGCGAGGGCTACAAACTGGGCTGGCAACTAACCAATCCTAATGCCAAACAGTGTATCCAAGGCCTCACCCCAGCATCCCTTAGAATGTCCATAGAGATAGAGCTAAGGCCCCCCAGTAGAGTCAGAGACTACAAGGACCGAGACCACCTCCCCTGATACACTACGACATAATAGTTCTGCTAAAGTAATGGCGATACGACGATGCTAATGCACAAGACTTGAGTTAGAGATAGAGCTAAAGTGCAGAGACCCGCCAAAGGTTAATGTTTATTGACGTTCTCACCACACCTCCCCTGATACTCGCTCGCATCAAGTACATCAAGCACACACATACAAGCACATGCCTATTCCTATCATCATCATCATCATCATGTCATAAACAATAAAATAATATGCATGAACAAGTAATAGAAATATTGGATGGCATGTTGTATGCACATTACAATCATATTCGCATAGAATCAAGCAATAGCATAGGACTCAAGAAAAAGAAAACAGTTTTTGTTATTAACCAATTAGTTTGGAGTTTCGGTTCCTCACCTTAGCTTGCTAATAGATACTTTTCCAAGCTTTAGAATCACCTTTACAATGTTATTATATTGCTAGAAGACCTAACAAAGTCGATAGAATTTAATTAGAATTAATTCTGAATTTAAAAACCATGCTGTTAACTGAGGGTCGGAGGTAGGGTCGGAGTCAGGATCGACCTTGGGTGCGACCCTCCCTTAACTCTGAACTTTCCGAACACTGAGGGTCGATGGTCAGAAACACCTAGGGTCGGATGGTCATCGACCCTTGGTGCGACCCTCGGTGCACTTTGGTCCAATTCCCTCTTTTAATCCATTCTTCGTGCTTAGAATCCTATGGCTTGCTCCTACATTTCATTCTACATCATTCCATGGTCTGAAACCATGTATAACCCACCTAGATAGCTTTCATGCACTTTCATATGGTTTTCCATGAAAACCTAACCATAGATTGATGGTTTGGGTTTCTCCGAGATCACACTCTCAACATTAACTAACCTAAGGTCTGTAGAAACTCATGGAATTAGTACCCATACCTGAGAAGAATAAACTTTCTCTGCAACTCTTCTCTTTTGGCTTAATTTCTCTTCCTTCCCTTTCTTCTTCCTCTTTCCTTCTCCTCTCTTTCTCTCAATTCGATTAGGGTTGTGAAAGGAGTGAAAGTGGCTTAGGGACGTCCTTTAAATAGAGTAGGAACATCCTAAAATAAGTCCCTCTGAGATTAGGAAAGAATCCCAATTGAAAATTAGGAAATTTCCTAATTTCTATTTCGGTAGAATCCGAGGGTCGATGGGAGGGTCGATGATCCCGTCGACCCTAGGGCTTAAGATGTCCGACCCTCCCTTCAAAATTGAGGGTCTGACTTTCTGCTTTGGGAGGTCCGACCCTGCTTAGCTGGGTATGCGACCCTCCCCTCAAAATTAGTGTTTTTGGGTCGATTTGATACCTGGGATCTCGATCTCCTTCACGCCCTTGGTCCACTTGACTCGACCATAATGGGTAAACCTGGTTCAAGGTGGTAAGACCGGGTTATATTGACACGGGTCTTACAGAACATCCCTCCAGTACGTTCCTTCGGTTGAACTTAAAACATATCTGGGCCTAGTTTTATGGGCCTAATTTAATGGTGATGCTTCTTGGACCTTAAGTGTCTCCTCCCACATGGTCTAGTACTCCTCTGTAACCAAGAGGCTAACCTACATCATGTGTAGGGTCCCAAGACAGTGTGCCAAAGGTTGGCACAGTAAGACCCGACACGGAGAGATCCAAATTGTGAGGATTTTAGAGTGGGTCTTACATATTCAACTCAGAAGGTATGTTTAAATTTCAAGGATGAAATTTCTTTCTAGGGGGAGGAGTTGTATAACCTACACTTTACTAACCCAGTCTAACCTGGGTTAAACTGTCGTGACGGGTCTTCCCATCATAATCAGGTAGGACGTAGCAATTGGATGATAGAACTACACAGCAAGGTACAAAACTGACAACTTAAACCTTGTCTGGTCAGACTGGTTGAGGTTGTCTGGTCTACGTATTGTGCAATCAGACAAGTGGCCGAACAATCATAAAATGCAATCTGAGAAATTGAAACCTTTTTAATTGGAGTGAACCACTTTCCTAAATGAAGTGGATCCACAATAAGAGACTTGTCTCCTTATATAAACCTTATTATGCCCATTCTCTCTCACTTTGATTAGTCACAAACCCTAAAACTGAGAAAAGATCTGAAAAAGAAGGCTATAGAGAAGAAGAAGGCTGTAAAGGAGAAGGGAGAAGGAGAAGAAGAATTTACTATCGATTTTTGACAAACATCGTCAAGAGACCAATGGTAAGTTCCTAACCTCTAAATGTATGATAGGATGTATGAGAGGTTGGACTCACAGTCATTAGAGACTATAGTCTAATTTCACTACTATATGAAACATATGACGAATAATCCACAAGGATCTAGTGACAAGGGTATGTAGGACTAAGGTTACAGTAGAAACCCTAACGTGTTCTTGACCATAGTATTACGTAGGAGAAACCCTAGAATAAGTTGGAGAATCAACTCTGAAGGAAACACGGACAGGAGAAACAACCTGTAGGTTTTCCGGTCTATATGATCGATCACACCAAAGGTGAGGCCGGTCATAGTTCCAGACACTCTCGGGAAGTTTTTCAGGGTTTTCCAGTATGGTGTTCAGTCAAACAATATGCCACATCGAACATGCGACAGAACAATGTCCAGAATGACTGTTTTCCAGTCCGAATAATCAGTTTGAATAATAAGAAATTAATAGAATTAAACCCTAACTTAATTCTAATGATTGTTCAAGGTTTATAATCAACTCAAGCTACTTCTAAGGTCTTGAAGAGAGTAAAACATCACTCAATAGGTGAGGGACAAGACCCAAATTATTTGGTTAATAACAAACTATCTTGGTTGTTGTTGTTTTGTTTGATTGTATATATAACATGTCATCCACTATCTGTTATTTATTGTTCATGCATATTATATTGTTCTTGTTATTACGATGATGAGGATAGGCATGTGTTTGTGTATGGTTGATAAGTTGAGTGGAGAGAAGTTGGAGCCTTGAACCATTCCCCACACTGATAGTGTTGTATCGCCATCTATCTTAGCGTGCTTAGTGTGGGATCGAGTATCAAGGGGAGTGTTGGAGGTGTTGGCCATAGCCTTACCAATAGACTTTACCTCTATCTCTATTTCACATTGAAAGATGTTAGGTAAGGTACCTGATACCTTCGATGACATCTAGGATTGGTTAGTAACGAACCTAGTTTGCAAGACCTCACCAGTAGGGGCATACGTACTGGTACGGGGTAGGGTATCAGGGGGGTATAGATAGTTTGGTTGTAGCCTACCATTGGGCTTTAGCTTTATCTCTATCTTGTAGTGAGTGTTATGGGCAGACGATGGTTTTGGTTGGAGCCTGACCTTTGGGTGTGTTCACACTCTCGCGTATAGAGGTGTGGTTATAGCCTATCTTTACCATAGCATATTGCAAACTTAACCAAATCAAATGATTGAATGTCACCTCATGCATATTGCTTGCTACATTGTTTTGTTTCTCACTGAGCTAAGTTGTGAGCTCATCCTATGAATTCATGCTCTTTTTAGTTAATGATGCAGGTACTACGGTTGAAGAATATGTTAATGCACCTTCTTATGTACAGATGGCAGCTATGGACGTACAATTTATGAAGAACGAGCAAAACTCATCATGTGTGTCATACCTCAAAATACTGGTCTGAAAATTTTTGGATTTCTTTTGGGATATAACTAGATCAACACCTTAGTTTGGATGTAATCCCACCAGGACCTCCTAAGCGATACATACTCATACCAACCACCAACACAATGCCACAGTCATAACCTAGAGCAATATATAGCGGAAGTTACTATATAACCATGAGCTCACTATTGATAAATAAAAATAGTAAAACCAGTGTATTCATCCTCAAAACGAGGTTCATCAACTAACTTTCTAAACCAATAATCTTAAGTAGCTTTGCCCTATAAATCATGGGCTATATAATTATAAATAAATTATCCAAGAAAAAGATAAAAGAAAATATATAGTATTCATTGTCCAAAACTTCTTTCTAAGATGACTATCCATCGAAGACACACGCATCACACTCGCAGTCCGAGTTGTGTGCTTCATCTTCATACGACATTCTACCTAACTTAGCCAAATGAGATATCATTGGTGCATTCAAGAAATCAGTAACCGTAGTACCTGTAACATCATCTAAAAGGAATGGCGTACGTAAGGGTCAACTCTCCAACATGAGCTCAGTGAGAAATAGATAAGCAAGCAATAATTATGCATGATCAGTTTTATTACACAGAATAATGCAATAGTCAGGTATCATGTATGCTAGTGTGATATGGTAAGGCCTAACCACACCTCCCAAAGGTTGAGGTTGACTACAACCTCCATGTACAGGAGTGCTGAGTACTCACCAGCCTACATCGATAGCCCTGATGACCCCACATGACGTCCCAATCAAAATGGTGATCGGGCAGCAAGTTCTACTAGTGACGCTCCAACGAACACTGTCGACCCTTCCCCCTCATCACTCCACTCTACTAGTACCAGATCCCCTACTAGCTAGGGTTGCATACAAGGGTAATACCACTAACCACAAAACCTACATGTCATCCGATGTATCCCTCTCACCAAACCCAGCAGGAATCCTAGGCCATCCTTTTTGCCCCCCAAGACGATGTCATCCCGCTAAGGGTGAGTGACACACTCGTCAATAAACATATAGCAAGTCGGATCCAGCAGTCCTCAACCATTTTATCACTTCCTACCAATTTCCATTCACATACATTCACACAACAATCATAATATAACTGCAAATGCATGCATAAGGCAGTTGTTGGATGACATGTTATCACAACAAGCATGTGGCACAACAATCATATGTTAAAAACACACCAAAATTAGTCAGGGGTTCTGTTCCTCACCTGATATGGCTTAACTGAGATTATCCCCGCTAGCAAAATTCGTGTTCACGAGGTGTTCTATGCCTATACAAGGTGTAAGGTCATTAATTTGGAGTCCTACATGATTTACTTTCGACTTATACAAGTCTGTGGCTTACCGGTCTCTACCATCGCAAGCGACGTATGGTCCGACAGAAAATCTAGACATTCTGCCATTAGTATATCGATATATCGATCGGTACAGAGTATCGACTATGACATTGTCTGGCTATCTACCGAAACCTTTTTGGGATTGGTCGATCGTTACGCCAGTCCTTACAGTGTACCGTCTGGTGTATCGATTGCCCCTTCTCGATGGTCAATTTTTTGTCTAGCAAATTAGGATTCTTTCCCATGATTTAGTTCACACCTTGCTAGCATAATGTAGTCCTATGATAAGGTGTCTCTTAAGTCTATGTACTATCCTAGAAAGCATGAAATCAATTATTTAATCTAGGCCATTATTCAGAAAGAGATGTTCTCCCTACCAACAACCTACACTAATTCCATTATTGAAGAATGATGGGTGTCTATCACATCAGATTTACATCCTTTAATGGGACATCAAGTTTTATATTAGAATTTATAGGAATTAAGGGTTTTATCAATGGAGGCTTGATCAATGCTGATCGACAATGTACATCGTCTGTAATTTTCCTAACACAAGTACTGTAGAGCTTCACCTTCTTACTCTCCTTCCTCCCTTTCTCTTGAGAACGTGTCAGAACTTTCTAAGATTGATATGTACTCAGAGGAGTGTGAAAGGTAGGGTATTTATTCTCCTAAGGTTTCCTTGTTAAGATAGAACTCTTAGTTTGAATTGGGAACTCCTAAAAGGTTGCCAAGTGGTAAGAGTTTGAACTTGGAGTGATACTCCCTCCCTTTTACAATTCCAATGTGGTTAGGATGGGTGTGGGTCTCATTTAGATTCATCTATGGGTCCTAAGAATATCCTAAACGGTCTCCTAATATGAATCCAACTGTTAATCCCGAGAACAGGTCTGTTTTTGGTCTAGCCGGTAGATGGTACCGATCCTTGGACTATTGGGATTCCCAACTGCCTAGTAGCGATTGGCTCCCCCTTTAAAGCTATAATTTGTATAGTTAGAAAAATATAAGGGTTTTATAGGGTACCTGTCACGTTGGTCCTCAACTTGGCATTACACCGGGTTCAGCCATGGTGGAAAACCCTGGTACGAAAGAAAATCAGAATTAGGCAGGGTTTTCTAGGTGCGGGTTTTACAACTCCACCCCTTTAAAATAATTTTGTCCCTGAAATTCCTACTTACCTATTGTCTCGAACAAGTGAGGATATCTTTTCTTCATAAACTCCTCCAAGATAGGTCTTCTACGTGCTGATTCTTCAACATTATCTTGACGTAGTGAATGTCTCGATTCCTTAAGTGTTGAACCTTCCTGTCCAATATCATTTGAGGTTCAAGTTCCATTGTCAAGTCTTTATTTAGCTAAGGAGGATCGGTTTCCAATACGTGGGGTGGGTCATGTACATACTTCTTTAGCATTGATATGTGGAATACATAGTGCACATCTACTAATGATGGTGGTAGCGCTAGTTGGTAGGCTACATTTCCACATCTCTTTAAGATTTCATAGGGTCCTACGTACCTAGGACTCAACTTCCCCTTCTTATCAAAGCGTTTTAGTCCCCTGAAAGGTAAAATTTTCAGGAACACCTTATCTCCCATAGCATACTCGATGTCTTTCCTCCTGACATCCGAGTAACTTTTCTGTTGAGCGTAGGTTGCTTTAATCTTTTCTCTTATTATATCCACTTCTTGGCATGTTTCTTGGATAAAATCGAGTCCAACTATTCTTCTTTCGCCAACTTCCTCTTAGTATAGTGGAGTTCTGCACCTTCGTCCATAGAGAGCTTCAAATAAAGCCATGCCAATGCTGGTGGCTTGGTAATTGTTGATGTACGTGAACTCCATTAAAGATAGTTTTTCATCCCATGCTCCTTTGAAGTCTATTGCACAAGCACAGAGCATGTCTTCTAGGATCTGAATCGTTCTTTTTTATTGACCATCTGTTTGCGGATGGAAGGCTGTACTAAATTGCAACTTTGTGCCCATTGCTTGTTGCAGGCTCTCCCAAAATCTAGATGTGAACCGGGGATCTTTGTCTGAAATGATGTTTTGAGGCACACCATGTAGATGAACTACTTAATTTACATATAGTCTAGCCAGTCTGTTTAGCGTATATTGGGGTTGAATTGCTATGAATCTTGCTGTTTTGTGAGTCCGTCTACGATTATCCAAATAGCATCTAAATTTTTTAGTGTCAAGGGTAAACCTATAACAAAATCCATGGTGATGCAGGACCATCTCCACTCAGGTACCGGTAATGGTTAAAGTAATCCAGATGGTTTCTGGGGAACTACCTTTATTTGTTGGCATGTTAAGCATCTGTAAACATAATCTGCTACATCTGCCTTCATTTCTCTCCACCAAACATATTTTCTTAGGTCGTGATACATCCTGGTACTGCTAGAATGGGCTGAATAGGGAGCATTGTCGACTTCCCTCAAGATCCTTTCCTTGATAGCCATGGCTATTAAAGGAATGCAAAATCTGCCTCGGAACCTGAGTGATCCGTTCGGAGAAAGTACGATGTCAAGGTCTGATTTTCCTCTTCGTAGGACTTCTCTCAGAGTTCGGAGGTAAAGGTCTATAGGTAGTTCCTTTATCACTTCAGTAACCAAATCAGCTTTTATCTGCAAGTCCACAATTGACTTGGTTTCCTAAGGATTCCTCTGATAGGTCCCATGCATCTTGGGATTTTTCTCCTATTGTTAGGACTGAACTCAATTCAACTCTATCTTCAGGCTTGGCCAAACTCTTCATGCTTAATGCATCGGCTACTATGTTGGCTTTCCCAGGGTGGTATGAGATTTCATAGTCGTAATCTGTCACACCCCAATTCCACACTATTCAGAATGGTGTGATGAACCGCTAATTAACCAACGGTTCAACCAGGATCTCAAATAGGCTGTGTCCGTTTGCTTAAACTATACACATCCACGACAATAATCAGAGTAAATACACTATAGCGGAAGTCTTTATACTAATGAAGACATAAAATAAAATATTTAATCAATTACATTGTCTGTATAAATTGAATAAAATTCTAATAAAAAACACAAGAGTTGCACTCGCATGATGAATCATGCAACTCCACCATAACTTCAACGTCTATCGCCGCCGCATGTCAATACAAAGGAGCATTCATATAGTCTTCAACCGTAGTACCTGCATCATCAACTAAAAATATTCAACGTCGAAAGGGTGAGCACACATCACGGCTCAGTGAGCAAATAAAACAATGCAACAAACATATGCAAGCATTCAATTCATATCTTTGGTCTGGTTCATAAGTTTGCAATGTGCAATAGAAAGGATAGGTGGCCGTCGCACCTCTATACACGAATGTGTGGAACCGCCCAATGGATCAAACACCAATGTTGCCCCCACATGCACCCACCATGGGATAGAGATAGAGCTAAAGTGCTTAGGACCGTACCGCATCACACTTCCCCTGATGCTCTACCCATACCAACACGTAAGCCCCTGTTGGCGAGGGCTTGCAAACTGGACTCGCAACTAACCAATCCTAATGTCAAACAGTGTATCCAAGGCCTCACCCCAGCATCCCTCAATACGTCCATAGAGATAGAGATAAGGCCCCCCGACAGAGTCAGAGACTACACGGTCCGAGACCACCTCCCTTGATGCCCTACGACGTAATAGTTCTGCTAAGGTAATGATGATACGATGATGTCAGTGGACAAGACTTGAGTAGAGATAGGGCTAAAGTGCTTAGGACCGCATCGCATCACACTTCCCCTGATGCCCTACTCGCATCAAGTACACTAACCACACACAAACATTCACATGCCTATTCCTAGCATCATCATCATCATCATGTTGTAAATAAACTGAATTAAATATGCATGAACAGTAATAACAGGAATAGTAGATGACATGTGATATGCACAATACAATCATACAATCATATAATCATACATGGTATTGGACTCAATAAACGAAAATAGTTTATTATTAGCCAATTAGTTTAGGTCTTGTTCCCTCACCTTTGATTGAGTGTAGATCCTCGTTCAAGCTTTATGAATCACCTTTAAATCACTAGAAAGGCCTAACAAGTCGATAGATTTTAATTAGAATTAATTCCAACAAATTTAGACTAGCTGAAATCATAGGGTCGCAGGTAAGGCAGCACCTAGGGTCAGTTACCAATCGACCCTAGGGGTAGGGTCGGACGTGGGGTCGGTTACCAATCGACCCTATGTGCGACCACACCCTCCCTGGGACTTCCCGAGGGCATGTGATCGATCTTGTGGTCTTGTAGGTCCATTCTAAGATTGTTCTATGGCTCATAACTATGATTTTTACACATTTTCCAATCCCTATGATGATTACTTCCATGGATTCCCATGGATGGATGTTTTGGGTTTCTCTTAATCCTAACTTCCTCATAATCTATTCTAGGCTCTCACTTTATGAATGGAATTAGGTTCATACCTGAAGTTGACTGAGATTCAGAGGTTTCTCTGAACTTCCTCCTCTTCCTTAGCCTTTTCTTCAATTTTCCTTCTCTTCTTCTTTTCCTTCTCTTTCTCTTTTCTCACTTTCAATTAGGGTTCTAAAAGGAGTGAAAGAGGCTAAGGGACATCCTATTCATAGAGGAAAACCCTCCAAAATAAGTCCCATTGAGTTTAGAAAAAAAACCCCTTGAAATTAGGAAAGTTTCCTAATTTACGATTTCTGTCTGAAATCGTAGGGTCGGACGTAGGGTCGCAGGATCCGTCGACCCTACGTTTTTCTAGTCATGCGAACCTACGACTAGAAAATCATAGGTTGGACTTCTGTTGAGGTGGGGTCATCCCCACCTATTTAGGCATGCGACCCTACCCTCAAATTTACTGTTTTTGGGTCAGACTCATACCTGGTCTTGTGATTTTCTTCACGCACTTGGTCCACTTGGCTCGACCATGATAGGTATACCTGGTACAAGGTGGTAAGACTGGTTAGTTTGATATGGGTCTTACAACTCCCCCCTTCTTATTATAAATTTCATCCTCGAAATTTGTACATACCTTCCGAGTCGAAAAGGTGAGGATATTGCTTCCGCATAGCATTCCCATCTTCCCATGTGATCTCTTCGATATCTCGCTCCTCCAGTTGACTTTAACATAGTATATGTCACTGTTACATAGACGTTGAACCATTTGACTAGTCATTTCAGTTGGTGCTACTTCGAATGTCAAATCATCAGTTAGATCTGGTGGATCTACTATCAAAACGTGCGTTGGATATCTGACGTACTTCTTTAATAAGGAGATATGAAATACATCATGCACACTTGACATAGATGGTGGTAGTGTAAACTGATAAGCCACTTTTCCACGTTTGGCTAAAATCTCATATGGCCCGACATATCTCAGACTCAGCTTCCCTTTCTGTCTGAATCGTTTTCAACCCTGCATAGGTGATACTTTCAAGAATACCTTATCACCTATGACAAATTCAAGGTCTCGGCGTCGAGTATCTGCATACTGTTTCTGACGATTCTGAGCCGTTCTAACTTTTTCCTTGATAATTTCGACTACTCAACAAGTCTCTTCACCAAATTCTGGTCCAACGATGCTACGTTCACCAACTTCATTTTAGAACAAAGGAGTTCGACACTTCCTCCCATACAGTGCTTCATAAGGTGACATCTGTATAGTAGCCTGATAGCTGTTGTTATAGGCAAACTCGATCAATGGTAGTTTCTCATCTCATGATCCTTTAAAATCAATTACACAGGCTCGAAGCATGTCTTCTAAAATCTGAATGGTACGCTCCGACTGTCCGTCTGTCTGAGGATGGAATGCAGTACAGAACTTCAACGTTGTACCCATAGCCTTTTGCAATCCTTCCCAAAACTTTGAAGTAAAGCGTGGGTCTCTGTCGGACACAATGCTTTCAGGTACACCATGTAATCTAACAATGTTATCTACATATAGCTTGACTAACCTCTCCAGGGTATACTGTGGTCGTATAGCTATAAAGCGAGTTGTCTTAGTCAGACAATCTATAATCACCCAGACCGTGTCAACTACTCGAAGAGTCATTGGTAACCCGGTGACGAAGTCCATAGTGATGCAGTCCCATTTCCATGCTGGTTCTGACTGCGGTTGCAACAGTCATGCGGGTCTTTGTCGTTCAGCCTTCACCCTCTGACAATTTAGGCATTGAGACACAAATTTAGCTACATCTGTTTTCATTCCTCTCCATCAATATAATTTCTTCAAATCATGATACATCTTTGTACTTCCAGGATGTACCGAATAGGCGGTGGTATGAGCTTCCTTCATTAGTCGGTGTCTAATGTCTAAATTTTCTATTTCAAGAACACATATTCTTCCTTCGTACTTCAGTACCTTTTCATCATCTAAGGTGAACTCAGGAATAGTCCTACCTTTTTCGATGTCTTATTGTATCGTTCTTAAATAAGGATCTGATCTAATAGCTGTTTTTACTTCATCAATTATATCAGGTACAATCTTCAACGTTGCGAACATATTTGAAAACCGATGAATAAACCCTTGGTTGGTTGATTCACCTGGTGCATCTATCACGAACTGCTCATTACCGTAATCGAACACTTTTCCTGTAGTACACATTGTTGCAGTTGTGTTAACCTCTCCTTGAGATTTTATCATTGCTTTTCTGCTTAGCGCATCAGCAACTACATTAACCTTTCCTAGATGATACTGGATATCACAATCATAATCCTTTAATAATTCCAGCCATCTTCTTTGTCGCATGTTCAACTCCTTCTGATTAAAAAGATAAGTGAGACTCTTATGATCTGATTTAATCTGAATTCTCTCCGTACAAGTAATTTCTCCATATCTTGACAGCATGTACTACTACCGCTAATTCCAAGTCATGAGTGGGATAGTTCTTCTCATGTGTCTTCAGTGGTCTTGAGGCATACGCAATTACTTGTTCTCCTTGCACAAGTACACATCCTAAACCCAAGCTCGACGCATCTGTATACAAGATAAATGGCTGTCCTGGAATAAGAATAGTCAAGATTGGAGCAGATATTAATCTAGCCTTCAATGTTTGAAAACTCTTCTCACATTTATCAGTCCAAACAAACTTTTTTCCCTTTTTAGTCAAACTGGTGAGAGGTACGGAAATTCTGGAATAGTCTTCCACGAATCGTCGATAATACCCAGCTAGACCTAGGAAACTTCTAATTTTTGCAAAGCTCTTCGGTGCTTCCCACTTCACAATGGCTTCAATCTTGCTAGGATCCACTTTAATTTCTTCAACGGATACAACATGGCCTAAGAAAGCGACCTCCTTTAATCAAAACTCACACTTTGTAAATTTGGCGTAAAGCTTCTCTTTCCTTAATCGCTGCAGAGCGGCTCTTAGATTCATGACATGAGTTTCCTTGTCCTTGGAGTAGACCAATATATCATCAATAAACACAATGACTGACGTATCCAACATATCATGGAATACCCGATTCATGAGTTCTATAAAGGTTGTGGGTGCGTTAGTCAATCCAAAAGACATGACTAAAAATTCATAATGTCCATATCTTATTCTGAATGCTGTCTTTGGAATATCACCGTCCTTAATCTTCAACTGATGGTATCCTGACCGAAGATCGATCTTGGAGAACACATTGGCACCTTGCAACTGATCGAACAAGTCATCGATCCAAGGCAATGGGAACCAATTCTTGATTGTCAGCTTATTCAATTCTCGGTAGTCTATACACAGTCGAACACTACTGTCCTTCTTCTTTACAAATAATACTGGCGCTCCCCATGGTGATATGTTGGATCTGATGTAACCCT
Organism: Protea cynaroides; assembly: GCA_028583415.1. Taxonomy (NCBI): domain Eukaryota; kingdom Viridiplantae; phylum Streptophyta; class Magnoliopsida; order Proteales; family Proteaceae; genus Protea; species Protea cynaroides. The sequence goes on along the minus strand of CM053275.1, from coordinate 55,763,790 downwards.
TGTCCAATAATTCTTGTAATTATACCTTCAATTCCTTCAGTTCAGTAGGAGCCATTCGATAGGGTGCTTTAGATACTGATGCGGCTCTGGGTATCAGGTCTATAACGAACTCTGTCGCTCAGTCGGGTGGTAGTCCTGGTAGTTCTTCAGAAAATACATCTAGAAAGTCACGCACAACATCAATATCCTCCATTCGTGGTGCTTCCTTGGTGAGGTCGACCACTGATATTAAATACCCAACTCCTCCTTTCTCGAGGCCTTTCTTAGCCTTTAATGCAGAGAGGATGAGTTTTCGTTTATGGGGAAGTTTGGTTCCCGCAAAACTAAACTCTGCTCCTTCCTTGTCTTTAAATGTCAGCTTCTTTTTTGCACATAATAAGTTTGTAGAATGCCGAGCTAACCAGTCCATTCCCGAGATGACGTCAAAGTCTGCCATCTCAAGTTGAATCAAGGTTGCATCCAAAGTCTTCTCATCAATAAAAACTAGACATGGTCCATAACCCTTTTCTAATTCCACTTCTAATCCCATAGGCGATCGTACAAGCAGTTTATAGTCTAAATATTTGAGGGATAGATTCAGCTTCTTTCTAAATGACACAGATATAAAAGAATGAGTAGCTCCAGAATCAAAGAGTACTCTAGCGGGTATGTCATTAATAGGTACGATACCTGTGATTTATTTTAATTTAGTTTACATGCTCACACAATGTAATACCAAAATGAAAGGTTCAGGTCATACCTGTGACCACGTCAGGCGATGCGGCAGCATCCTCAGATGTAACATCATAAACCTTTCCTTGCTGTAGCTGCTTACTGGGTTTAGAACACTCCCTTGAATAATGTCCTATGTGGTTGCAGTTAAAGCATTTTACTCCTTCATTGTTTTGCTTTTTTTGTGGTTGAGCTACTGGAGTAGTCTTGGCTGCAGCATTGAAACCTTGAGTACAGAAGGGTTTGAATGTCCTTGCATTCCCTCCATTATAAGAATTCCCATTTGGCCTCTTGATACCTCTATTCTGAGCGAAATAGCTCTCTTTCTGGCTCGACTCTATTACTTGAGCAATTTGTAATGCTACGTTGTAAACTTCCTTTTCCAAGCCCAGAACATGCTCACGGATGCTTCCCCTGAGTCCCATGACGAACCTTCGGGTCTTAGTACTTTCCTCTTGCATGCTTGTGGGTGCAAAGAAAAATAGCTCCTCATAACGCTATTGGTATGCATCCACGGTCATTTGCCCCTGATATAAACTCAGGAACTCTCTCTCCATAGAATCTCTGAAACTTCTGGGGAAGTACTTCTCAAAGAATGCCTCTTTATAGATAGGCCAGGTCAATTGGGCGTGCTTAGTTAACAGATAAGTCTGAGTGGACTTCCACCAGTGGTGTACATCGCCTTTCAGCATAAAGGTTGCACACAGTACTTTCTCCTCCTCATTTACTGTCATCATCATAAAATTCCTTTCCATTTCGTCAATCCAGTGTGCTGGCCACAAAGGGTCTGCTAGCTTACCATTATATTCTTTGGGCTTCATCTTCAGAAAACGCTCGATCAGTCGGGAGTGGTCCAGCTGATATGGAGCATAGGCCCCATACATAGGTGGTTGATACTGGTAACTGCCTTGAGCTACCTCAGGATTCGATACTTGAGCCTGCATGATTGGTGTTTGAGGTGCGTGGGGTACTGTGTTACTTTCCCCTGGTACTGTGCTGGCCTGCCCTGCTGGCATAGGTGTTGTATGGACAGCTGGAAAAGCCATCCCTATAGCAGCTTGCATATTGACTTGAACCTGCTGTATTTGTTGTAGCTGTTGTGCTAAGTTCATTACGGCTGTGGCCAAATCCGTAGGTGGGGCTGGCAAGTTTGTAGGATTTGCCTGGCCATTAACTACTGGTGGTGCCGTATTCAGATTCTCATGTGCTTCAGGATGTATATGGCTGTCTTCCTCCACAGGTGGTGGTGGTGGAATTGGGTTACGACTTTGTCTGGTCACTCTTCGCCCAGCCATTTCCTGTTCTGGTGGTGGTAGTGTCTGTAAACAATCATAGCACATGTGAGGCAATCAATATAAGTTGTTCTCAAGTCAAAATCCAACTAATCAATATAAATTTCAAAATTTTTAGATCATTCTGACAAAATACTGTATTTTCCATCGTAGGGTCGGTCCTTATGTGACCCTGAATAACACTGTCAGCTTACCGAGAGCCTAGGGTCGATGGTAGGGTTGGTATATGTCCGACCCTAGGTCCGACCCCTGGTTCTCTGTCAGATCACCGAGAGACTAGGGTCGATGGTAGGGTCGGTAATTATCCGACCCTAGGTCCAACCCCTAGTTCTCTGTCAGAACACCGAGAGGCTAGGGTCGATGGTAGGGTCTGACGTAGGGTCGCACATTTTGGTCGAATTCTACGACCCTACGATCCAAAATCAGGTTTTTAAACCCGATTTTGGATTCATTTCCCATTCTTTCTCCTTTCTTCTAACTCAACCCGTTTCTCTGAGTTGCTACAGTATCGACCCCTACCTGTTTAGTGATCATATCTTCCATTCGTGACTCCCGCTCCTTCTGTTCAGGTATGCTCTCTACTATTTCACGTTTTTAAAGCTTTCTAACTAGGTTTTTATCCATTTACATCATTTTCTTTAAATTAAATTTTTTTCTAATCGTAAAAATTTAATTTTTATTGGGGGCTTTTGCTATTGGTCACCCAATGGACGAAAGCCCTCAAAAATATTCGAGTTTCATCGGTTGGTTATCGAGAAACTTGAAATTTTCCATTTTTGACCTAATTTTTGAGATTTTTCAAATTTATTGAAATTTCTTCAAATTCGATCCTTCCAAATTAAATTTCCAATTGTATGAGCCTTGCAGGATGGTTTAGAACCTATGTAAGTCCTCTTGCCCAAGTGTATGGGTAAAAAGTGAGGCTTTTGACCAATTTATACCGTTATAATGCCAAAATTTTTGGGTTTTTCACCATTACTATTCTATTATTTGTTTTTCTTTGTTTTGGCAGATAACATGGCTCATACCAAGGTGCCTAGGGCTCATGACCCAGTTCGTTTCCACTCCAACGAGGCCGAAGCTCAGTATGCTCGCTATGAGCGTAAGAAAGTAGAGGGGGGTCGCTGTGTGGACTTGGCTAGTCTAGCCTTGTTCAACGTGGAGGGAGCATTTGGTGACATGGGCTGGCTCCCTGTGATCACCTATGACGCGTGTACCCTTCTGGATTTGGTGAGACAGTTCTATTGCAATCTCCAGGTAGTGGGGGATCGCAATGACACAGAGAGGGGTAGGGAGCTCAGGATCACGAGCTACGTCAAAGGGGTAGAGGTTTCCTTTGACTGCCAGCAGTTAACTGATCTTTTGGGCATATTGAATGACGGACCTTTGGTGTATTGTGCTCCCAGGGAGCCCCAGTTCCTCTCCTTGGAGATGCGTCCTCGTACTCGGGTAGAGGTAGCAGACGCTGAGGCTGCAGCAGCAGCAACAGCCAGAGAAGGGGTTCACGGGGGTGACGCTGAGGATGAGGATCGCATGTATATGGATGTAGATGCTATACCTCCTCCATCACCTCCACATTCTACTGGAGCAGGTCCATCTCAGGCTCCTACACACATGACTAGTCCTTCACACCCACCATCTGATGATATGATGGGATTACTACATGAGATCAGGGAGGCTCAGTGCGTGACGAACCTGAGAGTGGGAGAGCTTCTAGATGCTCAGCGTGCGTCTGACCAGCGGATGGTCGAGTTGACAACTAGTCTCCAGACGACCCAGACTCAGGTAGCCTGGTTGACTAGAGTATATGCTGAGGACTACGACAGAGATCGCGAGGCACCCCTTCCTCCATCACCTTCAGCTCCATGATGTATATTTTCTTTTTATCTTTTTCTTTTGTACTATAAAGTAACTATCCAGGTTGTGGATTGTACTCTGCTTTGGATATGTATAAACGTGCTTTTTATTTGATGTATATAAAACTTGTTTCTCCATTTTATATATGGATTATTCCCTTTCTTAACTTTTGTCTCAAACAACATAGGTGCTAACAGTGTGTTCTTATTAAAGCTTTTAAATTTTGTCCTAACTCAGTTCACGAACCTTTGTGGAAATATATTGGTTTAATAAACAGGGCCTGAGAGCTCTGATATCAAGTTGTCACACCCCAATTCTGCACTATTCAGAATGGTGTGATGAACCGCTAATTAACTAACGGTTCAACCAGGATCTCGAATAGGCTGTGTCCGTTTGCTTAAACCATACTCAACTACGACAATGATAAGAGTAAATACACAATAGCGAAAGTCATTATACTAATGAACTGAGAGTCTAACAATTATAAAATAATAAATTATTCAATTATTCTCCATTGACTAAGACATAAAATAAAATATTTAATCAATTACATCGTCTCTATAAATTGAATGAAATTTTAATAAAAAACACAAGAGTTGCACTCGCATGGCGAATCATGCGACTCCACCATAACTTCAGCATCCATCGCCGCCGCATGTCAATACATAGGAGTAGTTATATAGTCTTCAACCGTAGTACCTGCATCATCAACTAAAAGCATTTGACGTCGAAAGGGTGAGCACACATCATGGCTCAGTGAGCAAACAAAACAATGTAACAAACATATGCATGCATTCAATTCATATCTTTGGTCTGGTTCATAAGTTTGCAATGTGCTATAGAAAGGATAGGTGGCCGCCGCACCTCTATACACGAATGTGTGGAACCACCCAATGGATCAAACACCATTGCCACCCCCACATGCACCCACTATGGAATAGAGATAGAGCTAAAGTGCTTAGGACCGCACCGCATCACACTTCCCTTGATGCTCAACCCATACCAACACGTAAGCCCCTGTTGGCGAGGGCTTACAAATTGGGCTCGCAACTAACCAATCCTAATGTCAAACAGTGTATCCAAGGCCTCACCCTAGCATCCCTCAATACGTCCATAGAGATAGAGCTAAGGCCTCCCGGCAGAGTCAGAGACTACATGGTCCGAGACCACCTCCCCTGATGCCCTACGACGTAATAGTTCTGCTAAGGTAATGGCGATACGATGATGTCAGTGGACAAGACTTGAGTAGAGATAGGGCTAAAGTGCTTAGGACCGCACCACATCAAGCTTCCCCTGATGCCCCACTCGCATCAAGTACACTAACCACACACAAACATTCGCATGCCTATTCCTAGCATCATCATCATCATCATGTTGTAAATAAACTGAATTAAATATGCATGAACAGTAATAACAGGAATAGTAGATGACATGTGATATGCACAATACAATCATACAATCATATAATCATACATGTTATTGGACTCAATAAATGAAAATAGTTTATTATTAGCCAATTAGTTTAGGTCTTGTTTCCTAACATTTGATTGAGTGTAGATCCTCGTTTAAGCTTTATGAATCACCTTTAAATCACTAGAAAGGCCTAACAAGTCAATAGATTTTAATTAGAATTAATTCCAACAAATTTAGACTAGCTGAAATCATAGGGTCGCAGGTAGGGCAGCACCTAGGGTCGGTTACCAATCGACCCTAGGGGAAAGGTCGGACGTGGGGTCGGTTACCAATTGACCCTATGTGTGACCACACCCTCCTTGGGAGTTCCCGAGGGCATGTGATCGATTCTGTGGTCTTGTAGGTCCATTTTAAGATTGTTCTATGGCTCATAACTATGATTTTTACACACTTTCCATTGCCTATGATGATTACTTCCATGGATTCCTTTGGAACTCATCCATGGATGGATGTTTTGGGTTTCTCTTAATCCTAATTTCCTCATAATCTATTCTAGGCTCTCACTTTATGAAGGGAATTAGGTCCATACCTGAAGTTGGCTGAGATTCAGAGGTTTCTCTGAACTTCCTCCTCTTCCTTAGCCTTTTCTTCAATTTTCCTTCTCTTCTTCTTTTCCTTCTCTTTCTCTTTTCTCACTTTCAATTAGGGTTCTAAAAGGAGTGAAAGTGGCTAAGGGACGTCCTATTTATAGAGAAAAACCCTCCAAAATAAGTCCCATTGAGTTTAGGAAAGAACCCCTTGGAATTAGGAAAGTTTCCTAATTTACGATTTCTGTCTAAAATCGTAGGGTCGGACGTAGGGTCGCAGGATCCATCGACCCTACGTTTTTCTAGTCAGGCGACCCTGCGACTAGAAAATCATAGGTCGGACTTCTGTTAAGGTGGGGTCGACCCTACCTATTTAGGCATGCGACCCTACCCTCACATTTACTGTTTTTGGGTCAGACTCATACCTGGTCTTGTGATTTTCTTCACACACTTGGTCCACTTGGCTCGACCATGATAGGCATACCTGGTACAAGGTGGTAAGACCGGTTAATTTGATATGAGTCTAACATAATCTTTCAACAGTTCTACCCATTTTCACTGTATCATAGTTAAGTCCTTTTGAGTATACAAGTATTTGAGGCTTTGTGATCGGACTTAATTTGAAACTTATCTCCATATACATAGTGTCTTCATGCTTTGAGAGCAAATACTACTGTTGTTAATTCTAAATCGTGAGTCTGATAATTCTCTTTGTGCTTCTTCAGTTGTTTTGAGGCATATGCTACGACTTATTCTCTTTACATGAGTACACACCCTAAGCCGAGCTTAGAAGCATCAGTATATAAGGTGAATGTTTCTCCCGGTCTTGGAATCGTCAGTATAAGAGTCGTAACTAATCTCTCCTTCAAGGTTTGAAAACACCTTTCACACTGATTCAACTAGATGAATCTTTCCCCTTTTTTAGTTAATTTAGTCAGTGGTATGGCAATTCTGGAGTAGTCTTCCACAAATTTACTGTAATACCCTGCTAAACCCAAGAAACTTTAGATTTCAGTGACTATTCTAGGTGCTTCCTAGTTGATAATGGCTTCAATCTTACTGGGGCCTACTTTTATCCCTTCTGCTGACACTACGTGGCCTAAGAATGCCACTTCGTTTAGTCAGACATCACACTTCTTGAATTTGGCATAAAGTGTTCTTTCTCATAGTCTTTGCAAGGCCTGATGTAAGTGTGTCTTGTGCTCTTCTACGTTCTTGGAGTAGATCAGTATGTCATCGATAAACACAATCACTGAAATGTTCAACATGTCATGAAATTTTCGATTCATAAGCTCCATGAAAGAGGCAGGAGCATTAGTCAATCCGAAAGACATGACTAGAAATTCATAGTGTCCATACCTAGTCTAGAAGGCTGTCTTAGGTATGTCACTCTCTTTTATTCTTAATTAATGATATCCCGATTGGAGATCAATCTTGGAAAACACTACGACGCCTTGTAGTTTATCGAATAAGTCATCTATTCGTGGCAGTGGATACCAGTTCTTCATAGTAAGCTTGTTCAGTTCTCTGTAATCGATGCAGAGACGTATGCTGCTATCCTTCTTCTTCACAAACAATACTGGTGCACCCCAAGGAGAAATACTAGGCCTTATGAACCCTTTATCTAGTAATTCTTGCAGTTGCACCTTCAACTCCTTGAGTTTCGTAGGCGCCATCCTATAGGGAGCCTTCGATACTGGTGCTGCACTAGGTAGCAAGTTTATCACAAACTCTGTTACTCGTTCCAGTGGTAACCCTGGCAGATCCTCTAGAAATACATTTAAAAACTCCTTTACTACCTCTAAATCTTCCAGATGGGGTCACCCGATTGTAACATCTAGGACTGACACCAAAAATCCCAAATCTTCGTTCTGAAGACATTTGATTGCCTTGAGCGCTGAAAGGAACATCTTCATTTTCTTTGCTCTCTTTTCTCCCTGGACATGATTCATAGTATTCATCAAGTACTACTTCCACACCGAGGGGTGATCGCACAATTAATAACGTCCCTAGGGTCTTAGTACCACCTCTTATCTTTTCCCTAAATGATGGTGATATAAAGGAGTGAGTTGCTCTAGAATCAAAAAGTACCCTAGCTGGTTTTTCTGCTATATTAACAACACCTAATTACGTTACCATGATTTAGATGCATGCTCACACAATCAAAAATAGCTAGTCTCAGAAGCATACCTATCGCCACATCTGGTGATGCTTCAGCTTCCTCTACAGACATAGCATAGACTCTCCCAGGCTGCGTGGCTTTGAGCTGGAGTGGACAGGTCCTAGCATAATGCCCCATCTGTCCAAAGTTGAAACATCTCACTTTTGTAGGCCTTGGGGCTGCCATGCGACTGTTTACAGGAGCGACTTTTGCTGCTACTGGTTTGGCTGCTGTATAATTCGTCTTGAAAGTTTTGTTCATCGTCTAACCACCGGCATAGTTAGATGACCTCTTGTTACCTCCCTTTTGAGTGAAGTCACTATCTCTCAAGCTGGATTCAATCACCTTGGCTGTTTGGACAGGCTTAAAGTAAATCTCCTTCCCAAGGGCATCAATGATAGCTCGTATGTTACCCCTCAAGCCTTTGTTAAACCTTCGAGCTTTAGCAGACTCCTCCTTCATGCTCAGTGGAGTGAATTAAAATAGTTCCTCGAACTTATGTTGGTACTCGTCCACTATTTGTTGCCCTTGCGACACATTGAGGTATTCCACCTCCATCTTGTCCTTGATGCTTCTGGGGAAATACCTATCAGAGAAAGCCTCCTTAAAGATTTCCCTTGTGATCTGAGGATGCTTCACCATCATAAGTGGCATTGTGGATTTCCACCATGTATTAGGTTCTCCTTGCAACATGTAGATTGCACATAGGATCTTTTCTTCCTCAGTGCATACCATCATTTGAAGGGTTTTCTCTATGGACTTGATCTATATGGTCGACTGCAGGGGATTGGTCCCAACTCTAGTGAACTTTAGAGGTTTCATCTTCATAAACCTCTTGATGGTCAGAGATTGATCATAGTATGGCACTGGAGGAATTGGTGGTGGGTTCTGATTTGCCACTACATTATGGTTGAGTCCAGCAGGCACTCTATTCTATCCTGCCGTCGCACCAGCTAGATTTACGGGGTTTCCTCCAAGTGGTGTTACGTTATTGTTCCTGTTCCCTTGCTGTCCAACTACCTATGGTGCAAGTACTGGGGTCAGAAGGGTTCTCAGATCCTCAAGAAACCTTTTGCTGATTCTCCTCGACTACTCTTTGCTATTCCTGACTCATGGTAAGAGCCACATTCCGTATGATAGCAGGGAGGTTCTCAGGAGTAACTTCAGGCGGTGGAGGAACGGTTTCTAGCTGAGAGGATCCTCCCACATTAGCGGTGGGTGGTTGCATATCGTCCAGGTTAGGTGTACCATTCAACCCATCACCAGGTGGAGGGTTCTCATTGTCACTATCATGCGGGTTATTGCGTCTATGTGGGGCCATTACAACCTATTCAACTCCTTGAAACGTGCATTCACATAGTTAGTAACATGTCATGAGACATAGATAGAACAGGTATAAGAGGGCACCAAACACAATCAAGAAAAATATCGAATTTTTGGAATGTTTATGTCATTTTATAATTTGTTCGGTCGATACGTCTAGACTTCACTAGTTCCGACCAGTAGTGTGTCCGGTAAGTTTACAGAGCTCTCGAGAGTTTGTCGGTCATCGTCCGCCTTTCTATCCGATTATTTCTAGAATGTTGATTTTACTGCACTGGTTGTTGCACCGGACTCTACCCCACATCAGAATTTGTGACCGGTTGGGACATCTTTCTCTAAATATAACTTAATACGTGATTCTTTCTCTCATTTTCTACTATAATTTTCAGTCTAAGTAGCAAAGAGCTTCGTTTTCGCCTCCGAAAACTTTGTTTTGCCTCGAGGAGTATCTTCCATCAACCAATTCTCTTTCTACTTTCAACATCATGGATCCAAGGTATGATCTTTCTCTTTCTATTTAAAACCAAGTTCTATGGTTTTAAAAAGCAATATGATGATTTCCTTTGAGCTTTCTCTTGGAACAATATTTGCTCAAGCTTGGTCTACATTGTTTGCTATCCTTGTAGGCCATCCTGTCCAAAGAAAACTACTGTTAGCTGACTATGGAGAAATGCTCTGTTGGCTTTTGATGCATTGCGGTTCATTTCCATAGAGGCTCAATAAGCATTCCCAAAGTTTAAATACAAATTTGTCGAATCTGAGCGATGCGTATTGTTCGATGAGTTAGAATGATTTGACGTCAAAGCTATCTTCGATGCTATGGGATGGTCTTCCATATTAGAAATCGACGTAACCAGGAGGCCTGACTTGGTAGAAATTTTCTACTGTAACTTACATGTGACGAGTGGAATGGATGACGGCAATGATGTTGCAAACCTTGGCATAGCCAGCTGAGTATCAGGCCGAGATGTTTCCTTTGATACTAGATAACTTGATGGTATGCTAGGTATATCCATGGGTGGAGATAGCGTTTTGGGGTCTTAAGGATAGGGACTCACTGTCTGAGGTTATGCGAATAGAGATCACCAATCAGATCCTTACACCGGGTAAGCGTCATAAGATTGTCAATTATCGTCCCTTGCCCCGAGTATACTATAGAATGGTACAGCATAACATCCTACCACAAGGTGGTCACTATAACGAGTTATCTTCTTTTGGTCAATTCTTGGTTTATCGACTCATAACCAGGACACCAATTTGCCTCCTTTACACTCTTATATGGAACATGATCCTAGCTTTAGAGGGCACTGTACCTTCAAATCTTTCGTACAATAAATTAATCACTCATCTCCTATCACTCCTGGGGGTCGACATCCAAAATTATCGAACGAGGAAACAATATCTTCTCCCTTTGGTTGGTATGCCATTTCCAAAATGCACCTTACTGATGTAGTCTTGTCTGATGATGAGTTAGAGGCCCATCCTCGTCTCGGAACACTATCTGACGAAGAGTCAGAAGACGAAGAAGAAGATGATGCACAATTGGGTGCAGAGGATGGGGGCAAAGATCAAGCAGGTTCTTCACAACCTCCCCCTAACATGGGCATCCTTTTGGTAGAGTTGCATGGCATTTAGGATCACTAGAGGCAATTGGCACATTCTGTAGAGAACAACTTTAGGCGAGTACGACATTCGCAAACTTCATTTTCTTCTCAGGTTAACATCATGTAGACGGCTATGGCAAGAGTGGGTATAATGTCTGAAGATGACATCAGAAACGCGACCACAGCATCATGGGTAAAGACTTACCAATGAGCTCGTAAACCCACGCCATCAGATTCAGAGTGATCTCATTAATTTCCTCTTTCATATGTTATTGTCGTAAAACTAAGTCTTATTTCCCTAGGAGAGTTTTAATGCTTAATCTCTAGTCTTTCCCTAGCATCTTATGCTCTTTCTTAGTGTTATCATGCTACACACAAGTTTAGTTATATATATATATATATATATGCTCTTTAAACCTTTATTATCCTATTACTCAGGTTACCGTAGATTACTGTAGCATAGGCTTGGTTGGCATAGTGTAACAGAGCTTATCGCTGTGAAACCAAACCTGTCATACCTCGAAATACTGGTTTGAAAATGTTTAGATTTCTTTTGGGATACAATTGGATCAATACCTTAATTTGGATGTGATCCCACCAGGACCTCATAAGCGGTGCACACTCATACCAACCACCAACACAATGCCATAGTCATAATCCAAAATAATATATAGCGAAAGTTATTAAATAATCATGAGCTCACTATTGATAAATAAAAATAGTAAAACCAATGTGTTCATCCCCAAAACGAGGTTTATCAACTAACTTTCTAAACCAAGAATCTTAAGTAGCTTTGCCCTATAAATCATGGGCTATTTAATTGTAAACAAATTATCCAAAAAAAGATAAAAGAAAATAGAAAGTATTCGTTGTCCAAAAATTCTTTTTAAAATGACTATCCATCGAAGACACACGCATCACACTCACATTCCGCATCGTGTGCTTCCTCTTCATACGACATTCTGCTTAGCTGCGCCAATTGAGATATCGTAGGTGAGTTTAAGAAATTCACAACCTTAGTACCTGCAACATCATCTAAAAAGAATGACGTACGCGAGGGTCAGCTCTCCAATATGAGCTCAGTGAGAAACAGACAAGCAAGCAATAATTATGCATGATTAGTTTTATTACACACAATAATACAATAGTCAGGTATCATGTATGCTAGTGTGCTATGGTAAGGCCTAGCCATACCTCCCAGAGGCTCACTACAACCTCCATGCACGGGAGTGCTGAGTACTCACCAGCCTACACCGATAGCCTTGGTGCCCCCACATGATGTCCCAATCAGAAAGGTGATCAGGCAACAAGTTTGACTAGTGACGCCTCTACGAACACTGTCGACCCTTCCCCCTCATCACTCCACTCCACCAGTACCTGATCCCCTACTGGTCAGGGTTGCATACAAGGGTAGTGCCACTAACCACAAAACCTACATATCATCCGATGTATCCCTCTCACTAAACCCAGTAGGAATCCTAGGCCACCCATTTTATCCCCCAAGAGGTTGTAACCCCACTAAGGGTGAGTGACATACTCGTTAATAATCATATAGTAAGTTGGATCCAGTGGTCCTTGACCATTTCACCATTTTCTACTAGTTTCTAGTCACATACATTCACACAACAATCATAATATAAATGCAAATGCATGCACAAGGCAGTTATTGGATGACATGTTATCACAACAAGCATGTAGCACAACAATCATATATTAAAAACACTTCAAAATCAGTCAGTGGTTCTGTTCCTCACCTGATATGGCTTAATTGAGATTATCCCCGCTAGTAAAATCCACATTCACGGGTGTTCTATGCCTATACAAGGTGTAAGGTCATCAATTTAGAGTCCTACATGATTTATTTTTGTCTGGGGCTTACCAGTCGTTACATCAGTCGCTACCATCACGATCGGCATATGGTCCAATGGAGAATCTAGACATTCTGCCATTAGTCGGTCGACATACCAGTCGGTACAGAGTATCGACGATGATATCGTTAGGCTACCTACCGAACCCTTTCTGGGATTGGTCGATCGTTATACCTGTCCTTACAGTGTACAGTCGATGTATCGACCGTCCCTTCCCGATGGTCAATTTTCTATCTTGTAAATTAGGATTCTTTTCCATGATTTAGTTCACACCTTGCTAGCTGTGAGACCTATACCCAGAATCCCTTGACTAACCCACATTCTTCCTGTTCCAGGTCTCTACACATTGACTGATGGAGCATCTGATGTGGACCCTATGGTGGTTTTTGGACCTTAGGTAAGACTTTACTATGTATAGTGGGTATTATAAGGTGTTTTAGTAGACCTTGGGTGAAGGGGATACGCATCCCAAAACATTCGGGTCAAAGAGTTGGCCAATAATCTATATTTTAGTCCAATCGATGGATCGTACCAGTGTATCGTTTACCCGATTGAGTTTAACCGGTTAAGCTTGAGCCAGTCACGCTCTCTCTCCCCAATTTCCAATAAAAGGGGGACCAAGCCCTCCTTCACTCTTCTTGGACCGTGGGAGATTATGAGAGAGTAGAGAAGAAGAAGAGGAGAGTTGAAGCTTAGAGCTCAAGGAACTCAAGCCATAGCCTTTCCTTAGAGGTAAGAACCATGAGCTTCCTCCTTCTTCCTTGTGTTAATGGCTAACAACCATGGTGGTTGAGCACCATTAATGGTGGCCACCATAATGACCTAGAAGAACTAGGTTTGGTTTTCCCCACTCCTTTATGGTGTTATTGAAGGTAGGTTTCCTTTCTTCATCCTTCTTGTGGGTGAATAAATGCAAGGATGCTTGGTTGTTGAAGCTTTATTAATGGTGATATCATTTATGACCTAGAAAGTTAGGTTTTATTCACCAACTCCATTGGGGGAGCTATTGGAGCCATAAATGACTCCCATTGTGTATATTAATGGTGGGAATGGGTTCTCCACCAACTAAGATGGGAACATTGAAGTGGAGATTAAGTCTCCCAAGCTTGGTCTCCAAGCTTGGTTCGTAACTTGCTTTCTGGGTCTGAACCGGTGCCATGTACCGGATCCACATACATGTCCATTCATCCGCTTAGCTTAAATCATGGTTCCGCAAGGCAAATGCCTTGGCTTATTAATTAATGAACTAACTGGAGTCTCGTACCGGAGGCATTATCCTCCGCATTAACCCCAACTATTTGACCGGTTCCCTATGGATCTGCTTGGCTCAGATTCTCTGTTTAAGGCTTAATAATTAAGCGGAGTCAGTGCCGTATCAATGGTTACCCAACAATGCTTCTGAAAAACCTACTGGAATCCCAGGGTTTATATCTATATACAAACCAGATGACCAACCGGATGGTCGAGCATCCTCTCATCCTTCTAGTGCCACCTATTTAGAAAATATTTTAAGAGTCAACCGGTTGAATGTACCAGTGGAACCCTCTAGTGGTTCCATCTGTCAGTTTAGTTTGTATTGGTCTATAAGCCTAGTAATGATTAGGAAGACCATCCTTTTGGTTCCCGATCTTCTGTGGACCCGTATATGGACATATAAGGCTTGTCCATGTTGATTAAAAGTTATATAACCACACTAATGAAGCCTTCTATGTTAAATAGGTATTGAACGAGGTTAATTATTGAAGCCTTCTATTGGGCTTCGAATTATCGCTGCACTCTTTGTGCAATCAGGTGAGGGGTCTAGTCCGTAGGTGTATGGCATCTCAATAACATGTCTACTTTCCTAGTAACATGCTTAGGTTGTTATTTAATTGTATGTTTTTCATGATTACTACATGAATGTTTGTATGATTGTTTGAGTATGGTGGATGTATGGAGTATGGCAGTACAATACACGGACAACGTTGTCGATGCTAGGCTCTAGCGGGAGCACGGTGATCCATGGGAATGGAGCTTGGGTTCACCATTAAAGTATAATTTTTATTTATAAACTTATGCAATCATGTATGATGGTTTGTGTGATGCATAAGAGTGCGGGTGCACGAGTCATGTTGGATTACCAGTTTGTATGATGCATGGGAGTACAGGCACATAGATCACGTTGGAATGGAAACACGCTAGTGGTAGACATGATGATCCATGGAAGTGGAGCTGGGGTTCTGTAAGACCCGTGTCAATCTAACCCGGTCTTACCACCTTGAACGAGGTTTACCTATCATGGACAAGTCAAATGGACCAAGGGCGTGAAGGAGATCGAGATCCCAGGTATCAAATCGACCCAAAAACACTTAATTTAGGGGGAGGGTCGCATACCCAGCCAAGTAGGGTCGGATCCCCCCAAAATAGAAAGTCAGACCCTCAGTTTTGAAGGGAGGGTCGGACCCATTAGAAACCTAGGGTCGATGGGATCATCGACCCTCCCATTGACCCTCAGTTGCCTCCGAAACTGAAATTTGGAAATTTCCTAATTTTCGATTTGTATTCTTTCCTAATCTCAAAGGGACTTATTTTAGGATGTTCCTACTCTACTTAAAGGACATCCCTAAGCTTCTTTCACTCCTTTCACAACCCTAATTGAATTGAGAGAAAGAGAAGAGAAGGAAAAGAGGAAGAAGAGAAGCAAGGAAGAGAATTTAGCCAAAAGAGAAGAGTTACAGAGAAGGAGTATTCTTCTCAGGTATGGATACTAATTCCATGAGTTTCTACAGACCTTAGGTTAGATATTGATGAGAGTGTGATCTCGGAGAAACCCAAACCATCAACCCATGGTTAGGTTTTCATGGGAAACCATAGGAGAAGGTATGAAAGCTATTTTAGGTGGATGATTCATGGTTTCAGACCATGGAATGAATGTAGAATGGAATGTAGGAGCAAGCCATAGGATCCCAAGCACGAAAAATGGACTAAAAGAGGGAAATCAGCCAAAGTACACCGAGGGTCGCACCGAGGGTCGATGGCCATCCGATTCTAGATGATCCTAACTATCGACCCTCAGTGTTCGGGAAGTTCAGAGTTTAGGGAGGGTCGCACCGAGGGTCGATCAGGACTCCGACCCTACCTCCGACCCTCAGTTAACAGAATGATTTTTAAATTCAGAATAAATTTTAATTAAATTCTATCGACTTTGTTAGGTCTTCTAGCAATATAATAATAATATAAAGGTGATTCTAAAGCTTGAAAAAGTATCTATTAGCAAGCTAAGGTGAGGAAACAAAACTCTAAACTAATTGGTTAATAACAAACTGTTTTCTATTTTCTTGAGTCCAATGCCATGCTTGATTCTATGCGAATATGTTTGTAATGTGCATACAACATGTCATCCAATATTTATATTATTTGTTCATGCATATTTACTTTATTATTTATAACATGATGATGATGATGATGATAGGAATAGGCATGTGATTGTATGTGTGTGGTTAGTGTACTTGATGTGAGCGAGTATCAGGGGAGGTGTGATGAGAACGTCAATAAACGTTAACCTTTGGCGGGTCTCAGCACTTTAGCTCTATCTCTAACTCAAGTCTTGTGCATTAGCATTGTCGTATCGCCATTACTTTAGCAGAACTATTATGTCGTAGAGTATCAGGGGAGGTGGTCTCGATCCTTGTAGTCTCTGACTCTACCGGGGGACCTTAGCTCTATCTCTATGGATATTCTGAGGGATGCTAGGGTGAGGCCTTGGATACACTATTTGGCATTAGGATTGGTTAGTTGCGAGTCCAGTTTGCAGCCCTCGCTAACAAGGGCTTACGTGTTGGTATGGCACTATATAGCAATAAACGTTAACCTTTGTTATATAATGTTCATGATTGGGTGATTGTGAGTCGACGATAAACGTTACCTTCGGGCGGCGTCACACACTTGTGTATAGAGGCGGGGTCAATAAACGCGACCTTTGACTACCTAAACCTTTCTATTGCATATTGCAAACTTTAAACCAGACCAAAGATATGAATTGATTGCATGCATATGTACTTTTGTCTACTCACTGAGCTGTGATGTGTACTCACCCCTCGACGTCGAATATTTTAGTTGATGATGCAAGTTTCATAGTTGAAGACTATGTAAATGCTCCAGTGTACGGGAACGTAGCAACAATGGAGGTTGAAGTTGAAGTAGATACACATGACTCCTCTTGCGAGTGCAACTCATGTGTATTCGATTAGATATTTTCTAGTTTTCTTTATTTGGATTTATTAAAGACTTGTATTTAATATTTTCTTATGTCTCAGTTGATGCAGAATAATTTGCTATTTAATTATTAATATCACAGTAGATTCTTAGTTCGTTTTACTATAAGACTTCCGCTATTGTGTATTTACTCTGATTATGATTATGGATGTATGAGAGTTTAGATAACACGGATATAGCCTACTCGAGATCCTAGTTGAACCGTTGGTTTGTTAGCGGTTCATCACACCATTCCGAATAGTGCAGAATTGGGGTGTGACAGGTTCTTTGTTGGTGGATAGCACGATGGTTATGTCGACATACTAGTGGGGACACGGTAATCTATGGGAGTGGTGATCCGGGGACTTCTGCTAGCGGGCAGCCAAAGTGAAATGAATAAACATAATAGACATAGGTGTTGTCATTCCCTGTTTTCTATGCCCCTCAAGTAGGGGTAAAGATACTAGCATAGCTTTGCACTCCCAAAGGTTGCGTGACCCTAGGGGGAGTCAGTGACGTATGAGTGTAAGGTAGCTTGCGTATGTGGGGTCTATAGTGGGAGGTGACGAACTGTGTAAGGATGGGTGTCCCCAAGGGAGGAGTTTACCTGTAGAAGTAGTTTAGCGGCCCGGGATCATTTATTCAGCTTCTATCTTAGCCCAAGATGTAGAAACACAAACCTAAGACCTTATATAAAATAAATTACATTTCATATCATTGGATGTTGTATGTGCATTGCATGTGATACTAGATTTCTCATTGAGCTGGGAAGTGAGCTCACTCTTGTGTCGACACTCTTTTTTAGATCCTTCTATAGGTGATTTCTCTATTGTTGAGTTTACGGAGCCCCTCTGGCTAATGTGGATGCTGGCACCAAGGATACTGGTGGAGAGCATGGCGAGGGCTGCACCTGCAGTGACTGCGTTTACACATAATGTAGCCCTCTCCTTACTTTCTCCCTTCCCTGATATACTTTGGATATTATGATTATTTTTGTTGGTAGATGAAGATGTCCATCAAGTACAACGTAACAGATTTATTCTTATTTTATTTGGGTGTTTATATATAAATATGGTAATATTTTGAGAAGATACAATGGTTTGTAAATGGATAGTTTGATACATAGTATGGGATATGTTATTATTAGTTGCATCTGTCTATATTAAATGCTTCCGCTTATATTATTATTGTTTCTTGATTATTGTGGATATTGCATGTATAGACTCTGGGATTTATTTTGTAATCATTGTAGTAGTGATCTTGGAAGTATTCGGGTACCACAAGGGTTGACCTAGATTTCACGCCCAATTCTCTAGAATGGGTTGTGACACTAGCCTAATGTAATCTGGTGATAGGGTGTCTCTTAAGTCTATGTACTATCCTAGCAAATATGAAATCAATTGTTTAATCTAGGCCTTTTTCAGAAAGAGATGTTCTCCCTACCAACAATCTATACTAATTCCATTATTGAAGAAGGATGGTTGTCTGTCACATCAGATTTACATTCTTCAATGTGACATGAAGTTTTGTATTAGAATTTACAAGAGTTATGGGTTTTACCGATGGTGGCTTGATCAATGCTGATCGACGGTGTATGTCGTCGGTAATTTTCTTGACAGAAGTACTACAGAGCTTCACCTTCTTCCTCTCCTTTCTCCCTTTCTCTTGAGAACGGGTTAGAAGTTTCTAAGATTGATACATACTCAGAGGAGGGTGAAAGGTAGGGTTTTTATCTCCTAAGGTTTCCTTGTTGGGATAGAACTCTTAGTTTGAATGGGGAACTCCTAAAAGGTTGCCAAGTGGCAAGAGTTTGAACTTAAAGAGAGACTCCTTCCCTTCTACAACTCCAAAGTGGTTAGGATGGGTGTGGGTCCTATCTAGATTCGTCTATGGGTCCTAAGAATATCCTAAATGGTCTCCTAATATGAACTTAACTATTAATCCCGAAAACAAGTCTATTTTTGGCCTGGCCAGTCGATGGTACCGGTCCTTGGACTATCGAGATTCCCAACCACCAGGTAGTGACTGGCTCCCCCTTTAAAGCTATAATTCGTATAGTTAGAAAAATATAAGGGTTTTAAAGGGTACATGTTGCATTGGTCCTCATTTTGGCATTGCACCGGATTCGGCTACGGTGGAAAACCTTGGCACGAAAGAAAATCCAAGTTAGACTAGGTTTTCTGGGTGTGGGTTTTACAATGCGAGTGCCATTACTGTATTTAGCTTTAGGGTTTTGCTTTGAGTTTGGGATTATAAACTTGTAATGGGATTTATATAATTTTGTTTTGGTTAGTATTTGAGATAACTGGTTTATTTATTATTTATCACGTCAGATATTATGTTCATTAATTAATAAAGTCTTCCACTGATTATTTATATATTTCTGATTATGGTTGAATGTATGATTTAAATTGTTGGCACGGTCTCATGTGATCCTAGGTTGAACCGTTAGTTCATTGGTGGTTCAATCACACTTCTGGTTCACCCAGAATTAGGGTGTGACAAATTCATCCTGATATGAATTGAAATCAGTTGACACAGTTCTAAAATAATAGAACTATGATTTTTGGAGGTTTACAAAAACTCACAAATGCCATTAGTACCTAGAGATGCTTCTTCAGACTTTAAGAGTACTATGTCAGTGTTTTTTATTTATGTTTCGTTGGCTCCTTATAGGCTCTCCCTCATAAGTCATGATTATCACACCTCGTTCCCGATATATTGGTACTATGGAAGGCAATGGGATCTCCTCATCCTATCAAGGCATAAGAAATCCCCTTCCAAGATCACATGTCATGGTATACCACATATCAATCCCATCAGATACTTACAAAAGATTAATAGAGTAATTTAAAACATCTCCAATTAAAATAATTTATCAAAAACAAGAGAGTAATATGTAGCAAAAGTTTTATTATTCCAAATAACAATTGTTTAGCTGACAAAATAGAGATTTAAAATCCAAGTTATTCAAGTTCCAAAATCATCCAAAATAAATGAAAACATTGTTTAATGATTATCCTTCAAATGAAACGTATCCCAAATAAAACAAATCCCAAATTCAAAAGACATAGAAATCGTAGGCACAACCTATACCCACGAGCAGTCTCTACAAATCACCTTAAGGATCACAAATGTCTTCTTTAAGTTCACTGTCCTCATCCTCCATACTGGATGAAAAGCTAGCCGAAGCATCGAAAGAAGAACCTGCAAGATCTAAAATAATTTGTGTGTACAAGGGTAAGCTCAACCATTGAGCTTAGCAAGAAAATTAAACATGCAACAAACAAATACATGTAACTATCAACTACAGTCAGGTAAGATAACTATAACTGCCAGCTTAAGATAACCCACACATGGAGTCTCCAAGCTACACGGGTCTCCTCCTCAGAATGATGCTGCCTCACTCGGCGTACAGCAACATCCCCATTGTATGGGTCTATCATTTTGGTCCGTACTTACAGTAACTCATCCCAAGTCTACCTTGTGGCACTTGAGGAGGTGATAATCCCACAAGTCGCTTGTCCATCCACACTACGTCGGGTCTGGGAGCATCGCATCTATGTTCATACCACCCTTTATTAAATTCATATCACTACATAATCCCCTAATGGCTAGGGGTACAGTTATATGGGTGATTAATATTCAATTAGCCATGTCCACCTAATTAGCCATATTACTGGACCGTAACTTTGCCAAGCTTTCGACCCCATCCGAGCCCCCACATAGAACATCGCAATTCGGCTAAGTTACATATGGTCAATGCAAAACAATACTGGTAAGAAGTGGTGCAAGTGTCTCATTCCACCCACCTTCCTCCTTATCGACTTAACCATACATCATGAATTAATCATGGATCAGTCGCTTTCATGGAAAGGTAGTAAGTGTCCCATTTCACTCACCCTCCAATCCCTACTGGCACTGCTGATCTCAAATACAAGGATGCATATGCATGAGCACACATAACAGTATATTGGATGGCATGTTATCACACAAGGCATGCTATTAATCTCACAACATCACACAGCATAATAAATAGAGAGATACACACGCATCCAAAAGGTTTAGTTCCTTTACCGAAAGCTAAAGGAGTAAATGACCAAAGTCTTCGTCGAGTAGCTTCCTATTAAAGTGATCTTCATATCTCTATCAAAACCATTAGCAGTATTATTCATTAATTTATCAGCTAACAGGTTTATTATAATCTTGCATTTAAGCTTAGTATTCTTGTGTTCACAGTGTTATTAACCTGTCTGATAATCATGCCTACTGTCTATTGTCTGTTTATCATAGCATAGCATTAAGCATTTGTTTACTAATTCCATTCATTAACATTCTTGGTCTAAGGGTACTTTTAACTTGTAATAAACATGTTGTCCATTTAAGGTGGATAGAGTGTGGATTGGTTCTCCACAAAACAGCACACTCATTAGTCATATTCCACCTTCTATAAGTCTTAATACTAAGAAGGACCTTTTCTAATGAGGTCAGGGGTGTTCTAGCACCTTAACAGGGGTCCTAAGGCTGAGTAGTAGTTACTGGCCGAGCACATGAAGGAGCTACAGCCAAACAGGCATGCAGTCGGTGGCTGCGGCCTCACCTCACCGAGTGCTAGGCGTATGGCTGATGGTCCCTGCTGTACACTTTTGTGTGGTCGTGTGACAGGGCCAACAGTACTGGAGCATTGCCTAGTCCTAGGCCTCAAACTGCAGAGGCAGTGTGTAGTTGGTTGTCTTAGTGTGTAGACCAAATCCTACCTTTGACATATTAGAAATACAAGGGGTTTCAATTCGTGGAAATATGATTATAGGGTTCTATTCCCTTAAACTAGTCAAAATAAATTATATAAAGTTACTAGCCGAGTTTAATAGAGATTTGACACGAAAATCACGTGCAGCTGATGGCATCGACCATACGTCACGATTGTTAGGGTCGTAGGACTGGTCTCTGCGGCCGTATGTCAAAATGTGGCCGGATGTCGGTGATTTTTCTTGGGGACGTTGCCCAGATTTTTCCAAAGGTGTTTAAGGAGTTTGGGCTCATGGATCCATGTCTACACTACTCTATGGATACCGTTTCTACTCGACAAATTGCCGAGATTCTGGATCTGGCATAGATATCACTAGATCCAATTTCTACTCATTGAATCCACTTTACTATATGTGTTTGAGTTTTCTACAGTCATCCTTGAGTCTCTGAAAGTCCATAGATATTTTACTTAGTCCATTTGGTTCATTATCCATCAACCTTTGTATCTTATACATTATCGTCCCCGATACGATTTTATGAACGATAGCTCACATGGCATAAGGCTTCCATTAATGAGGAATGGTATTTCTTCCATCGTGAATCAGTCATAGAGATATCCACTATAATCATTAACATGAGAGGTACCACCTCATTTGGTCATTAGTTGGATTTTCTTTACTGTAAGTCTTACTTATCGATTTTTAACCAAGAAAGGAATACTTACGATGGCTCAGCTCTTTTAATTCCTCTAACCAGTGACTGTTTGCTCCAGAGGTAAGCTTCCTTCTCCGTTCTCTTTTGTTTCTTCCTTCTTTGCATTTTTCTTCTCTTTCTCTTCTGTAGGGAAGTAGTGAGAGGAAAGGTTTTTTTTTTTTTGGGTAAGTACAGGAAAGGTTCTTCATGCTCTTTTCTTCTTCTTCTTCCTCTCCTCTCTCTCTCTTTCTCTCTTTTCTATTTTCTCCTTTCTCAGATTCATGCGTTAGAGTCTCTTTGCACCAATCTCTATTGGTTTAACTAACTGAATGGGTAGAGAGAGGATAGAGATTCTTCTCTTCACAAAATCGATAGGATAGGATAGCATCGATCCAAAAATGGTAGTAGGTAAGGGTGTCAATGGGCCGGTCCGGTTCGATTTTGGTTTGGGCCAAAACTATGTCAGGCTTTATAAGCCTAACCCAAAACATGTCCATTAAGAGTTCGGGCTGGGGTGGGCTGTGCTGGACACGTTAACTAACAGGCCGGTCCAGTGTTGGTTTATTATTAGGCTGGGCTTATTGGACCAATTTCTGGTTGGCTCAGTCCGGTTCGAGTTTAGCGAGTTTATTGGGCCCACGCTATGTAACTGTTTTCTTATTTCTATCAATAAATTTAATACAATTGTTAGCGATTGAGTTTTGATTGATCTTAAGGGCATTTGAACATAGATAATGGATTGCATATTTGCATTTATTTGGTTAGAATCGTTAGATTCTTGGTCAATTGGTTATTATTTGAGCAGTAAAAAGAATCAATTTGGGCTAGCTCGAGCTTCTTAACAGGTTTTATCGGTGTTCAGGTTGAGTATTATCGATTCGGGCTACTTCAGGTTTCTTAACGAGCCAGTCTGATCTGGTTTCGGTTTGGGCTGAAACGATGTCGGGCTTTACAAGCCCAAACCGAAACCTGTCCATTAAGGCTAAGTCCGAGCTAGGTTTGGGTTATATCGAGCTGGCTCAGTCTGTGCTACTAGGTTGGGCCTAGATTTGACACACTTAGTAGTAAGGAGGATCTCTTCCTCTGGTTGCCATGAATAGACCCAATTAAATAACCTATCCATGTATAACTTCATGCACAATTGGCCTTCCAAGCATGGAGAAGGCTAAATTCTAATCAGTGGGTCCCACGTTTGTTTGTCACCAACCTAGATTTACGCCCTAGGGTGAGGCTGCACTACGTGTGGCTGGTGCGCAGCCACACCACCTCTTGTTTAGCCGGACCTCTATCTTTGGCTGGCCAGTTTAGATGTGTGCAGGTCGAGTGCCGGGTGGTCGCGTAGGTTAGGTCCAAGACCTCTCATAGTGCAATGTCGTGCTCTCTAATGACATAGGAGGTTCTAGATAACGATTTTGTGTCACCTCACGGGTATGTCATCGTCTTCGGCCGTGTCGGCCCGATACGCTCACAAGTGGGAAGACCCAACACATGTCCAAAATGGTCAAATCGTAACAGGGTTTGGGCACGGGTCTTACAGTGATAGCTATTTTCAAGGGTCAAGCTCTTCTCAAGTTAGTGATTAGTCTTTTTGGTATATGCATAAAGTAAACTCCAACCATTGGATCACGATTGGAAAGTATGCTCAACTTGAGACGAGAGTTGTCCATTAAAAATGCCATGTCACTAATCTTACAAAAAGTCCTGTTTTCCCTTGTGATGGATGTTTTACTTGTGGTGTATCTGGAGTTTTCTAAGGAACATAGCCAAAAAAAAAAAATTCTTTCAAGATTGTTCCTCGCATTCTGTATTACACCATCTAACTCTCTTCTTCATGGCAATGTTCTAGACCAACCCACGGTTGACGCAGTGAGAGAATTTCATGGTAAGAATCATAAGGGAACTGAAAGATCGAAAGTATGGACGAAAAGAGAACCGAAAATCCAAAAAACGGGTATTAGAATTGGTTAGCTTGCTAAGAGGTTATCGACGACCACAAGACGTATTGGAGGTGTGTTGATATCGGATTTAGTACCGAGTTGGAGGAAAGACTGAAATTCTTGTCAGCAATAATGGGCGTTCTCCCTCAAATTCACCTGCAACTATCGTGTCATCCAATAATGAGGACACTGTTCATGGCCATAATCATTCTGGAGATTCTGCTCCCACCCCACAACCCACCTCACCTACGGATCTACAGTTTCAATGAATATACCACAACCAGTCCATTCTAATTTTCTGCACACACTTCAAAATATCAATTCTTTAATCCCACCATTCTTTAATCCCACTACATCAAGTACCGCTCACGGACAATGTACCACTTCTCATCCACTCTCTACAATCCCTACTTCTCATCCACTCTCTACAATACCTACTTCAACACCTCACTACTGACCCCATTATACTCTCACTTGTACCTCATGTTAGTAGTGGAACCCAATCCTATGTTAACACCACAACCACTGATCCCCATATATCTAATACTTTGGAAAACCCAATTAGTACCACTTCCCCACTTTAACCATCATTTGAACCAACAATTATTCCACAACCCAAATCCATTCTACCTTCCATGACCATTCCTGTTTTGGCCTCGATGAACCCTACAATACCATACTTTGTTGATTTCTATCATCCTTCACCCCAATATCCTCAAAATCAATCTCCATCCCTCCAACTCGCCCAAAACTAGGTGGTGCAAAAGGTGGAAAACTTTTTTTTTTTTTTTTGGATAATTAGATATCATTTATTAAAGAAAGAGCACCCAAAAGAAACAATACAACCTGCCAAGGCAGGGCCAAGCCACTAGGGCCAAAAACAACCGACACCAAAGAAACTATACAAGAGACCTCACAACGAAACAAACGAAAACTGGCCTAGTGAACATCTATACACCATTTGCTAATCAGAAAAACCTCCAATCTGTTTTTAGGGAGATGATAAGTACTCGTAGAAATTTTTTCTTGAATTCCCTGAATGATGTCCTGGGCTATATTCTCCTTCAACTTCTTCTTCGACAAAAATGTCCTTGAGTTTCTCTCATTCCAGATATTGTAGATTATTGCACTGAACATCAGCTTTGCGATAGAAGATATGTCGTTTCCTTTTGAGCTGATTTTTGCTACTCTGACTACTTCATTATCAAAAGTTTCTGGCCTTCTCACTCTTGGGCAGCATCTTCTCATACACTCATTCCAGATGAAGTTGGAGACCTCACATTCAAAGAATAGGTGGGTCTTGCTATCCCTCCCACTATCACATAACATACAATGAGGAGGAATCGCAATATTTCTGATTTGAAGGTTATCAGCTGTAGGGAGAGCATCCAAGCAAACTCTCCAAGAGACAAAAGAATGCTTAGGAATGTTTGACGAAAACCAAATAGCCTTATCCCACGGCACCGCTGGACCTCTGTTCCGGCCCGAATCCCAAGCATCCTTCAAAGAGAAAATCCTGCTAGTTCCATGAGCTGATTTCCAGTGTATAGAATCATCCCTCTCAATAGGCCGCCATTGGACCCGAAGTAATTCCTCCCAAATGATCCTGAATCTTTGGATATTCATATGGGGGCATACCTTCCAGGAGTCTCCATCCCACAAGTCAATGATTTTCGCCATTTTTTCCTCCTTCGAAATATACTCCCCTGCATTTTCAATCCTGTTCCAAAGAGCCTCCCCTCCTAGCCATGGGTCCAACCAAAAATAAGTATTCTCCCCTGACCCCAGAGAGAACTCCACTTTTCTTTTCATTCTGTCCCTAAAAGATAATAGCTGTCTCCAAATCCAAGGAATGTTCTTGGAGGTCTTCACAGTCCAAATGGAATCTTGCTTTAGATACTTCTGCTTAGTCATTGAACCCATAGATTCTGATTGTCTGCTATAAGGTTCCATAGATGTTTCATAACCCTAGCATCACACATATCCTTCAGTCTTCTGATACCCAGGCCTCCTTTATTCCGAGGAAGGCAGATTCTGGACCAACTGACATAATGGATCTTCCTCTTAAGATCAGGTCCTGACCATAGAAAATTTGCTAATAAGGACTCAATAGCTGTACATGTCTTCCTAGGCATCCCAAATAATCCTGCCCAATAAAAATAACTCCCTTGAAGGACCGAAGAGATGAGTTGAAGCCTACCAGCAAAAGAAAGGAATCTGCACTTCCACCCTTCAATTTTTGCTCTTATCTTCTGAATAATAGAATCACAATCTCTCGTAGAAAGACTCGCTTGCACCAGAGGGATACCCAAATACGAGATTGGGAGGGAGCCTTCAATAAATCCCGAGACTGAGATAATTTGAGACCTCGCATCTTGATCAATCCCCCCCAAAATGATTGAGGATTTTGAATGATTCACCACTAGCCCTGATAGTCTAAAAAAGGATTGGATAGTCTCCACAATTTCAGCAATAGAACCAATCTCAGCCTTTGCAAAAATCATCAGATCATCAGCAAACATGAGATGAGACATGGCAAGCGCTTTGCATTTATGGGGGATTTTAATAACTCTTCTTCTGACCGCATCATCCAGTAAAACAGATAAAGGGTCCATACATAAAGTGAATAGATAAGGAGATAACGGGTCTCCCTGCCTAATCCCCCTATGACCTTTAAAATAGCCTGCAGGGCTTCCATTAACTAGCACTAAAAACATGGGGGTATGAATACAAGCACTAATCCACCTCAACATCATATTGGGAAATCCCATTTTTGACAAAATTTTGATGAGATACTACCGGTCAACTAAATCATAAGCTTTATGAAGGTCCACTTTGAGAATGGCTATGGGAGAACTAGAGGCTCTTTCAATACCTCTGACCACATCATGGCAGATCATAATATTATCAGCAATGTTTCTACCCTTAGTAAATGTCAATTGATTTCCTTCTACAATGGAGCTAATGCACCGCTGCACTCTATTAGCTAAAATCTTAGCAATAACTTTATATAAGACGTTGCACAAGGAAATAGGTCTAAAATCAGCAAAGGATTTTGGGCATTCCACCTTTGGGATCAGGCTAAGGAAAGTACTATTCACATCTCTAGGCATGAAAGGATTAGCAAAAAAACATTGAATAGCATCAGTTACCTCAGCACCCACAATGCTCCAGCACGATTTGAAGAATTTAGCATTAAAACCATCTGGACCCGGAGCTTTGTTCCCATCAAAAGAGAAAAAAGTCTTCTTTATCTCGTCCTCCGAAATAGGAAGCTGCAAGTTTTCCTTCTGCTCATCTGATAGAGTTCTCGACAGGATTAAATGTTGGAGATCATCATCCCCTAAGGCATGCACCCTAGAATCATAGAAGAGATTTCTAAAGAATAATTCAGCTTCAAGTTTGATAGCCTTTGGATCCTCTATTCTTTCCCCTTGCTCATTTTCAATGGCAGTGAAGGAGTTGATATGGTGATGACTTTTCAAACTATGATGGAAAAATTTGTTGTTTTTGTCACCCAGCTTGAGCCAGTTGAGCCTTGACTTTTGTTTCAAGAAACTTTCCTCCCTGTTTAAAGCCAATATAAGCTTGTGCCTTGCATTCTTTTCCGACTCTGCCAACCCCTCATTTGTTGGATTACAAGAGAGATCCTTCTGAATGTCTGCCAAATCGTCCTCAGATTTTTTAACTGCCTCAAAAATATCACCAAAACTTTCTTTATTCCATTTTTTCAATTCCATCTTTACTTTTTTCAGCTTCGCTGCCACTTTACACAGAGGGTTAAGGATGGTAGAATCTGGAGATGACCATGCCTTTTCAATGACCTCCATAGAATCCGGTCTTTCCTTCCATGCATTAATAAATCTGAATGGTTTTGGGCCAAAATTCTGCTCTTTACCAATCCTCACCAGTATTGGGCAGTGATCAAAGATACTAGGATCCAGAAACTTCGCATCTGAATGCTGATATTGGGCTATCCATTCCAGATTTACAAGAGCTCGATCCAACTTACAGCAAATCTTCCTAGCCCCCACTTGGTTATTTGACCAAGTAAGAGCATGGCCTGACCACTTCAAATCAAGAAGATTGCAGTAAAAAATACAACTCATTAAATTGAGAAGAATGCTGAATATTTACTTCATTGCCTCCTCTCTTTTCTTCATTATTTCTGACCACATTAAAGTCTCCAATGACAACCCAAGGAGCTGATATTGACATGCCGAAATTTTTCAACGAAAGCCACAGCTGGGACCTGATGTTCGGATCATTAGAACCATGAATGACAGACATTAAGAACTGGGAGTTGTCCATAACTCTGGTCACTTTGCAAAAAATCACCTGGGCCTCCTCTCTTACCTTTTCAACTCGATATCCAGACAGATCCCACCACACTATAATCCGCGGGGTAGCCATAAGATCTTTGTTAAAAATACATTTCCAATCTTTCATCATATACTTCAGCTTTCCTTCAATAGATCCCTTAATCAATTTCGGCTCAGAAATACAACAAAGGCCAATCTTGAATTTCTTCAGATGCTTCTTGAGAATCTTCTGTTTTGAGGGGTTATTTAACCCTCTCACATTCCAATATAGCATATCCATAGATCATGGATTTTGGTGGGCCAAGTCACGGCCATCCTCCTCCATTCTCTCCTTCCCAATAGAACTTAGTTCCAATTCCTTAGAGAGTAATTTCAGGTTTGGATTGTCTTCCACAATTAAAACTTCCGACATAGGAGATAGAATATCATCACCCTCCCAAGGCGGGTTAGGACACACAATAGACCCATCAACACAGCCTCCAAGGTTTACCACCGGACTAGGGGAGAGAAGGATTTCGGGGTTTCTAGAATCTGCCCCACCAGTAACTGACTTACCACGGGAGCAAGATAGGGATTTCAAGATGGAGAAGGTTGGAAGAGAATGAACCGGCCCAGAACTAGGCCCAACAACCAGACCAGAGGGC
The DNA here is from genome assembly GCA_028583415.1 of Protea cynaroides. Lineage (NCBI taxonomy): Eukaryota > Viridiplantae > Streptophyta > Magnoliopsida > Proteales > Proteaceae > Protea > Protea cynaroides. Next base: position 55,734,396 of record CM053275.1, on the reverse strand, counting down.
ATAGACGGCCTAGAAGGGCCTATCTTTCTAGCCTGCCCCAACCTCTTTTCCCGAGCCAGACAAGAGACCCGGTTAAGGTAAGGAGTATGGCTAGCAGAGGACCCGGAAGTCAAAGGGGCTGATTTCTCTTTATTAATGGGCTCCAACAGCCCATCAGAAACACTAGAATGATCAATATCAGAGTTTAAACACTCAAAGGGGTTAGGGGGACAGTCAACAGACAAGGGGCAGGCCTTAGAATTTGAAAAAATTTCCTTAAAAGAGCAAGGCTCAGACTGGGTTACCTGGTCTGTTTCAGGCAGAACAGGCGCCACCCAATGGCCTTTCGACACCTGGGCTTCATCAGAGGAGCCCCCATCAGATCTGCCAAGGCAGGGAATAGGCCGGGTTGGAGTTCGGGCTCTAAACCCGGTGGATCTCTTCTTCCTCGCCCGCACAGGATACCACCTCTGTTCAATACCTTTTCCAGAAGCATTATCAAGCTTCTCCAAAACCGGCCGACCTTCCTGATTTTCCACCGGATTATCTTTTTTCTTTTCCTTCGATAGGTTCTCTAGGGAAGATTTCTCCAGCTGAGTTTGAGCTCCATCAGCTTCTGGTATTGACTCAGCCGCACCAGGTTTCATCAAACAAGCTTTATCGGGATGTCCAAACACACCATATGTCAGGCAGTGTGGTGGTTTCCATTCGTATTTTACCATCTGTTCATAAACATTTCCTTCATCATCTTCAATAGTTATGGAGTCCAGCAGCGGGTGCTCACCTGAAAACTCAACACAAACTCTAGCGAAAATCCACCGAGTCTTCATGGCAGTCGTACTGTCTGTGTAAGCTCACCCACCACAGCAGATTTCGAACAAATCCCAACCGAGCTGTTATCTCAGGTTGAAGGGGGAATGAACCGCAGGTTAAACCTCAGTTGAGGACGAGTTGCAGGAAAGGGGGGGTTCTTCCATGCATTCCTTACGTCAAGGTTCAGTTTAGCCTTACGATGAGGGGAGGAAACCAGAGGGGGGAACTCATCTCCACCACCGCCTGGTTCAGCAAGAAGGGAAGGAGAAGCATCGAGCCCAGCACTCATGGAAGGGAGGCCTCCCAGAGCAGATTTGGACAAGGGGGTTTCCCCTCCATCCATGGGGATAAGGGGGGTGAGGGGGGCAGAGATGTTCGTGAGGGTAGAAAAACCGCCGCCGTAAAAGCTCCCGGCGCAGCAGGGGAGGGAGAGGGGGAGGGGGAGGGGAGTTACCGCCATAGATTTCTCATTTGCTCATCTTTTACCTTCCTAAGCTGTTATGCTTCTCTCTCAGATTTGTCCCTATTTATTTTCTCTTCTTTTTTTTTTCTTCGAAAAACTTCATTACCCTTCTTCCTCCAAAGGTACGCAAGGACCATATTCACTTCGACCAAAACCAAAGTGCAAGCACTTAAACTCTAGTAGTGGTGTTCCAATGGCTTCTCGGACAGCCAGCACCACTTTGGTCCCTCATTTGAATAACTCGGCAATTACTAGTTCCAAGACCCTCATGGTGTCATTGGTTTACTGTCACCACGGGAACCAATGAAGATCCTTAATTGGAATTATCAAGGGCTTACGAGAGCCCGGACAGTTCGTACACTATCATCCCTCTCCCGTTCTATTATACCCAGATTTATTATTTCTTATGGAGATGAAGGGACAACATCATAAATTAGAGAAACTTCAGCAACGATTATCATTCTCACATTTATTTTACGATGGATCCTGCTGGTATTTCTAATGGCTTGGTGTAACACCTCGGCTCAACCAGGTTATTAGGTTACTCACTTTTACCTTGTTTTGGCAGGTGAAGGAAACTCAAGGGAGTAAGATGGGTATTTTGGTAATTTTTATCATGCCTATAAAGTTAAATTAATTTTTGTAAACTGGTTGTTGTTGATATTTTTAAGTTTACAAATTATGAGATTAGGATTAGGATGGTTGTAAAGCCATGAGGACAAGTATGGTAATTATTTAATTGTTTTGTTTATAAGCAAGCTTACTTGAAGTGAATGGGTAGGACATAAATGATTTTATATATCAAATAAATATGTGATATTACATGCTAGACTAGTGGCTATTTTTAGAATTATAATGTAAGCATACCCATGGGCCTATAGTTCAAATCTCAAAAGAGACAAATAGAAAGGCTTTATTTTGTATAAGCATTTTATGTGTGAGACTCACAATGATGTGGCAGTCTACTATTGTTGAAATTTATCTATAAAGAAAATAAGTATGGGTGAAGTGTGTTAGTGGATTAATGAGTTATCCACTAAGAAGAACAATTATTGGAGGATAACAATTAGTGGATGATGAGTCATCATTGAAGTTGAGGTGGTAGCCCATTATTGGGTGAGCTTATTTGCAAATGATTGCTGTTGGTTGTGGTCTTGTGTAATTATAAGGAAAGTAAAAGGCTATTTTGGGTCCCTAAATTAAAAAGATACCTAAAAAGGTAAAAATAAGGGTTCATGCATGTTCATGCAATAGAATATTAGAAGTGTTTGATAGTCCTATTTTTTATAGATTCCCATAAGGTATGGGCTGTTCAACCATGCATTGGGTATATGATAGGGATAAAATAGAGATTTCATAAATAAGGAGTATTTGAAAATAAAGAAATTGATGAAAAATGATAAAAGTAAAAAAGAGAAGTAAGTTTTCATTCTTTTTGCTTCGGCTGAAAACGTATGAGAGGGAGTGAGTGTTTCTCTTTGTATTGATGGAGAAAACTCTTAGTTATTAAGAGTCAATGTCCAAGAATGATTGTTAGATAGTTGAACAAATAAAGTTCTGGAGATATTATTGTGATAGAGGAAGGATTTCCAACAAGTTTGAAGTTAGAGGAAAAGAAAGAGAAAAAAAGCAAGAAAGTTGTAGAAAATTTGGGTTTGTGATGAAAAAATTCTAATCTTATTGGTGATTCTGAGATTTTTGAGTGTTGGTGATCAGTGATTGAGTTGTAAGGTAAGTTACAGCATTCCTATGAACTAATTTATTGAATTGCATGGTCGAATAAAATATGGTGTAAGGTGTTCTTGAGGTGAGAGATGATACAATAAATTTGTTTATCATATTCCCTTGTTGTAATGGAAATTTTGTTTTACACATGCAATGAAATTGGAGAAAACGGTGTTGAGATCAAGTTTAAGAATGTTCTCTATCTCTAAAATGATGATTACATAGTCTCTGAGTTGTTTAAGAGTTAATGTTAGTGAGAAATTCATGTAAAATTAGTAATTTTATAAAAAAATTATGTTTCTTAAAGAAATTGGTAACCATAGAAATGGTTGGATGTAATTGATGTAAATGAACCATATGATAGTCTAAATGATGAGAAAATGATTTAGTTCTTATTCAGATTAAAGAGTTGCAGACCTTATTAAGTCCATTAATGAAGGTTTAAACTAAGGTTGAAGATCATCTTAGATGATCCAACCCGTTTTGGGTTAACCCATCATGGACTAGCACCGTGATCGCTATTCAGTCCGAAGGCCACAACTTCCTATATACAGATCGAAATTCGATGATTCTTAATGCGTTGAAAAGGTAATTGAAAGGAAAACGTATTATGCTAAAATAGTGATCCTTGGCCCTTTGTGGTGAGGTTTTTATGGGATTTTCTTCTCAGGAACCATGAGGGTTATGTAGGGATGTGTAGTCTAAGTTTTGAGGTTTTTCATGGGATTTTTTATTTCCAAATGATTCGCAATAGAGTCACGGGTTCATTTTACAACAAAGCTATTTATTAGGAAGTTCTACGATAAAGTGTTGAGATTCCTTTTAATAGGGATCTTTTAAGAGATATTTATGATCTTTTGCTCACCTAATGATTTTCAAACGCAATGATATGTAAGATGACATCGAAGGACGACTTGGGGGAAACTAATTAAGAAGGAACAAATTGAACTGTTCTTGGACAATAAAATTTGAAAAACTAAGGTGAGGAACTCCTTCTCTTGTAGCAGATTTTTATGGTTATATTGTATTCTTGTTTTGTACTAAGCTATGATGATTGGTGCTATGGTGTACTGCTATGTGCTTATAAGTTCAATGTTAGCTCAGTATTGATATGTTTATGTAATGAAGTGACAGTACTGTAGAACATGATATTGATGACCTGTGATGTAATATGCTTATGTTTTGATGATTAGTTTATGATATGGTTGGTTGAAACATGAGTTATGAGTGGTGTAGTAAATGTATATCTAAAATAACTATAGATAAAAGAATTATGAAGAACAAATGTCTATGTGAACAAGAATGTGAAATACAGTAACTATAACCACTCATGAAGTGAATGAAAGGCATGGAAGACACTATTGGTGAAGCAACAGTCTTGTGTGTAATGTCATCAAGTGAGTTAACCAATGGAATGTGCAAGGGCAAGATATGTATTTAAACTCGGTGAACCCAAAGCACTGTTTTGGCATGTTCAAAGAAGTAAAAAAGATGATAATGACTAAAAAGATTATATTCGATATCGTACCAATGGTGTAGCAACATTCTTGTGTATAATGTCACCAAGTAAGTAGCCATTGGCATATATTTGAGTAAGATACGTACCTATACTAGGTGAGCTTAATACATAAAATGGAATAACAGATAAGAGATAAGGCCTAAATGATGATGAAAGATTCACCATTGGTGTAGCAATAGTCTTGTGTGTGACATCACCAAGTGAGTTAGCCAATGGGGTGTTTTGAGCAAGATACGTATTTAAACTCAGTGAGCTCATACACTGCCTAAGAATGGAAAACAAAAAATGAGAATGGGCAAGATACGTAGTAAACCCGGTAAGCCCAAGAGCCTATGTAGACATGAAAAAGGAAAAACCATTGGCGTAGCAACAATCTTGTGTGTGACACCACTAAGTGAGCTAGCCAATGGGGTATTTTGAGTAAGACACGTATTTATACTCGGTGAGCTCATACACCGTCTAAGAATAGAAAATAGAAAATAAGAATGGGCAAGATACGTAGTAAATCCGGTGAGCTCAAACAACCTATGTTGACATGGAAAAAGGTGAAATGCATGAGAGAATAAGAAAAAGTGTATTGCTGTAAAATAATGACTCTAATGTGATGATTATGTGACATATGTGAATGTATCAGCTTTAAGTGGACATGTTTTATGATTTTCATATGTTGTAATGTTACAAGAAATTGCTTAGTAATCTATTTGCAGCCTATGTAATGTAAGTGAAGTGTTTGTATGTAAATTTGTCAGGATAGGTTTTCTTCACTGAGCTTTGGCTTACCCTTTCACATGTTGATATTTTTACAGATGAGGATAGTGAAGGAAAAGATGAGGCTACTGCTATGTGAGAGACCAAGTGGGATTTCAACACCCCTTGGTAGCTATGAACTTACATGATGATTTTGTGTTTAATCTTTTTGTATGTGGTTGTAAATTTTATAATTAAATAACTTGTAAGTTTTTTATACAGCCACCAGAAGTTGTTATATTAATGCCTTCTGCTGCGATACTTATCGGATCTATATTTTTGTGATGTATTGGAATCGTTTACAATTAAGCGAAAGCAAAAAATTATATCGAATTTTCTTTGCATGATTATTTTATGAGATATTTTAATAGCTTATTGGATCACCAATCTGTCAATCAATGCCTGTAGTTGAGGGTGTTACACTTGGCATTATTATGGGGTGATTTTCTTACTGTTACTATTTCGGAATGGACATCTAATTTTATTAACATTACTGTTGTATTAAACTCTAGTATTAGTAATCACATAACTTTTGTTTATGGGGAGTGTATTCTGTAAGACCCGCACTCCACTAACCCGGTTTAACCGTGTCGTGTCAGGTCTTCCCATTATTTTTGGACCAAGTGGACTGACCGTGTGAAGATGGATCACAAAACCAGGAATGAATCGAGTTAAAAATGCTTGAAAGTATGCGTATGGTCGAATACCTGGGTAGGTATGGTCGACCATAAGGTAAGAAACAAAGGTCACTGATCCAGGACCCTACGGTCGATGTTTTCGACCCTATGGTCGACTGATTCTGCGACCGTAGGCCATCGACTGTGAGACCCTAGATCAGACTCCGAGATGAAAACTTTCCTAATTTGAGGAGGATTTCTTTCCTAATGTTGGAGAACTCTCTATGGAGAATTTTTCTCTATATAAAGGACGTTCCTCAGCCTTTTTTACTCTTTTAGAACATTAGTAAACCCTAGAGAAAGAGAAGGAAAGAGAAGGAAAAGAAGAGAAGACTAAGGAGGAGACTGAGAGAAGAGTTCCATAGACTCTCTGCAACAAATAAGATATGAACCTTGTCTCTGTAGCCTTAGAACACTAGGAGTAAAGGTTTCTAATGTAAATTGAGATACCAAACCCAACATAAGAATGCAACCATGGGAATTGTTAAGCAAGCCTCCAATGGGAAACCATGGAGAATAGGTTAGAGTAATTAGTTGGTAAAACTAAGAAACTTAACTTTAGAATAATCATTAGGATAAACTCAATCAAAGAGCCGAAGAGTTGACCCAAGAAGGACTCAGATTGAATGTAGTTTATAACCAGAAATCTTAAGGTCGCAGCTACGATTGACCATAGCATGACCAACATGATCAAAGTATCGACCATAGGCATTCAGGAAGAATTCAGAAATCATATGGTCGCAGGTACGGTCTCATATGGTGCTACCATAGGGTGTCGACTGTAGGCAGTAAGGTCGGCATAATATGAGACCATAAGACCAATCAGATACCTATCAGTGCACTGTTTCGATTTTCGACTACTGTAACATGTTACATATGAACCGTAACTTAAATTCATATAACTTTTAGGTTATTAAATTGATTCAAAGAGAATTACAAGGCCTGGAAGGAGATCAAGTTTTGCTAACAGGTGAGGGAACAAGACCTAAACTAATTAGATAATAACAAACTATTTACTTTATTGTGTCCAATGCCATGAATGATGCTATGTTTGTATGCTTGTAATGTGCATCTCACATGTCATCCAATATTATTGTTATTACTACTCATGCATATTTACTTCTATCACTTCTATCTATTTACTACCATGTTGATTGATGATGTAGGAATAGGCATGTGATTGTGTGTGTGTGTGTGGTTAGTGTGTTGGATGCGAGTGGGGTATCAGGGGAGGATGTGGCATTGTGGTCTCTGACCTGGTCACTAGACTCTAGCTCTATCTCTACTAAAGTCTTACCCACTGACATCGTCGTATCGTCATTACCTTAGCAGAACTATTACATCGTAAGGCATCAGGGGAGGCGGTCTCGGACTGTGTAGTCTCTGACTCTACCGGGGGACCTTAGCTCTATCTCTATGGACGTATTGAGTGATGCTGGGATGAGGCCTTGGATTCACTGGATGACATTTAGGATTGGTTAGTTGTGAGTCCAGTTTGTAAACCCTCGCTAATAGGAGCTTACGTGTTGATATGGTAGGGCATCAGGGGAAGTGTTGGCGGTGCATGATCCAGACACTTTAGCTCTATCTCTATTCCATGGTGGGTGCAGGTGGGACAGCAATGGTGTTTTATCCATGGGGCGGATTCACACACTTATGTATAAAGGTGCGGGGGCCACCAAACCTTTCTATAGCATATTGTAAACTTAAAACCATACCAAAGATATTGAATTAAATACATGCATATATTTGTTGTATTATTTTGTTTTACGCACTGAGTCGTGATATGTGCTCACCCTTTCAACGTCGAATATTTTAGTTGATAATGCAGGTCCTATTGTTGAAGATTATGTGAATGTGTCGATGTACGGATACGTTGCGGCCATGGACGTAGAAGCTGTTGAAGATGCGCAAGATCCTTCATGCGAGTGCAACCAATGCATTTTTTATTAGTTTAGCTACATTTGGTTATCGGAACATGTAACAGATTATTTACCTTTATGTCTTGAGTTTTTGAGAAATAATTGGATTAAATAATTATTATATCATTGTTAGACACTCAGGTAATTATCTATAAAACTTTCACTTATTTGTTATTTATCTCTGATTATTTCTGTGGAAGGTGTATGTGGTTAATATGGTGGATACTACCTAATGGAGATCTTGGTTGAACCGTTGATTTATTTACGGTTCATCACATTATTCTGGTTAGTCCAAAATTGGGGTGGACAAACCCAGTCTAACCGTAGCATACCAGGTCTTCCCATCATAGTCGGATCGAGTAGACCAACCGTATGAAGGAAATACAAGGCTAGGTAAGTGAATTGATCCAAAAATAGTAAAAATATGTTGTGTGGTCGACTACCTGAACTTTTGTGGTCTACCAGTCAATGGACAAGTGAGACCAGTCAAAATAGGTTTTGTGGTCGATACTTTTGAGTTGTGTAGTTGACAGATTCTGCGACCACAGTCAACTGTACAGACCCAATTGTGACTCTGTGGTTTGGGAACTTTCCAAATTGAATGAGATCTCTTTCCTAATTGAAGTGGGACTTTATATGGAGAGTTTCTCTTTATATAGAGGATGTCCCTCTATCCTCTCACTCTTTTAGATCAATCTCAAACCCTAAACCTAAGTGAGAAAGAGAGAGGAAGAGAAGGAGAAGAAGACATGGGGAGGAAAGCTTGGAGAAGGTTTTGCAGAGAAGAGTTCTTTCTATAGCAAGCTTAAGGAATGAAACTTGTCTTTGTAGAGGTAGATCACATAGGATAGTGTTTTTCCATTGTTGATTGGGATGTTAATATGAATCTCCGAGTAAATCTCAAGGGAAATCAAAGAAGATAGATTAGGGTTAATAGTTATGAAAAACTATGATTTAATGGCCATAAAATGACCATAGGATGAACCCTACTAATGAGCTGAGAAATCATGTAAGACCCGTATCGAACTAACCCGGTCTTACCACCTTGAACCAGGTCTACCCATCAAGGTCGAGCCAAATGGACCAAGTGCGTGAAGTAGATAACGATCACAGATATTAAACTGACCCAAAAACACTAAAATAGGGGGGAGGGTCGCACACCCAGCTAGGCAGGGTCGGACCCCCCCCCCCCAATATAAAAGTCAGACCTGAGTTTTTAACCGGGGGTCGGACAACTTAGAACCAGGGGTCGACGGGATCTCCGACCCCCTCATCGACCCCCAGTCTACCGACAGAAATCGTGATTTGGAAACTGTCCAAATTTCAATGGAATTCTTTCCTAATCTCAATGGGACTTATTTTGGGAGTTTCTACTCTATAAATAGGACGTCCCTAAGCCTCTTTCACTCCTTTTAGAACCCTAATTGGATTAAGAGAAATAGAAGAGAAGGAGAAGAGAAGGAAAGTGGAGAAGAAGCCCAAAGAGAAGGCTTCAGATAAACAAGTCTACTTCTTAGGTATGGATATCTCCATGAATTTCTTATGACCTTAGAGTAGATAGTGAAGAGGGTATGATCTAGGAGAAACCGAAATCATCCATCCATGGTTAGGTTTCAATGGAAACCATGGAGGAGATCATTAAAACCATGTAGGTGAATAAACTATAGTTCTAAACCATAGAACATGTATGGAATGGATTATAGAAGCAAGCCATAGGACCCAAACACGAAAAATTGGACTGTAGGATGAAAATCTCGACTAAACCCATGGGGGGTCGCACGTGGGATCGATGGAGAATCAACCCTACTAGACTCTAGCATCGACCCCCAGTATTCGAGAAGTCCAGAAAAGGGGTGGTCGCACCTAGGGTCGATGGAACATCCGACCCTGGCATCGACCCTACTACAGGGGGTCGCAGAAAACTCCTACCCTACCTGCGACCCGTTCTGCGACCCCCAATTAACAACAAGCTTTTAAAATTAAAATTAATTCTAATTAAACTCTATCAACTTGATTAGGTCTTCTAGTGATATAATAGTGATATTAAGTTGATTCTTAAAGCTTGAAAGAGGATCTACAATCAAGCAAAGGTGAGGGAACAAGACCTAAACTAATTGGTTAATAATAAACTATTTTTATTTCTTGAGTCCAATGCCATGATTGATTCTATGCGTGTATGCTTGTCATGTGCATTTAACATGTCATCCAATCTTTCTATTATTACTGTTCATGCATATTTAAATTTATTGTTTATAACATGATGATGATGATGATGATGATAGGAATAGGCATGTGGATGTATGTGTGTGGTTAGTGTTCTTGATGCAAGCGAGTATCAGGGGGGGTGTCATAGGCCGGGCCTCAGCACTCTAGCTCTATCTCAACTCAAGTCTTGTCCACTGACATCGTCGTATCGCCATTACCTTAGCAGAACTATTACGTCGTAGTGTATGAGGGGAGGTGGTCTCGGACCGTGTAGTCTCTGACTCTGTCATGGGGCCTTAGCCCTATCTCTATGGACGTATTGAGGGATGTTGGGGTGAGGCCTTGGATACACTGTTTGACATTAGGATTGGTTAGTTGCGAGCCCAGTTTGCGAGCCCTCGCCAGCAGGGGCTTACATGTTGGTATGGGTAGAGTATCAGGGGAAGTGTCATAGGCTGTGTCACACCCCAATTCTGTACTATTCAGAATGATGTGATGAACCGTTAATAAACCAATGGTTCAACCAGGATCTCAAATAGGCTATCCCCGCGTTATCTAAACTTACACACATCCGTAATCATAATCAGAGTAACATACACAATAGCGGAAATCTTATAAATAAATGAACTGAGAATCTATGTGATATTAAAATTTAAATAACAATTTATTCTGTTTCAACTGAGACATAAATATTTAAATACCAAATACATGTCGTAATAAATCCAAATAAAGAAACCTATAAAATATCTAATCAAATACACACGGGTTGCACTCGCAAGAAGAGTCGTGTGTATCCACTTCAACTTCAGCTTCCATCGCCGCTACGTTGCCGTACGCAGACGCATTCATATAATCATCAACGGTATAACCTCCATCATCAACTAAAAATATTCGACGTCGAGGGGTGAGCACACATCACGACTCAGTGAGTAGCCAAAACAATGCAACAGTACATATGCATGCAATCAATTTATATCTTTGGTCTGGTTTAAAGTTTGTAGTATGCAATAGAAAGGTTTAGGTAGCCAAAGGTCGCGTTTATTGACCCCGCCTCTATACACAAGTGTGTGGCGTCACCCAAAGATCACGTTTATCGTCGACTCACATGCACCCAACCATGAACAGTATATAACAAAGGTTAACGTTTATTGTTATATATTGCCATACCAACACGTAAGCCCCTGTTAGCGAGGGCTACAAACTGGGCTCGCAACTAACCAATCCTAATGCCAAAAAGTGTATCCAAGGCCTCACCCCAGCATCCCTCAGAATGTCCATAGAGATAGAGCTAAGGCCCCCCGATAGAGTCAGAAACTACAAGGACCGAGACCACCTCCCCTGATACTCTACGACATAATAGTTCTGCTAAAGTAATGGCGATACGACGATGCTAATGCACAAGACTTGAGTTAGAGATAGAGCTAAAGTGCTAAGACCCGCCAAAGGTTAACGTTTATTGACGTTCTCATCACACCTCCCCTGATACTCGCTCGCATCAAGTGCATCAACCACACACATACAAGCACATGTCTATTCCTATCATCATCATCATCATCATCATGTTATAAACAATAAAGTAAATATGCATGAACAAGTAATAGAAATATTGGATGGCATGTTGTATGCACATTACAAACATATTCGCATAGAATCAAGCATGGCATAGGACTCAAGAAAATAGAAAACAGTTTTGTTATTAACCAATTAGTTTGGAGTTCTAGTTCCTCACCTTAGCTTGCTAATAGATATTTTTCCAAGCTTTAGAATCACCTTTACAATGCTATTATATTGCTAGAAGACCTAAAAAAGTCGATAGAATTTAATTAGAATTAATTCTCAATTTAAAAACCATTATGTCAACTGAGGGTCTGAGGTAGGGTCGGAGTCCTGATCGACCCTCGGTGCGACCCTCCCCAAACTCTGAACTTCCCGAACACTGAGGGTCGATGGTCAGAATCACCTAGGGTCGGATGGCCATCAACCCTCGGTGCAACCCTCGGTGCACTTTGGTCCAATATCCTCTTTTTAATCCATTCTTCGTGTTTGGGTCCTATGGCTTACTTCTACATTCCATTCAACATTCATTCCATGGTCTAGAACCATGAATCATCCACCTAAATAGCTTTCATGCATTCTTCTATGGTTTTCCATGAAAACCTAACCATAGATTGATGGTTTGGGTTTCTCCGAGATCACACTCTCAACAATAACTAACCTAAGGTCTGTAGAAACTCATGGAATTAGTATCCATACCTGAGAAGAATAATCCTTCTCTGCAACTCCTCTCCTTTGGCTTAATTCTCTTTTTTGTTTCTCTTCTTCTTCTTTTCCTTCTCTTCTCTTTCTCTCAATTCAATTAGGGTTGTGAAAGGAGTAAAAGTGGCTTAGGGACATCCTTTAAAAAGAGTAGGAACATCCTAAAATAAGTCCCTTTGAGATTAGGAAAGAATCCCAATAAAAAATTAGGAAATTTCCTAATTCTATTTCCTACGGTAACCGAGGGTCGATGGGAGGGTCGATGATCCCGTCGACCCTAGGGTTCTAAGCTGTCCGACCCTCCCTTCAAAACTGAGGGTCTGACTTTCTGCTTTGGGAGGTCCGACCCTGCTTAGCTGGGTATGCGACCCTCCCCCTATTTTAAGTGTTTTTGGGTCGATTTGATACCTGGGATCTCGATCTCCTTCACGCCCTTGGTCCATTTGACTCGACCATGATGGGTAAACCTGGTTCAAAGTGGTAAGACCGGGTTAGATTGACACGGGTCTTACAGGCTGGGCCTCAGCCCTTTAGCTCTATCTCTATTCCATGGTAAGGTGGAAGGGGGCGACAATAAACGTTAACCTTTGGGCGGACCTTCACACCCTGTGCATAGAGGCGAGGCGGCCACCGAACCTTTCTATAGCGCATTGCAAACTTATTTACCAGACCACAGATATGAATTGAATGCATGCATATGTTTATTGCATTGTTTTGTTTGCTCACTGAGCCGTGATGTGTGCTCACCCTTTCGACGTCGAATATCTTTAGTTGATGATACAGGTACCACGATTGAAGACTATATGAATACTTCTGTGTACGGGCACATCGCTACAATGGAAGCTGAAGACTTAGTGAAAACACATGATCCCTCATGCGAGTGCAATGCATGCATTTTCGATTAGATTCTCATTTGAATTTATTAAGGAAATGTAATTGAGATTTTATTTACTTATGCCTCAGTTGATACAACATAAATAGATACTTTATCTATGATTATCACAATTAGATTCCTCAGTTCATTTATTATTAAGACTTCCGCTATTGTGTATTTATTCTGATTATGGTTGTGGATGTGTATGGTCTTATTTTCAACAGACACAACCTATTAGAGATCCTGGTTGAACCGTTGGTTTATTAATGGTTCATCACACCATTCTGAATAGTACAGAATTGGGGTGTGACAACTTGGTATCAGAGCTCTCAGGCCCTGTCTGTGAAACCAATATACTTCCATAAAAGTTCGTGAACTGAGATAGGATAAAAATTTAAAAAGATATAATAATAATACACCATAAGCATCTGTGTTATTTGAGACAAAACTGAAAGAGAATAATGCATCTATTAAATGAGAAAAAAATTTATATACAACCAAAAGAAGAACAAACGTTTATATATATGACTAAAATAGAGTACAGTCCACAACCCGGACAGTTACTCTGAAGTACAAAAAGAAAGGTAAACGAAAATACATCAAGAAGCTGGAGGAGATGGGGGAGGCGGTGCCTCACGGTCTCTATCATAGTCCTCAGCATAGACTCTAGTCAACCAAGCTATCTGAGTCTAGGTCATCTGGAGACTAGCTTGAGATCAGCCACCCGTTGGTCGATCACGCGCTGAGCATCCCTAAGCTCTCCCACCCGCTGATCGGACAAGCGCTGAGCCTCTAGGAGCTCTCCCATCCTCAAATCAGACATGCGCTGAGCCTCTCGTATCTCATGCAATATCCCCATCATGTCATCAGAAGGTGCATACGAAGGACCAACTGCATGTGAAGGACCAGCAGAAGAAGAAGGACCAGCTCCTGTAGCATGAGTAGGTGATGGAGGAGGTAAGTCATCCACATCCATGTACAGATGATCGTCATCATCCCCATAAACCCCTGCTCCAGCGGCTGCTGCTGCTACCTCAGCGTCAGCCATCTCCACTCGAGTACGTGGACGCACCAGAGTGTTCCTCTCCTCGTTGCTGACCTGGGCATCCCGCATGCCCATCTTGTAGATGGCCTCCCAATCCAAGGGTGACGAGAAGGATTTCTCTTGAATCCTCTCATCCACGATGTCAACACCTAGGCGGGTCAGTAGCATAGAGATCATGCGTCCATATGGCAGGTTGCCAGTATGACTGGGCAACGTAGCGCTGATCATCATCCTCATGATGATGTAAGGAATGCAGACGGGCTGCCTAGTGCATATACAGTACAACAGATACTGGGTCAACTGGGAGACCCTCTCGTAGTGCCCACTCTGAGGTATCAGGTTGTGCTGAATAATCTTGCAGTACAACCGAGGCTCTGGACGAAGATAGATCGCCTTCATCTCCCAGCGATCCTCTCTGATGATCTGGCGGTCAATCTTAGCTTTCATCTCCAATGAAAAGAACTGGGGCACTCTAGGAGCGCAGAACACCAAGGGGCCATCATATGAAATGCCCAACAAGTCGGTCAACTGCTGATAATCGAATGAAATCTCGACCCCCTTGACGTAGCTGGTGATCCGAAGCTCTCTGCCCCTCTCTGTATCATTGTAATCTCCCACCACCTGGAGATTACAGTAAAACTATCTCACTAAGTCCGGCCGAGTGCAGGCATCATAGGTGATCACAGGAAGCCAACCCATTTCACCAAAAGCCCTCTCTACGTCGAACAATGCCAGGCTAGCCAAGTCTACCCGGCGACCTCCCTCTACCTTCTTACGAGAATAGCGGGCATACTGTGTCTCTGACTCGTTAGAACGGAAGCGGACTGGGTCATGAACCCTGGGTACTTTCATACGGGCCATAGTATCTGCAAAACAAAGAGAAACAGATAATGGGTTAGTAAAGATGAAAAATCCGAAAATTTTGACAGTATAACGACGTAAATTGATCAAAAGCTTCACTTTTCACCCATACATGTGGGCAAGAGGACTTATAAGGGTTTTAAACAATCCTGCAAGACTCATACAGTTGGAAATTTCATTTAAAGAGATCGAATTTTAAGAAATTTCAAGAAATTCAAAAATCTCGACAAATTAGGGCAAAAATGGGAAAATTCAAGTTTCTCGATAACCAACCGACAAAACTCAAATATTTTTGAGGGCTTTCATTCGTTGAGTCACCAATAACAAAAGCCCCCAATAAAAATCGAATTTTTACGGTTAGAAAAAGTTTAATTTGATGAAAATGAGTTAAATGGGCAAAAACCTAGCTAAGAAAACCTAAAAACATGAAAATGTAGAGAACATACCTGTAGACGAGGTGTAGACGTCGAAATAGGAAGCAAAAAGCACCAAAGAGTCCGAGTTTGCACTGTAGCAACTCAGAGGGACGAGTCGAGTCGGAATGGAGGAGGAAGAATGAGAAATGGATTCAAAATCGGAAATAAAAATCTGATTTTTGGTCTGAGGGTCGGAGAATTCGACCAAGACATCCGACCCCCCCTCCGACCCCCTCATCGACCCTCGGCTCTCGGTAATCTAACAGAGAACCAGGGGTCGCACCCTGGGTCGGACATCCTCCGACCCCCTCATCGACCCCCGGCTCTCGGGAAGAATCAGTGATTCCTCAGGGTCGCAGACTGAGGGTCGGACATCCATCGACCCCCACCATTGACCCTGCAGTGAAAATACAGTATTTTCGACAGAATGATCTGAAAAATTTGAAAATTTCAATTGTTAGTGGTTTTAAAATATGAGAATGAAGTATATAATGATTCCTCATGTGTTCTATGATTTTCAGGCATTCCCACTATCGGATTAGATAATGGTTGGATGCAGAGTGACCAGACGAAGCCGTAACTCTATCCCACCACCACCACTTGTGGGGGAAGACAGCCAGACACACCCAGAAATACAGGAGAATACAAACACGGCACCGTCCGTAATTAATGGGCAGACAAATCCTACAAATCTGCCAGCTCCACCTACAGACCTGGCTACAGTCGTAATGAACTTAGCCCAACAGCTGCAGCAAATGCAACAGGCACAGACTACTATGCAAGCTGCCATAGGCATGACTTTTCTAGCTGCACAAACACCACCAATGCCAGTAGGATAGGCAAGCACAGCACCAGGGGGAAGTAACACAATACCCCACGCACCTCAGACTCCCATCATGCAGGCCCAAGTACAAAATCCTGATGTAGCTCAAGGTGGATATCAATACCAACCACCTATATATGGGACGTATGTCCCGCAACAACTATACCACTCCAGATTGGTGGAGCATTTTCTGAAACTGAAGCCCAAAGAATTTAATGGCAAGCCAGCAAATCCTTTATGGCCGGCACACTGGGTTGACGAAATGGAAAGAAATTTTATGATGATAACAGTAAATGAAGAAGAAAAAGTGTTGTGAGCCACCTTTATGCTGAAAGGAGATGCACACCATTGGTGGAGGTCTACCAGGACATATTTATTAACAAAGCCCGCCCAACTGACTCGGGATATTTATAAGGAGGCATTCTTTGAGAAGTACTTTCCTAGAAGTTTCAGAGATTCTATGGAAAGAGAGTTCCTAAGTTTATATCAGGGGCAGATGACCGTGGATGCATATCAACAGTGTTATGAGGAGTTGTTCTTCTTTGCACCCGCCAGTATGCAAGAGGAAAACACCAAGACCCGAAGGTTCGTCATGGGACTTAGGGGAAGCATCCTCGAGCATGTTCTGGGACTTGAAAAGAAAATCTATAATGAAGCGGTACAAATTGCTCGAGTTATAGAATCGAGCCAGAAGGAGAGTTATTTCATGCAAAATAGAGGTATAAAAAGGCCAGTTAGAAATTCATATAACGGAGGGAATAACAAGACATTCAAACCCTTCTGTGCTCAAGGCTTTACCGCTGCAACCAAGACTACTCCCGTAGCTCAACAGCAACAAAAGCCAAATACTGAAGGGATAAAATGTTATAACTACAATCAAGTGGGACATATGGCAAGGGAATGTCCTAAGTCCAGGAAGCAGCAACATGAAGGACGAGTTTACGCCGTTACATATGAGGATGCTGCCGCATCGCCTGATGTGGTCACAGGTATGACTTAAATTATTTTTTAAAGTTGTATTACATTGTATGAGCATGTAGACTAAGTTAAAATAAATCACAGGTATCGTACCTATAAATGACATACCCGCCAGAGTATTCTTTGACTCAGGAGCTACTCATTCTTTTATATCTATGTCATTTGGAAAGAAGCTGAAGTTACCAATCAAAACATTAGACTACAAACTACTTGTACGATCACCGATGGGATTAGAAGTGGAATTAGAAAAAGGTTATGGGCCATGTACAGTTCTCATTGACGAGAAAACCTTAGATGCAACCTTGATTCAACTCGAGATGGCAGACTTTGACATCATCTTGGGAAAGGACTGGTTAGTTCGGCATTCTGCAAATCTATTATGTGTCGAAAAGAAGCTGACATTTAAAGACAAAAAAGGAGCAGAGTTCAGTTTTTCGGGAACCAAACTTCCCCGTAAACGAAAGCTCATACTCTCTGCGCCAAAGGCTAAAAAGTGCCTTGAGAAAGGAGCAGTCGGGTATTTAGTATCTGTGGTCGACCTTACCAAGGAAGCACCACGAATGGAAGATATTGATGTCGTGCATGACTTTCCAGACGTATTTCCTGAAGAACTACCAGGATTACCACCCGACCGAGCTACAGAGTTTGTTATAGATCTTATACCTGGAGCCACACCAGTATCGAAAGCACCTTATCGAATGGCTCCTATCGAACTGAAGGAATTAAAAGTACAACTACAAGAACTGTTGGATAAGGGTTACATTCGCTCTAGCATATCACCACGGGGAGCGCCAGTATTATTTGTGAAGAAGAAGGACGGTAGCGTTCGCTTGTGTATAGACTACCGAGAACTGAATAAACTGACAATCAAGAATCGGTATCTATTGCCTCGGATCGATGACCTGTTCGATCAGTTGCAAGGTGCCAAAGTGTTCTCCAAGATCGATCTTCGGTCAGGCTACCATCAGTTGAAGATTAAAGATGGTGATATTCCTAAGATAGCATTCAGGACCAGATATGGACATTATGAATTCTTGGTCATGTCTTTTGGATTGACAAACGCACCAGCAACCTTTATGGAACTTATGAATCGGATATTCCACGATATATTGGATACGTCGATTATGGTATTCATCGATGATATATTGGTCTACTCCAAAGACGAGGAAACTCATATTAAGAATCTAAACGCCGCTCTACAACGACTACGGAAGAAGAAGTTCTACGCCAAATTTTCAAAGTGTGAGTTTTGGCTAAAGGAAGTCGCATTTCTAGGCCATGTTGTATCCGCTGAAGGAATTAAAGTGGATCCTAGCAAGATCGAGGCTATTGTAAAGTGGGAAGCACCAAAGAGCGTTGCAAAAATTAGAAGTTTCTTGGGTCTAGTTGGGTATTATCGACGATTTGTGGAAGACTATTCCCGAATTGCTGTACCTCTTACCAGTTTGAATAAGAAGGGCGAAAAGTTTGTGTGGACTGATAAATGCAAGAAGAGTTTCCAAACATTGAAGGCTAGATTGATATCCGCTCCAATCTTGACCATTCCGATTCCAGGACAGCCATTTATTTTGTACACCGATGTGTCAGGACCGGGATTAGGATGTGTACTTATGCAAGGAGAACAAGTAATTGCCTATGCCTCAAGACAGTTGAAGAAACATGAGAAGAACTATCCCACTCATGATTTGGAACTAGCGGCAGTAGTACATGCTGTCAAAATATAGAGACATTACCTGTACGGGGAGAAGTTTCAGATTAAATCAGACCATAAAAGTCTTACTTATCTATTTAATCAGAAGGAGTTGAATATGAGACAAAGAAGATGGCTGGAATTATTGAAAGACTATGACTGTGATATCCAGTATCATCCGGGGAAAGCTAATGTAGTAGCCGATGCGTTGAGTAGAAAGGCAATGATAAAATCTCAGGAAGAGGTTAGCACAACTGCCGCAATGTGTACTACTGGGAAGGTATTCAGTCATGGTAATGAGCAGCTTGTGATAGATGCATCGGATGGATCAGCCAACCAAGTGGTTATTCATCGATTTTCAAATATATTCGCCGCATTGAAGATTATACCGGATATAATTGATGAAGTAAAGACAGCTATCAAATCAGATCCTTACCTAAGAACGGTACAAAAGGACATCGAAAGAGGTAGGACTATCCCTGAGTTCACCTTGGACGAAGAAAAGGTACTGAAGTATAAAGGAAGAATATGTGTACCTAAAACAGAAAGCTTGGACATTAGACACCGATTGATGAAAGAAGCCCATACCACCATCTATTCGATACATCCTGGAAGTACAAAAATGTATCATGATCTAAAGAAATTATATTGGTGGAGAGGAATGAAAGCAGATGTAGCTAAGTTCGTGTCTCAATGCCTAAATTGTCAAAAAGTAAAGGCTGAACGACAAAGACTGGCAGGACTGTTACAGCCGTTACCGGAACCAGCATGGAAATGGGACTGCATTACTATGGACTTCATCACAGGATTACCATTGACTCCTCGAGTAGTTGACGCAGTTTGGGTGATTGTAGACCGCCTGACTAAAATAGCTCGCTTTATACCTATACGACCTTAGTATACACTGGAGAGGTTAACTAAGCTGTATGTGGATAACATTGTGCAGTTACACGATGTACCTGAAAGCATTGTGTCCGATAGAGATCCACGATTTACTTCAAAGTTTTGGGAAGGATTGCAAAAGGCTATGGGTACAACATTGATGTTTAGTACCGCATTCCATCTACAGACAGATGAACAGTCAGAGCGTACAATTCAGATTCTAGAAGATATGCTTCGAGCATGTGCAATTGATTTTAAAGGATCATGGGATGAAAAGTTACCATTGATTGAGTTCGCTTATAATAATAGCTATCAGGCTAATATACAGATGTTACCCTATGAAGCACTGTATGGCAGGAAGTGTCGAACTCCCTTGTTTTGGAATGAAGTTGGGGAATGTAGCATTATTGGACCGGAATTTGTTGAAGAGACTTGTCGAGTGGTCGACATTATCAAGGAAAGAGTGAGAACAGCTCAGAACCATCAAAAGCAATATGCAGACACTAGACGCCGAGACCTTGAATTTGTCGTGGGTGATAAAGTATTCTTAAAAGTATCGCCTATGCGAGGATTGAAACGGTTTGGACAGAAAGGGAAACTAAGTCCAAGATATGTCGGGCCATATGAGATTCTAGCTAAGCGTGGAAAAGTGGCTTACCAGTTAGCACTACCACCATCTATGTCAAGTGTGCATGACGTATTTCATATTTCCTTATTGAAGAAGTATGTCAAGGATCCAATGCACGTTCTGACAGTAGATCTACCTGATTTGACTGAAGATTTGACATTTGAAGTAGCACCAACTGAAATCACTAGTCGAAAGGTTCAACGACTACACAACCATGATATTTATTATGTTAAGGTCACCTGGAGAAGTAGAAATATGGAAGAAATCACATGGGAAGAAGAAAATGCTATGCGAAAGCAATACCCTCATCTATTCGACTCGGAAGGTATGAACAATTTCGATGACAAAATTTTTATAAGTAGGGGGAGTTGTAAGACCCGTATTGAACTAACCCGGTCTTACCACCTTGAACCAGGTCTACCCATCATGGTCGAGCCAAATGGATCAAGTGCGTGAAGGAGATAACGATCCCAGGTATTAAACTGACCCAAAAACACAAAAATAAGGGGGAGGGTCGCATAACCAGCAAGGCAGGGTCGGACCCCCCCAAGATAAAAAGTCAGACCCTGAGTTTCTAACTGGGGGTCGGATAATTTAGAACCAGGGGTCGACGGGATCTCTGACCCCCTCATCGACCCCCAGTCTGCCGACAGAAACTGTGATTTGGAAACTTTCCAAATTTCAATGGGATTCTTTCCTAATCTCAATGGGACTTATTTTTAGAGTTTCTACTCTATAAATAGGATGTCCCTAAGCCTCTTTCACTCCTTTTAGAACCCTAATTGGATTGAGAAAAAGAGAAGAGAAGGAGAAGAGAATGAAAGTGGAGAAAAAGACCAAAGAGAAGGCTTCAGAGAAACAAGTTAAATTCTCAGGTATGGATACTATCTCCATGAATTTCTCAAGACCTTAGAATAGATAGTGAAGAGGGTATGAACTAGGAGAAAACCAAATCATCCACCCAAGGTTAGGTTTCAATGGTAAACCATGGGGAAGATCAATAAAACCATGTAGGTGAATAAACTATGGTTCTAAACCATAGAACATGTATGGAATGGATTGTAGAAGCAAGCCATAGGACCCAAACACGAAGGAATGGACTGTAGGATGAAAATTTCGACTAAACCCACAGGGGGTCGCACGGGGGGTCGATGGACAATCAACCCTACCAGACCCTAACATCGACCCCCAGTGTTCGGGAAGTCCAGAATGTGGGTGGTAGCACCCAGGGTCGATGGAAGGTCCAACCCTGGCATCGACCCCCAGTTAACAGTAAGTTTTTTTAAAATCAAAATTAATTCGAATTAAATTCTATCGACTTGATTAGGTCTTCTAGTGATATAATAGTGATATTTAGTTGATTCTTAAAGCTTGAGAGAGGATCTACAATCAAGCAAAGGTGAGGGAACAAGACCAAAACTAATTGGTTAATAATAAAAAAATTTATTCTTGAGTCCAATGCCATGATTGATTCTATGCGTGTATGCTTGTTATGTGCATTCAACATGTCATCCAATATTTATATTATTATTGTTCATGCATAATTAAATTATTGTTTATAACATGATGATGATGATAGGAATAGGCATGTGAATGTATGTGTGTGGTTGGTGTGCTTGATGCGAGCGAGTATCAGGGGGGTGTCATAGGCTGGGCCTCAGCACTCTAGCTCTATCTCTAACTCAAGTCTTGTCCACTGACATCGTCGTATCGCCATTACCTTAGCAGAACTATTACGTCGTAGTGTATGAGGGGAGGTGGTCTCGGACCGTGTAGTCTCTGACTCTGTCATGGGGCCTTAGCCCTATCTCTATGGACGTATTGAGGGATGTTGGGGTGAGGCCTTGGATACACTGTTTGACATTAGGATTGGTTAGTTGCGAGCCCAGTTTGCGAGCCCTCGCCAGCAGGGGCTTACGTGTTGGTATGGGTAGAGTATCAGGGGAAGTGTCATAGGCCGGGCCTCAGCACTTTAGCTCTATCTCTATTCCATGGTAGGATGGATGGGGACGAAAATAAATGTTACCTTTGGGCGGGCCTCTACACCCTGTGCATAGAGGCGAGGCGGCCACCGAACCTTTCTATAACGCATTGCAAACTTATTTACCAGACCAAAGATATAAATTGAACGGATGCATATGATTGTTGCATTGTTTTGTTTGCTCACTGAGCCATGATGTGTGCTCACCCTTTCGACGTCGAATATTTTTAGTTGATGATGCAGGTACCACTGTCGAAGATTATATGAATGCTCCAGTGTACGGGCGTGTTGCTGCAATGGAAGCCAAAGATTTAGTGGATACGCATGATCCCTCATGCGAGTGCAACTCATGCGTATTCGATTATATTTTTGTTTGAATTATTAAGGGAATGTAATTGATACTTTATTTATTTATGTCTCAGTTGATACAACAATAACTTGATATTTTATTATGGTTATCACAGTTAGATTTCTCAGTTCATTTACTATAAGACTTCTGCTATTGTGTATTTATTCTGATTAATGTTGTGGATGTGTATGGTTTTATTTTTAATGGACACAGCCTATTAGAGATCATGGTTGAACCGTTGGTTTATTAACGGTTCATCACACCATTCTGGATAGTGCGGAATTGGGGTGTGACAACTGTAACTTGGTACAATCAATCCCTAACTTAAATCCATAAAACTCTTAGGTTTCCAATTAATTTAAAGTGACTTCCAAGGCTTGGAAAAAGATTACACTTCATTTACAGGTGAGGGAATAAGACCTAAACTGATTGGATAATAACAAACTATCCTTTTTTTCTTGTTTTCTGTTATTTGATATGATGTCATGCCATGTATGATTGTTTGTGCATCTCACATGTCATCCAATATTTGTTATTTATTTGCTCATACATATTTATTTATGTTCCTTATGATATGATGATGATACTAGGAATAGGCATGTGCTTGTGTATGTGGTTAATGTGTTGGATGTGAGTGGAGCATCAGGGGGAAGATGTGGTACTGTGGTCTTGGGCCTAACTACCAGACTCGAGCCCTATCTCCATACCATTCTTCGCATTGACATCATCGTATCACTGTTACCTTAGCAAAACTAGTATGCTGTAGAGCATCAGGGGGAGGACATGGTACCATGGTTCATCCTGACTGCCAGACTCTAGCTCTATCTCTATGGGCATATTGAGGGATACTAGGGTAAGGCCTTAGATACAAATTATGATGACATCTAGGATTGGCTAGTTACGAGCCCAGTTTGCAAGCCCTTGCCAGTAGGGGCTTACACGTTGGTATGGGTAGGGCATCAAGGGAAGTATTGGCAGTGGGTGTTCTAGAAACTTTAGCTCTATTTCTATTCCATGGTGGATGCATGTAGGATGGCAATGATGTTTGATCCGTTGGACGGATTCACACACTCATGTATAGAGGAACGGTGGCCGCCAATCCTTTTTATAGCACAGTTGCAAACTTAAACTAGACCAAAAAATAAAAATGTGATTGCATGCATATGTTTACACATTATTTTGTTTACTCACTGAGCCATGATGTGTACTCACCCCTCAACGTCGTATATTTTTAGTTGATGATATAGGTACCACAGTGGAGGACTATATGAGTGCATCGTCGTACGGACACGTAGCGGTTATGGACGTGCAAGCTGTAGAAGACGCGTATGATCCATCATGCGAGTGCTTCCAATGTGTTTTTGAGTAGTTTATTTGTAAATAAGTTTTGGAACATGTAATAGACTATTTACCTTATGTTTTGAGTTATTTGGAGATAATTGGATTTAAATATTTATTTATCATGGTAGACCTCAGTTTAGTATTAATAAAGACTTCTACAATTTAGTTATTACCTCTGATTATTGTTGTGGAATGTGTTTGGTTTGATATGGTTGGTATGGTCTTTATGAGATTCTGATTTGAACCGTTGGTTCTTATGATGGTTCATCACACTACTGGTTAGACCAGAATTGGGGTGTGATATATTCCAACTAGATGTCAAATTGTTTAAGATCGATTAATTACTTTACATGTTAATCGATCTTTTGATTAGCTGATGCTTTAATTCATACCTATCTTAGCATGAGAAGCAAGCTGGGAATCCAGTCAACTCTCATGACATCAAACAATTCCATTGTATGGTGGATACTTGTGAATTAATCGATTTGGGATGTAAAGGACCAAATTATACATGGTGTAGTAAAAGAGTTGGAACGGATAATATCCTAATCCATCGAGATAGAGTTTTTTTTTTAAAGTGCTTGGCATCGTAATAATCCACATGCGATAGTGGAAGTGAAACACAATATTGACTCTGATTACTTTCCTCTCCTGCTTGATACTGAGAGTTGTTACTTCCATGGTGGCTAAAAAATTCGAGAATATGTGGCTTCGTCATATTGGATGTCAATCAGTGGTGGAGGAGGCCTGGAATTCACCTCACTGAGGGAAATCCATCTCATACTATTCAAGCGAAACTACAAATTAGTCAATCTTTATATAAGAGATGGAACCGAGATGTCTTTGGTAATGTGCACTCTAACATTCAACATTTATTACAAAAACTAGAATCTGTTCAGGGGTAATTTTTTAATTGAAGTTTGACGTAGTAAATTATTGAGTATATCTGAACAGTTGGAATCTAAATTTGAGAAGAAGCATGATATATGGTGGCAGAAATCTCGATCTATGTGGTATAATGATGGTGATCATAATACAAAGTTTTTTCATGCCATAACTGTCACACCCCAAATTCCGATATATAAAATTTTGGAGTATGACTGAACCAACACACATTTGGTGTTCGGTCCAACCTAGAATCACATAAGCTATGTGAACCTCCACCAACCCCACACCGGTCAAGTGTCATAAAAAGTAAATCAAAGTAATACCATAGCGGAAATAAACTAAGTAGCAATGAGCTTCTATTGATAAATATGAATAAATAACATTTGTTTAAGTATCATCTTGTGCACTAAATCATAAATAAAACTATTCATTAAAACAATCCCATAATACTGGTTCCATATCAAAATGACTGTATAGTTAACTGAAAGAAATTAAATAATGAAGTAATGGCTTCAAGCATTCCTCTTACTCGAACATGCACACGTCGCACTCATAGTCCATGTCATGCTCCTCTCCTTTTAGTGGCTGAACCTGTCACAGCCCAAAAATACCGGTCTAAAATTTTTTCTTTTGGGATACGACTGGATCAACACCTTAGTTTGGATATGATCCCACCAAGACCTCATAAGCGGTGCACACACATATCAACCACTACCAACACAATGCCATAATCATAATTCAGAGTAATATATAGCGGAAGATACTAAATAACCATGAGCTCACTATTGACAAATAAAAATAATAATCCTACTGTGTTCATCCTCAAACGAGGTTATCAACTTCTTCATATTTCAACCCTTAAGTAGCATTGCCCTATAAATTATGGGCTTTCTAAATATAAACAAATTATCCAAAAGAGAAAAAAGAAAACAAAAATTATTCATTGTCCAAAACTTCTTTCTAAGTCTATCCGTCTAATTTACACGCGTCACACTCACAATCCGCATTGTGTGCGTCATCCTCATACGGCATACCACCTAGCTGAGCCAACTGAGAGATCGAGGGCACGTTCAGGTTAGCTATAACCATGGTACCTGCAACATCATCTAAAAAGAACAGCTTATGCAAGGGTCAGCTCTCCGACATGAGCTCAGTGACAAATAGACAGGAAAACAAAATGCATGATCAGTTTATTTCACACAACAATGCAAACGTCAGGTATCATGTATGCCATATGTTCTGGTAAGGCCTAGCCACACCTCCCAGAGGCTGACTACAACCTCCATACACTGGAGTGTTGGGTACTCATCAGCCTACAACGATAGCCCTGGTGCCCCCACACAATGTTCCAATGATGTCACACCCCAATTTCGCACTATTCAGAATGTTGTGATGAACTGTCAATAAACCAACGGTTCAACCAGGATCTCGTATAGGCTATCCTACGTTGTTAAACCAAAACACATTCCACATTAATCAGAGGTAATAAAGTAAATAGCGGAAGGCTTACAGATAATGAACTGAGGTCTAGTCATGATAAATAATTGATATTCCATTTATCTCCAAGTAACCAAAAAATAATTTAATACATATTACAAATATTCAAATACAAAAATTTAACACTATTTGTATCCATAGTTGAAACGCTCGCTTAATGAACCATGTTCGTCCTCCACAGCTTGCTCATCATAGCCGCCACATGTTCATATGTTGGCGTGTTGACATAATCTTCAATCGTAATACCTGCAACATTAGAAACTAAAAAGAATTATGTGCATGAGGGTCAGCTCTCCAACTTGAGCTCAGTGAGAAAACAAAACAATGCAACAAACATATGCATGCAGTCAATTCATATCTGTGGTCTGGTTTATAGTTTACAATGTGCTATAGAAAGGTTCAGTGGCCGCCTCACCTCTATACACGAGTGTGTGAAACCGCCCAATGAAAACGGCATTGTCGACCCCACATGCACCCACTATGACACAATATACCCCCATGAAAATGGCATGGCAGTACCGGTTGCCTCATACCAACACGTAAGCCCCTACTGGCGAGGGCTTGCAAACTGGGCTTGCAACTAACCAATCCTAATGTCAATCAGTGTATCCAAGGCCTCACCCCAGCATCCCTCAATACATCCATAGAGATAGAGCTAAGGCCCCCCGATAGAGTCGAAGACTGCACAGTTCGAGACCACCTCCCCTGATACCCTACGACGTAATAGTTCTGCTAAGGTAATGGCGATATGACGATGTTAGTGGACATGACTTGTATAGTGCTATGACACAATATACCCAATGAAAACGGCATTGAAGTACCGGTTGATACCATCCCCTATCTGCATCAAGTACACTAACCACACACAAACATTCACATGCCTATTCCTATCATCATCATCATCATCATCATCATGTTATAAACAATGAAATTAAATATGCATGAACAGTAATAATGGAAATATTGGATGACATGTTGAATCCACATTACAAGCATACACGCATAAAATCAGTCATGGCATTGGACTCAAGAAATAAAACAGTTTATTATTATCCAATTAGTTTAGGTCTTGTTCCCTCACCTTTGCTTGAATGTAGATCCTCTTTCAAGTTTTAAGAATCACTTTTATATCAATAGAAAAACCTAACAAGTCGATAGATTTTAATTAGAATTTATTCCGATAATTTTAGGCTTGCTGTTAAGCGAGGGTCGCAGGATGGGTTGTAGGTAGGGTCACAGGTTCCTGTGACCCCCAGGGGTAGGGTCGATGCCAGGGTCAGATGTTCCATCGACCCTGGGTGCAACCACCACAATCCTGGACATCCCGAATGCTGGGGGTCGATCCTGTGGTCTGGTAGGGTCGATTCCCAATCGACCCCACGTGCGACCCCCCCGTGGTTTGAGTCGACCTTTTCATCCTACAGTCCATCCTTTCATGTTTAGGTTCTTTGGCTTACTTTTATAGTCCATTCTATGATTGTTCTATGGCTCAAAACTCCAAGTTACTCACTTTTCATAGTTTTTCATGATTTCCATTGGAATTCATCCATGGATGGATGGTATTAGGGTTTCTCCCAACCTAAATTCATCATAATCTATTCTAAGCTTTCAATTCAGATAGGGATTGAGGTTTATACCTTTTGTAGTCTGAGTTTCAAAGATATCTCTGAACTTCTTCTTCTTCCTTAGCCTTTTCTTCAAGTTTTCCTTCTCTTCTTCTCTTCCTTCTCTTCTCTTTCTCTCACATTCAATTAGGGTTCTAAAAGGAGTGAAAGAGGCTTAGGTACGTCCTATTTATAGAGGAAAACCTCCCAAAATAAGTCTCATTGAGTTTAGGAAAGGTCCCAATCAAAATTATGAAAGTTTCCTAATTTTCGGTTCGTGCTGTTTTTGCTATTTTCCTAGGGTCGATGCTAGGGGGTCGATGGGGGGGTCAGACAATCCAAGACCCCTGTGACCCCCAGACCAAAAGTCATGGGTTGGACTTCTTTTGAGGTGGGGGTCCACCCTGCCTGTTTGGGCATGCGACCCTACCCTCATTTTGACTATTTTTGAGTAAAATTTCATATTGGGTCTTGGTTTTCTTCACACACTTGGTCCACTTGGCTCGACCATGATATGTAGACTGGTCACGACACGAAATGCAAGGTTAGACCAGGTTCGTGGCATACGGGTCTTACAACTCCACCACCCTTAAAAGAAATTTCATCATCGAAATTTGAACGTACGGATCTTACCACTCCCCCATCCTTAAAATAAATTTTGTCCTCAAAATTTGAATTTAGGTGGGAATTCTATTTCCGCATTGCATCTTCTTCTTTCCATGCAATCTTCTCCACGTCTTGTCTTCGCCAGATTATCTTTATATAATAATTATCCAAGTTTTTTTGTTTATGTTGTACCTTCCAACTAGTGAACTAGGCTGGTACCACTTCAATAGTTAAATCTTCTATCTAATCCAGTGGATCAATGGTCAATACCTTTGATATGGATCTCCAATGTACTTCTTCAATAGAGACACGCAAAATACATCATGCACACTAGACATGGACAGCGGTAATGCTAGTTGATATACAACTTTTCTACATCTCTCCAAATTTTATGAGGTCCAAAACATATATCGGATACAACTTTCCCTTCTCGTTGAATTGTTTTTAATCCATGCATAAGCAATATCTTCAAAAACACTTTGTCACTTATGGCGAACTCAAGGTCTTGGTGTCTCTCCTGACAAACTTGAGCTATCTTGGCCCTTTGCTTTGATCTTGTCTGCTACTCGACAGGTTTCTTCAACAGACTCAGGTCTTACCATTCCTTATTCACCAACTTTATTCCAAAACAAAAGAATTTGACATTTCTACCGTACCATGCTTTATAGGTGACATCTACATAGTAGCTTGGTAGCAAATTCAATCCACATATAGCTTAGTTAGCCGCTCCAAAGCATACCGAGGTCGTATAGCAATGGAATGAGTTATCTTCCTAAGGTGATCAACAATCACCCAAACTGTGTCAACCGTTCTAGGAGTCAGTGGCAAATCATTGACATAGTTCATTGTACTATAGTTCCACTTCCAGACTGGCTCCGATAGTGGTTATGGTAAGCCATGTTGGTCTTTGTCTTTCAGCCTTTACTTGCTGATAATTCAGACACTGAAACATGCATCTAGCCACAACGACTTCCATTCCCTTCTACCAAAATAATCTCTTCATGTTTTGGTATATATTATACTTCTAGAATGTATCCAATACAGAATAGAATGGGCTTTTAACATTATCTTATATCTTATGATCAGCATTTTTCACTTCAGGTATACATAATCAACCTATGTGTCATAGGACCATTTTCGCATCCGGAGTAAGTCAGGGTTTGGTTTTCCTTCCTCTAAATCTACTTACACCGTTCTTATATACAGATCTAACAAAATTGCTACTTTTACTTCATCCATCAATTCAGAGATGATCTTTAATGCCAGAAGCGCAGCCGACGCACTATTGCCCCATAAGTTCATCCATAAATTCTCGCTCAATTAGATCATCACGAGTTTCTATTATATGTTACTCTCCTTTCAATCTGAATTAGTTGTCGTGAAACATAAGACAGCATCTATACCAGTTCCTTCCTCGGACTTCATAATTCTCTTTTTGCTCAAGGCCTTAGCTACTACCTTAGCCTTGTTCGGATGACACTGTATATCACAGCCTTAATCCTTGGGCAATTCCAGCCATTTTCTTATTTTTATGTTCAACTCTTTCTAATGAAGAGATAAATAAAACTCTTGTAATCCGATTTAATTTGAAATTCTTCCCTATACAGGTAATGTCTCCAAGTCTTGATTGCATAACTCATCATCGGTACTTCCAAGTCATGAGTAGGGTAACTCTTCTCATGCTCCTTCAGTTTTCTTGAAGGATATACAATCGCTTATTTACCTTGCATCAACCCGCATCCTAGATCCAATCCGAAAGCTTCGATGTTTAGGGTAAACGGTTCCCCTGGTGTCCGAATGATCAAGATGGGAGTTGATATCAATCTTACTTTAGAATCTGGAACATTCTTCACACTTGTCAATCCAATTAAACTCCTCTCCCTTCTTGGTTAGCTTGGTAAGAGGTATTCCGATCTTAGAGTGGTCCTCTACAAATTGTCTGTAATAACCAGCTAAATCCAAGAAACTTCTGATGTTCGCAATATACTTTAGGTGTTTCTTACCATATGATTACTTTTTCTTAATAGGGTTCACTTTAATCACTTTTTATGATACTATGTGATCTAAGCAGATCACTTTGTTTAATCGGGTCTCATTTTTCTTGGACTTGGCATAAAGCTTTTCTCTTTTCAGCTGTTGTGAAGCTGTTCTAAAATCCATTGTATGAGTTGCTTCATTCTTGGATTAAACTAAAATATCATCTATGAAAACTATAACCGACGTGTCCAACATGTCATGAAACACCCAGTTCATCAGCTCCATAAAAGATGTAGGGCATTGGTTAATCCAAACGTCAAAATCGAGAGCTCATAATGTCCAATCCCGATTCTAAAGGTATCTTCGAGATATCACTGTCCAAATTCTTCAGCTATTGATACCTTTCAGATCAATCTTAGAAATTTCCTTTGCTCTTTGCAACTGTTTAAACAAGTCATCGATCCGAGGTGATAGATCTCAATTCTTGATTGTGAGCTTGTTCGATTCTCGGTAGTCTATACGCAGACAACACTATCATCCTTCTTCTTCACGAATTGCATTGGCACTCCCCATGATGCAATACTTAGCCTATTAGGACCTTAGTCTAACAACTCTTGTAGTTGAGTCTCAATTTCTTCAACTCCATAGGGGCTACTCTATAGGTGCCTTTGACACAAGTATCGTCCTTAGTAACAAGTTGATGACGAAATCGGTCACATGATCAGATGGTAACCCAGGTAAATCTCCTGGAAACACATCAGGAAATTTATGCATCACATCATTATCTTTCATCTATGGTGCTTCTTTGGTAATGTATACCATAGATACCATATATCTAACTTTTTTTTTCTCTTCAAAGCATCTCTTCGCCTTTAGCATAGAGAGGATCAGCTTTCTTTTCTTAGGCAACATACTTCCAATAATACTAAATTATATGTCATCTTTATTCTTAAATGATAATCTCTTCTATGCACATAACAACTTTGTAGAGTGCTGAAACAACCAGTCTATTCCTAGGATGACGTCAAAGTCTACCATCTCAAGTCGACTCAGGTTGCATCCAAATTCTGTCCATCCATATGATTTGGACATTGTTCGTAATACTCATCCCATACAACATCTAGTCCAAAAGGGCTTGAACTAGAAAATCGGGTGTAACGGTCTTAAGAGCTTGTCTAGTTCCTTCTTCTCTTATGATTTTCAAAGACTATTGCTTGAAATCTCATATATCCCAAAAAGTTCATTAGCTTACACCTCCTTTTATCCTTCTATCATATATCTCGAAAAGCATCTTCTGACTATTTACTCATTATATATCCCAAGTCTAAGCATTAGGGTATATGCTCGTAAATTCATTAATCCAACCAAATTCTTTTGTCTTTACTTAATCATCTCACTCGACATTTGGAATAACCCAGTATTACTTATACTAATCTGAATACTATCAATGCCATAATTTTGACTTTATCCTTGTATCCACTCTTAGATTTGCTTTTAGGAATCTTCCGTTTTGTCAAAATTCATACCGATATAACCATCTTTAACTTTACTTGAGTGCTATCTACTCTTTCCTAGTTACTTCTTGATAGTTTTCACTTTTTGCTCATGCACTCTTTTATAGACATGGCTCATATCCATCAAATCAGTAATCTCAAAATAGATTATCCATTACTTCATCTGAGGTTTATTGGCCACAACATTTAATCTGAATCCAATCATCTTTCTTCCAATAATTCTATTATCACTAAACATCTTATTAATGGATGTCAAGAAATGTAAGAATCGGAATGTTTATCCAAAACAATTCATTTCCTTCTTTCAATTTAGTATGACGACAAACACTTTCTTTATCTAATGAACTTAAGTTTAAAGGATCAGGAGTAAATCTATGGTAATCCAACCAGCATTAAAAAGTCGTTAAGTTGTACGGTGGTCCAAATACATGGAAATAGAGGTTTTAAAATTCTTAACCTCAAGGTTATAGGTTGTATCGAGTACATAATGCCATTGGTCAAGGCACTATAAGAATAAATCTGGAGAAAGTTTTGGTACATCAATAAATCAGGTATAAATCAAAAGATGTACGCTCAACATGATTAAACATTTAACTGTTCATTCAGTTCATATCTCTGTTCATGTTGTCGATCATGAGAGTGGCTCAGTTTGGTATAATCAGGACTAATACTAAAGAAACAATATCTATAACTCCAATTGACAGGTTAAATCAAGAAGGTATCCTGTCAAGGTACGAGAATTTAAAATCAGGTATGTGCATCATCTATAATCATAAGAGTAAGTCAATAATGCACTGCATCCTATATAAACCTATCTATTTATAAGGCCACAATAGATTTGATCATCTGCTGAAAACGTTTAAGGCTTCGTCTTCAGAAAATATTCCTCAATCCTTGGTCGGATCATTGTGTCATGATGCAGTTATCCCATACATCGGTGGCTGATAAGGGTAACCACCTTGATATACTGCTTGTTGTGCACCAAGCTTCTGCACTGGGATGTGCATTACAGGGTCTTGCTGTATGGTAGGCACTGTGTTATAGCTAACAGGTGTTGGGGGTACAGTATTGCTACTAATTGGTACTGTACTTGGTCTGACTCAGAGGTGTTGATGTAACATTGGCAACTTGGGTAGTCCAGGTGATTGGCTGAAGTGGCCTGGTTGTTCACCTCCTTTGATTTGCCCCAATCTGATTATCATTATTTAGCATCTACTCAGATGAGTTTTCGTTACCCATTCCCAACCCAGATAGTGGTGGGGTCAAGTTGCAACTTCTACTTAATGCTCAGCGGGTAATGGATCAGCTTGTGGTGGATCTCATTCCGAGTCTCCATGTCACCCAGGAGTATAGCTTTATCTTCTTGTAGTTACTCTTATTCTTAATGTATGGCCATTATTCTCTTATCTCTATTGGATTAGCCCGAGATCTTTCCCTTTATCTCTACAGGGATTTTGGCATTACTAGCCAATTTCCTTCTTCCTCTGTCATACATCGAGTTTCACATCTTGTGAGTACCAACTCGGTATTCCAATTTCTCTGCTTTACAGATGCTCCCTTCTTGCTACTGTACTATATCTTTTGTATACTTAGCTAACTGCCTGACTTATAGATAGTATCCTATATTATTTGTTTATCAGGATAAATTTTGGTCTTCTCTTTCTGTTTGAGTGTATATATATGGTTCCACCTTTAATATGTACATTATTATCTTGTTTAATTTCTGTCTTAACCAACATAGGTGCTTATGGTGTGTTTGTATTAAAGGTTTTAATTTATCCTAACTCAGTTCATGGACTCTAGTGGAAGTATTCAGGTTTCATGGGAAAGGCCTGAGAGCTCTGATACCAAGTTGTCACACCCCAATTCCGTACTAGAATGGTGTGATGAACCGTCAATAAACCAACGGTTCAACCAGGATCTCGTATAAGCTATCCCACGTTGTTAAACCAAAACACATTCCACATTAATCAGAGGTAATAAAGTAAATAGCGGAAGGCTTACAGATAATGAACTGAGGTCTAGTCATGATAAATAATTGATATTTCATTTATCTCCAAGTAACCAAAACATAATTTAATACATATTAAAAATATTCAAATACAAAAATTTAACACTAAGCGTATCCATAGTTGAAACGCTCGCTTAATGAACCATGTTCATCCTCCACAGCTTGCTCATCATAGCCGCCACATGTTCATATGTTGGCATTTTGACATAATCTTCAATCGTAATACCTGCAACATCAGAAACTAAAAAAAATTTCATGCACGAGGGTCAGCTCTCCAACTTGAGCTCAGTGAGAAAACAAAACAATGCAACAAACATATGCATGCATTCAATTCATATCTGTGGTTTGGTTTATAGTTTGCAATGTGCTATAGAAAGGTTTGGTGGCCGCCTCACCTCTATACACGAGTGTGTGAAACCGCCCAATGAAAATGGCACTGTCTGTAAGACCTGTGTCAATCTAACCCGGTCTTACCACCTTGAACCAGGTTTACTCATTATGGTCGAGTCAAATGGACCAAGGGCGTGAAGGAGATCGAGATCCCAGGTACCAAATCGACCCAAAAATACTAATTTTGAGGGGAGGGTCGCATACCCAGCTAAGCAGGGTCGAATCTCCCAAAGTAGAAAGTCAGACCCTCAATTTTGAAGGGAGGGTCGGACATCTAAAGCCCTAGGGTCGACGGGATCATCGACCCTCCCATCGACCCTCGGATTCTTCCGAATATAGAAATTAGGAAATTTCCTAATTTTCGATTGGGATTCTTTCCTAATCTCAGAGGGACTTATTTTAGGATGTTCCTACTCTATTTAAAGGACGTCCCTAAGCCACTTTCACTCCTTTCACAACCCTAATCGAATTGAGAGAAAGAGAGGAGAAGGAAAGAGGAAGAAGAAAGGGAAGGAAGAGAAATTAAGCCAAAAGATAAGAGTCGCAGAGAAAGATTATTCTTCTCAGGTATGGGTACTAATTCCATGAGTTTCTACAGACCTTAGGTTAGTTAATGTTGAGAGTGTGAACTCGAAGAAACCCAAACCATCAATCTATGGTTAGGTTTTCATGGAAAACCATAGGAAAGTGCATGAAAGCTATCTAGGTGGGTTATACATGGTTTCGACCCTAGGTGTTCCTGACCATCGACCCTCAGTGTTCAGGAAGTACAGAGTTAAGGGAGGGTCGCACCCAGGGTCGATCCTGACTCCGACCCTACCTCCGACCCTCAGTTAACAGAGTAGTTTTTAAATTCCGAATAAATTCTAATTAAATTCTATCGACTTTGTTAGGGCTTCTAGCAATATAATAACACTGTAAAGGTGATTCTAAAGCTTGGAAAAGTATCTATTAGCAAGCTAAGGTGAGGAACCAGAACTCCAAACTAAATTGGATTAATACAAAAACTGTTTTCTATTTCTTGAGTCCTATGTCATGTTTGATTCTATGCGAATATGTTTGTAATGTACATACAGCATGCCATCCAATATTTTTATTACTTGTTCATGCATATTTACTTTATTGTTTATAACATGATGATGATGATGATGATAGGAATAGGCATGTGCTTGTATGTGTGTGGTTGATGTACTTGATGCGACCGAGTATCAGGGGGGGTGTGATGAGAACGTCAATAAACGTTAACCTTTGGCGGGTCTCAGCACTTTAGCTCTATCTCTAACTCAAGTCTTGTGCATTAGCATCGTCGTATCGCCATTACTTTAGCAGAACTATTATGTCGTAGAGTATCAGGGGAGGTGGTCTCGGTCCTTGTAGTCTCTGACTCTACCGGGGGGGCTTAGCTCTATCTCTATGGACATTTTGAGGGATGCTGGGGTGAGGCCTTGGATACACTGTTTGGCATTAGGATTGGTTAGTTGCGAGCCCAGTTTGCAGCCCTCGCCAACAGGGGCTTACATGTTGGTATGGCACTATATAGCAATAAACGTAACCTTTGTTATATAATGTTCATGATTGGGTGCATGTGAGTTGACGATAAACGTGATCTTCGGGTAACGTCACACACTCGTGTATAGAGACGGGGTCAATAAACGTGACCTTTGGCTACCTAAACCTTTCTATTGCATACTGCAAACTTTAAATCGGACCAAAGATATAATTTGATTTGCATGCATATGTATTGTTGCATTGTTTTGGCTACTCACTGAGCCGTGATGTGTGCTCACCCCTCGACGTCGAATATTTTTAGTTGATGATGCAGGTTATACCGTTGAAGACTATGTGAATGCGTCTGCGTACGGGAACGTGGCAGCGATGGAAGCTGAAGCTGAAGTGGATACACACGACTCCTCTTACGAGTGCAACTCGTATGTATTTGATTAGATATTTTATAGGTTTTTTTATTGGATTTACTAAGACATGTATTTGGTATTTAAATATCTATGTCTCAGTTGAAAACAAAATAATTTGCTATTAAATTAATGATATCATTTTAGTTTCTCAGTTCATGTTATTATAAAACTTCCGCTATTGTGTATTTACTCTTATTATGATTACGGATGTGTATAAGTTTAGATAACGCGGGGATAGCCTATTTGAGATCCTGGTTGAACCGTTGGTTTGCTAGCGGTTCATCACACCATTCTGAACAGTGCGGAATTGGGGTGTGACAACTTGGTATCAGAGCATCTCAGGCCTTGTCCGCTGAACTAACATACATTCGAGACAATTATGAACTGAGTTAGGATAAATTAAAAGCTTTAATACAAACACACAATAAGCACCTGTGTTGGTTGAGACAGAACTTAATAAGACAATAATGTACATATAAAAGGTGGAACCATATATATACAATCAAATAGAAAGAGAAGACCAAAATTATCCTAATAAATAAATAATATAGGATATTATCTATAAGTTGGGTAGTTATCCAAGTATACAAGGATATAGTACAGTAGCAAGAAGGGAGCTTCTGTAAAGCAGAAAATTAAATACCGAGTTGGTACTCACAAGATGTGAAACTCGATGTAGGACAGAAGAACATGGAAAATGGCTAGTAATGTCAAAACCCCTGTAGAGATAAAGGAAAAGATCTCGGGCTAAATCCAAAGGACATGACCAAGTACGGTACCAATTGGTAGCATCACTGTACCCCAACACCTGTTAGGTATAACATAGTGCCTACCACACAGCAAGTCCCAGTAATGCACACCCCAGTACAGAAGTTTGGTGCACAACAAGCAATGTATCAAGGTGGTTACCCTTATCAGCCATCGATGTATGGGAAAGTTGCATCATGACAGAATGATCCGACAAGGATTGAAGAATGTCTTTTGAAGATGATACCTCGGACATTTTCAGCAAAGGATCAAATCTATTATGGCCATATAAGTAGATAGGTTTATATAGGATACGGTGCATTATTGATTTACTCTTATGATTATAGAGGATGCACATACCAGATTTTAATTTCTCGTGCCTTGACAGGATACCTTCTTGATTTAACCTGTCAATTGGAGTTATAGATATTGTTTCTTTAGTATTAGTCATGATTATACCAAACTGAACCACTCTCATGATCAACAACATAAACAGAGATATGACTGAATGAATAGTTAAATGTTTAATCGTATTGAGCGTACATCTTCTGATTTATACCTGATTTATTGATGTACGAAATCTTTCTCCAGATTTATACCTGATTTACTGATGTATGAAAGCTTCTCCAGATTTACTCTTGTAGTGCCTTGACCAATGGCATTATATATTCGATAGAACCTATAACCATGAGGTTAAGAACTAAAAAACCTCTATTCCATGTATTTGGACCACCGTGCAACCTAACGACCTTTGGATGCCGGTTGGATTACCACAAATTTACTCCTGATTCTTTAAACCTAGGTTCACTAGATAAAGCAAGTGTTTTTCATTATGCTAAATCGACAGAAGGAAGTGAATCACTTTTGGATGAACATTTTGATTCAAACACTCCCTGACCTTTGATGATAAAGATGATTAGTGATAATGGAATTATTGAAAGAAAGATGATTGGATTCAGATTAAATACTATAGCCAATGAACCTCAGATGAAGTAATGGAGAATCTATTTTGAGATTGCTAAACGGGTGGATATGAATCATGTCTATAAAAAGTGCATGCGACAAAAGTGAGAACTATCAAGGGTAGCCAGTAAAGAAATAGATAGCACTCTAGTAGAGTTAAAGATGGCTATATTAGTATGAAATTTTGACAAGGTAGAAGATTCCTAAAGGCAAATCTAAGAGTGGATACAAGGATAAAGTCAAAAAAAAAAATCATGGCATTAATAGTACTCGGTTAAATACAATGATAATTGAGTTATGCCCAATGTTGAGTGATATGATTAAAAAAAGACCAAAAGAGTCTGGCTGAATTAATGAAATTATAAGCATATACCCTAATGCTTATAAATAGATTTGGGATATGAGAATTGACAATAGTCTCTGAAAAATAAAAAGAGATGAAGGAACTAGACAAGCTCTTAAGACCTTTACATCAGATTTTGCTAGTTCAAGCACTTTTGGACTAAATGTTGTATTAGATGAGTGTTATGAATAATGTCCAAATCGTATGGATGGATGAAATTTGGACACAACCTAATTAGACTTGAGATGACAGACTTTGACGTTATCTTGGGAATGGACTGGTTAGCCCGGCATTCTGCAAATCTATTATGCGCTGAAAAGAAGCTAACGTTCAAAGACAAAGAAAGAGCAAAATTCAGTTTCTCGGGAACCAAACTTCCCCGGAGAAGCAAGCTCATACTTTCAGCACGAAAGGCTAAGAAGTGTCTTGAGAAGGGGGCAATCGGGTATCTAGTATCCGTGGTCGACCTAACCAAGGACGCGCCACGAATGGAAGATATTGATGTCGTGCGGGACTATCCTGACGTATTTTCGGAGGAACTACCCGGATTACCACCCGACCGAGCCACGGAGTTTGTGATAGACCTTATACCTGGAGCCGCACCAGTGTCTAAAGAACCTTATAGAATGGCTCCTACGGAACTGAAGGAATTAAAAGTGCAACTACAAGAACTGCTGGACAAGGGTTTTATTCTGTAAGACCCGTGTCAAACAAACCCGGTCTTACCACCTTGAACCAGGTTTACCCATCATGTTCGAGTCAAGTGGACCAAGGGCGTGATGGAGATCGAGATCCCAGGTATAAAATCGACCCAAAAATACTTAATTTTAGGGGAGGGTCGCATACCCAGCCAAGTAGGGTCGGACCTCCCAAAAACAGGATGTCAGACCCTCAGATTTGAAGGGAGGGTCGGACAGCTTAAGACCCTAGGGTCGACGGGATCATCGACCCTCCCATCGACCCTCGGTTTCTGACAAATATAGAAATTAGGAAATTTCTTAATTTTCTATTGGGATTCTTTCCAAATCCCAATGGGAATATTATAGGAAATTCCTACTCTATTTAAAGGACGTCCCTAAGCCACTTTCACTCCTTTCACAACCCTAATTGAATTGAGAGAAAGAGAGAAGAAGGAAAAGAGGAAGAAAGGAGACAAGGAGGAAGACTTAGCAAAAAGGAGAAGAAATTCCAGAGAAAAGTAATCTTCTCTAGTATAGATACTAATTCCATGAGTTTCTACAGACCTTAGGTTAGATATGGTTGAGTGTAGGATTTCGGAGAAACCCAAACCATCCATCCATGGTTAGGTTTTCATGGAAAACCATAGGATGATGCACGAAAACTATTTAGATGGATTATACATGGTTCTAGACCATGGAATGACTGTTGAATGAATGTAGGAAGCAAGCCATAGGACCCCAAACACGAAGAGTGGATTTAAAAGTGGAAATTGGACCAGAGTGCATCGAGGGTCGCACCGAGGGTTGATAGACCATCCGACCCTAGGTGTTTCTGACCATCGACCCTCAGCATTCGGGAAGTTCAGAATGAGGGGAGGGTCGATAGACCCATCGACCCTAGCATCGACCCTCAGTTGACAGAATGGTTTTAAATTCTGAATTAATTCTAATTAAATTCTATCGACTTTGTTAGGTTTACTAGCAATATAATAACGTTATAACGGTGATTCTAAAGCTTGGAAAAGTATCTTTTAGCAAGCTAAGGTGAGGAACCTTAACTCCAAACTAAATCGATTAATAATAAACTATTTTCTATTCTTGAGTCCTATGCCATGTTTGATTCTATGCGAATATGTTTGTAATGTGCATACAGCATGCCATCCAATATTTTTATTACTTGTTCATGCATATTACTTTATTGTTATAGCATGATGATGCTGATGATGATAAGAATAGGCATGTGCTTGTATGTGTGTGGTTGATGTATTTGATGCGAGCGAGTATCAGGGGAGGTGTGATGAGAACGTCAATAAACGTTAACCTTT
This sequence comes from Protea cynaroides, assembly GCA_028583415.1. NCBI lineage: Eukaryota > Viridiplantae > Streptophyta > Magnoliopsida > Proteales > Proteaceae > Protea > Protea cynaroides. The sequence continues at coordinate 55,693,764 of CM053275.1, read as the reverse complement.
GGCGGGTCTCAGCACTTTAGCTCTATCTCTAACTCAAGTCTTGTGCATTGACATCGTCGTATCGCCATTACCTTAGCAGAACTATTATGTCGTAGAGTATCAGGGTAGGTGGTCTCGGTCCTTGTAGTCTCTGACTCTACCGGGGGGCCTTAGCTCTATCTCTATGGATGTTCTGAGGGATGCTGGGGTGAGGCCTTGGATACACTGTTTGGCATTAGGATTGGTTAGTAGCGAGCCTAGTTTGCAAGCCCTCGCTAACAGGGGCTTACGTGTTGGTATAGCATTATATAGCAATAAACGTTAACCTTTGTTGTATAATGTTATAGTAGGGTGGATGGAGACGATAAACGTTAACCTTCGGGCGGGTTTCCACACCCTGTGTATAGAGGCGGTGTCAATAAATGTTAATCTTTGACCACCCAACCTTTCTATTGCACATTGCAAACTATAAACCGGACCAAAGATATAAATTGACTTTTTGCATGCATATGTATTGTTGCATTGTTTTGGCTACTCACTGAGCCGTGTTGTGTGCTCACCCCTCGACGTCGAATATTTTTAGTTGATGATGCAGGTTACACAGTCGAAGATTATATGAACGCGTCTACATACGGGAATATAGCAGCCATGGACGCTGGAGCTAAAGATGATACACACGACTCCTCTTGCGAGTGCAACTCGTGTGTATTTGACTAGATATTTTTATAGGTTTCTTTATTGGATTTGTAAGACATGTATTTGGTGTTTAAATATTTATGTCTCAGTTAAACACAGAATAATTTACTATTTAATTAATGGTATCATCTTAGTTTTCAGTTCATTTATTTACAAGATTTCCGCTATTGTGTATTTACTCTGATTATGATTGTGGATGTGCGTAAAGTTTGGATAACGCGGGGATGGCCTATTAGAGATCCTGGTTGAACCGTTGGTTATTTAGCGGTTCATCACACCATTCTGAACAGTGTGGAATTGGGGTGTGATAACTTGGTATCAGAGCATCTCAGGCTTTGCCCGTCGAACTGACACGCATTCAAGACCATTGTGAACTGAGACAGGATAAATGAAAAGCTTTAATACAAACACACTGTAAGCACAAGTGATGATTGAAACCAAATTAAAAAGAGAATAATGCATCTATTAAAGGGGAAACAAGTTACATACAATGAGTAAGAGAAACAAAACGTATATATATCGCTAAAGCAGAGTACAGTCCACAACCCGGACAATTACTCTGTAGTACAAGAAAAGTAAAGTACAATCAGGAAGCTGGAGGCGAAGGAGGAGGCGGTGCCTCACGGTCTCTGTCATAGTCCTCAGCATAGACCCTAGTCAACCAGGCCACCTGGGTCTGGGTCGTCTGGAGACTAGCTGTGAGACCGGCTATCCTCTGATCAGTTGCACGCTGCACCTCTAGGAGCTCTCCCATCCGCGCGTCTGATGCGTGCTGAGCAGCCAACAGCTCATCCATCCTCAGATCAAATCTGCGCTGAGCATCCCTGATCTCCTGCAGCATCTCCATCATGGCTGAAGGTGGAAGTGAAGGATCAGCCGAGTGAGAAGGACCAGCCTCAGGTGCAGGAGCCGCCGCAGAAGATGTACCAACTCCAGCCGCATGCGTGGGTGATGGCGGTGGTATCGCATCGACATCCATATACAAGCGATCATCATCGTCGACTGGATCTCCACGAGCCCTAGCAGCAGCCTCAGCATCAGCCATCTCAATCTGAGTGTGAGGGCGCACCATCGCGTTCCTCTCCTCATCGCTAACCTCTGCATCTCGTAGCCCCATCTTGCAGATAGCCTCCCAATCTAGAGGCGACGAGAAGGTCTTCTCCTGGATCTTCTCATCCACCAGATCCACCCCCAGACGGATCAGTAACACTGTAATCATGCGTCCATAGGGTAGATTACCCCTATGACCGGACAATGTCGCACTAATCATCGTCCGCAAGATGATGTAAGGAAGGCAGACCGGCTGGCGAGTGCAGATGCTGTAGATCAAGAACTGGGTCAACTGAGACACCCTCTCATAGTGCCCACTCTGCGGGATCAGATTATGCTGGATAATCTTGCAGAAGACCCGTGGAGTTGGACGCAAGTAGCAGGCTCTCATCTGCCATCTATCGGGACGGAGCAACTGGTTGTCGATCTCTGCTCTCATCTCCATCTCAACAAACTGTGGTTCTCCCGGCGCACAGTACACCATAGGGCCATCATAGGGAATGCCCAACAGATCGGTCAGTTGCCGATAATCAAAGGAGCTGTGCACCCCCTTGACGTAGCTAGTGATGCGTAACTCCTGACCACGCTCGACATCATTGTAATTCCCCACCACCTGGAGATTACAATAGAACTGGCGTACCAAGTCGGGACATGTGCACGCGTCGTATGTGATGACAGGGAGCCACCCCATATCACCGAATGCTCCCTCTACATTGAACAAGGCTAGCTCAGCCAAGTTCACCATGCGACTCCCTTCAACCTTCTTACGGGCATAGTCCGCATACTGTGCCTCGGCTTCATTCGAACGGAAGCGAAGTGGATCACGCAATCTTGGCACTTTGGTACGGGCCATAGTATCTGCAAAATAAGAAAGAGAAAGAAAACAAGGAGTTAATAGGATAAAAAATCCGAAAAAATTAAAATAGAGCCCCATCTCTCACCATATAAGTGGGCATAAGAACTTACGTAGGTTAAAACATATCCTACAACCCACATGCAGTAGGAAATTTTAACTGACGATGTCCAATTTGAAGAAATTCAAGAAAAATCGAAAATGTCGATAAATTAGGGCAAAAAGAGAAAATTTTAAGTTTCTCGATAACCAACCGATGAAACTCAAAAAATTTTGAGGGCTTTCGTTCCTCAAGACACCAATAACAAAAGCCCCCAATAAAAATCGAATTTTTACGGTTGGAAAAAGTTTAATTTGGAAAAGAAATGTATTGTATATGTATTGTTGCATTGTTTTGGCTACTCACTGAGCCGTGTTGTGTGCTCACCCCTCGACGTCGAATATTTTTAGTTGATGATGCAGGTTACACAGTCGAAGATTATATGAACGCGTCTACATACGGGAATATATCTGCCATGGACGCTGGAGCTGAAGATGATACACACGACTCCTCTTGCGAGTGCAACTCGTGTGTATTTGACTAGATATTTTTATAGGTTTCTTTATTGGATTTATAAGACATGTATTTGGTGTTTAAATATTTATGTCTCAGTTAAACACAGAATAATTTACTAATTAATTAATGGTATCATCTTAGTTCTCAGTTCATTTATTTACAAGATTTCCGCTATTGTGTATTTACTCTGATTATGATTGTGGATGTGTGTAAAGTTTGGATAACGCGGGGATGGATTATTAGAGATCCTGGTTGAACCGTTGGTTATTTTGCGGTTCATCACACCATTCTGAACAGTGTGGAATTGGGGTGTGACATATTCGACCCAGTATATCTCCATGGGGGGCACTGGTGTTGTTCGTAAAGAAGAAGGATGGTAGCGTTCGATTATGCATCGACTATCGGGAGTTGAATAAACTGACAATCAAGAATCGATATCCACTACCTCGGATCGATGACTTGATCGATCAGTTACAAGGAGCAAGAGTATTTTCTAAGATCGATCTTCGATCAGGCTATCATCAGCTGAAGATTAAAGAAGGTGATATTCCAAAGACAGCATTCAGGACCAGATATGGCCATTATGAATTTTTGGTTATGTCTTTCGGATTAACTAATGCACCGGCAACGTTCATGGAACTCATGAACCGAGTTTTCCACGATATGTTGGATACGTCGGTTATAGTATTTATTGATGACATATTGGTATATTCCAAGGACAAGGAAACTCATATCAAGAACCTAAACGCAGCCCTACAGCGTTTAAGGAAAGAAAAGCTATATGCCAAATTTTCAAAGTGTGACTTTTGGCTAAGTGAAGTCGCATTCCTAGGCCATGTAGTATCCGCCGAAGGAATCAAAGTGGACCCCAGCAAGATCGAGGCTATTGTAAAGTGGGAAGCACCAAAGAGCGTTTCAGAAATTAGAAGTTTTCTGGGTCTAGCTGATTATTATCGGAGATTCGTAGAAGACTATTCTCGGATTCCCGTACCTCTCACCAGTTTGACTAAGAAAGGTGAAAAGTTTGTATGGACTGATAAATGCGAGAAGAGTTTCTAAACACTGAAGACCAGATTTGTAAGACCCGCACTCTGAAAACCCGGTCTAACCTTGGTTTTGTGTCGTGACAGGTCTTCCGATCATCACCGAGCCAGACGGGGCAAGCAGATAACAAACAGGTACGAAATCGGACCAAAGTCGACCAATGATACCTGATTTTAGGTATACCGGTCGATGGTACCGGATGATGGTACCGGTCGACCGGTATGGCCTGCACAGCTATCTGCGGGAATTTGGAAATTAGTCTCTGCGGGTCCCACTTTCCTGATTTCGAATCCTAGAAGTTTCCTAATCCTAGTAGGGTTACTAAACCCTATTTCTAGCCTATAAATACACCTTTAAACCCCTCAAATCCTTTCCATTGTCTCTCACAAACCCTAGAGAAGAGAAAAAGCTTGGAAAGGAGAAGGAGCTAGGAAGAAGAAGGAGGTGCCGCCATTACCGTTTGACGAAGCTCTCGCTACGCCTGTCAACGGTGAGTGTTTGATACCATCTTCTTACCCTATGTTAGTTATGTGGGTGGATCAATACCATGCAAAGTAGGTATTGATCTAAAACCCTAAATTGGCCAATAAACCCTAAGTTGCCGTCAAACCCTAGATTCGAGTTTCGAGATGATATTCATCGAAACGAGACTTGAATGAGTTAGGGGTAGCTCTAACTTAAAGCCTAGACTTAGCATGGATAGGAGAAACCCTGAAAATCCATGGAGGATGATCGACGGCAGTCGAAGAACCCATGTATGGTCTTCCGGAGACATACCGGTCGACTATACCGGTTGCACATAGTGCGACCGGTATGTTGCGACCGCTACCTCTCGGGAGGTTATCGTGTGGGGACCGGCTGACCATACCGGTCGCCAGTCCTTCCTACAGAGCTGCGACCGGTACATGCCACCGGTCAGCTCTGTGAGGGTATTTTGTGATCCATGTTGGTTTCCGACCAACATGAAACCTTAAATAATATATTCTAATGAAACCCTAATATTATGTAGGACGCTGTGACTTATTGTTTGGATCTTGCGACGTAGAGCAAGTTATTGAACGAGCGTCAGGTAAGGGAATCTGACCTAAACCTAATAATTAATGGACAGTAAATCATTGTTAATCATTGTATATCTATGATGTGATGTTTGTGCATATTCACATGCCATCCTTTACTTCCAGTTATTATTATTGTTCATGCATTCATAGGATGTGATTGTTAGGCATGTGATTGTTTTCGTTGGTGTGTGGAGTGGGGCATGGGCCTGGGATCGCTCTCCACACTGGCACCTTTTGTAGTATTCTATCTTAACATGCTTGGTACGGATAGGGTATCAGGGGAAGATCGTGGTACGTTGGTCTCCGATATTGATGTTGTCCCGACCATCGTTGGGTGGTACTGAGGATTCCGAGTCGACGCTGCCTTGTCCACGATGCTTTAGCTCTATCTCTATGCCGTAGGGTGTCGTGTTGGGATAGGGTCTACCTGCGTATTGTTTCTATCCTAGTGGGTTAGTTGCGGATAGGGTATCAGGGGGAGGTGAGGTTTAGGAGGTCTCCGACCCGGCCTGCACGCTCTAGCTCTATCTCTATGCCGTAGACGGCTGTGCTGGGATAGAGCATACATTGTTGACATATAGGATTGGTTAGTTGCGAGCCCAGTTTGCAAGCCCTGGCCAGTAGGGGCTTAGGTACTGGTATGGGTAGAGTATCAGGGGAGGTGCGGGTATACCTTAGCTCTATCTCTATTCCATGATGGGTGTATGTGGGTTGGTGGTTGTGTGATTACTGTGCGACGCCACACACTCGTGTATAGAGGTGCGGGGGCCACCAAACCTTTCTATAGCACATTGCAAACTTTAAACCGGACCACAAAGATAAAATGATTGTTACTCATGCATAATCTTGTGAAAGCCGTCGATTGCCTTATCGAGTGTGTTGTGTGCTCACCCTTTGTATATACATTGTTTTTAGATGTTGATGCAGGTTATACTGTGGATGATTACGTAAACGCTCCGGCGTATGGTGGTGCTGCGACGTTGGACGTCTGAGAGCGGGGAGAGGGACGAGCATGACGCTTCATGCGAGTGCCCTTTCTGCGTGTACCTGTGATTTGTTTATTTATTTAGTTCAGTTATTTTTGTTTGTTATTAAGAGATGTAAAAGATTACTATTTTATGATTGAATTTGAATAATGGGATATTTATTTAAATTATCAATAGATACTCGATTCATTCTATTTAAAGTCTTCCATTTGTATGTTTATATTTCGATTGTGATTATGTGTAATTGGTTTGTATGGGTGAACACGGCCTATTCGAGATCCTGGTGTGAACCGTTGGTTCAATGACGGTTCACTCACACCATTCTGGTTGGATCAAAATTTGGGGTGTGACAACTTGGTATCAGAGCTCTCGGGCTCTGTTCCAACAAACCATGCTACACATAACGGGGTCGATGAACTGAGTTAGGAAGTTTAAAAAAAAAATTTAATACAAACACACCCTAAGCATTGTTTGATACCTGAGACGGACTAAGAAAGAGAATAATGTACTATTCTAAATGTGAAACTTAATCAGGCACATACACTAGATAGGTGAACCATGAAACTTCATTAAATGGGAAAAATAGTATCAAAAGTAATAGTGCGACAGGTACAGTCCACAAACCGGAAAGTTACCCCGTTATATAAACAGTCAAAAGAAAAGTAAATGGAAAATCATGGGGTAGGAGGCCCGGGAGGAATGGGGTCCGCTATGTCGTAGTCCCGCTCGTATGCGACCCTAAGCCAATGCACTGGTCCCGAGTCACTCGTAGACCACGAGCCAAGGCGTCCCAACTCCCGACCCATCGCTCACCGAGATTCCGGGGATGACCCTCCGGGTGTCCCCCGATCTCGATAAACATACCCAACACTTGAGTCGGAGGGGGCTGAGATGGTCCAGCCATGGGAACAGATGGTGGTGGTACAGTGGAGAGCGTGGGGCAGGCACGGTGCTTCCCCAACTACATCGTCATCATCATCATCCCCCATCTCGCCGCATAGGCCGCATTGGCCGCGGCTGCCGCTGGCCGCTGCCGCTACTCTCCCAAGTGGACGAGGGCGAGCCTCCAACTCGTCATCGCTAACGGGCAGATCAACCATCCGCATCCTGTTTATCGCATCCCGGCCGATGTCGAAGTCATGGAGTCCTCAACGGCTGTCTCTCCTTCGAAACTCACGCCCGGACGGCGAAGAAGGAAAGTGACGAGACGGCCATAGGGAAGGTTGCTGGCCCGATCGGCCACGGCCGCTCGATGCATAGTCCGGATGATGAGGTATGGAAGTGAGATCCGCTCTCCGGTGTAGACGCAATAGGTGACGTCTTGGGTGAGCCGGGACAACTCGTTGTAGTGACCGCTCTGTGGCACTATATCGCGGCCGGATAATGCGGCTGTAAATCCGAGGTATAGGTCTCAAGCTAGCTGCCTTCATAGGAGCCCCGGGGTTGAGTATCCGTTGTGCTATCTCCCGGCGCAAATCTTCAGTCAAATAACCTTTCGCCTTGGGGGCGCAGTGATACCAAATCCCCATCATTGGGAACCCCAAGCGGATCAGCCAACCGGTGGGTGTTGAAGGAGATATGTACACCCGGACGTAATCGGTGATGCATAGATCCCTACACCGGTTCGGGTCCTCGACATCCCCTTCGAGCTCCAGATTTGCATAAAAATGCTTGACCCGGATTAGGGCGTGTAGTCTCGTGTAGGAGATAACCGGTAGCCAACCTAGAGCACCAAAAGCCGTCTCTACATTGAACCGGTGCAACCGTCCCACATTGACCCGTCGCCTGGATATAATACCCTTGTCATCAAACCAGGGAAACCGAGCCCGAGCTTCCAAAGAGCGAAACCGGAGCTCATCTAGCCGAGGGATAGGTGGAGAGGGCTTCCGAGGTTGCGTCTAGGAGCCATTTAGAATCTGCAAAACAAAAGAAAACAAGATAAAAGGTTAGAAATTTTCGAAATTTCGGGCAAAGATAACGGCTATAAATTGGGAAAAAGCCTCGAACTCACCCAAAAACATGGGGAGGAGGACTTACGTAACCCCCACACTCTTCCATAAACCAATCACAAGCAATTATAACAAGCAATTTCAAGAAATTTCAAGAATTAAGAAAAATTAGAAAAATTTTGAAATTTTTGAAAAACCTAGGTCAAAAAGAGTAAAAATTCAATTTTTATCAAAACCTTGCGGTGGAACCCCAAATTAGTTGAGGGCTTTTGCTCTTGGGGGTCCCTAAACCCTTTCTAAGCCGAAGGAAAAGAATTCCTACGGTTAAAACATCTCGAACAAAGAAAAACCTAAAATTCTACATATAGACGATATGAAAATTTCCTAAAAATATGAGAGAGAGGGTAGAGACCTACACGGAGACGATATGCTAGGTCTTGAATGGAAGGAATCGGCCTCAAATAGCACCGGTCGAACTGTAGCAACTCGGAACCCCGGAGAGGAATCGCCACCGGAGAGAAAGAGAAAGGAAAAGTGAGAAAAATCTCACTTTTTCGCGATTTTAAAGCCATTTTGGGCATACCGGTCGACGGTTATGCCTATACCGGTCGACCGGTATCAACCAGTGTGTGCGACCGCTATGTCTCGGCCAGAAAATTTTTCGACCGGTCGACTATACCGGTCGCAACACCGTCTACAGAGTGGCGACCGGTATCTCATAGACATGCGACCGGTATGTCTCGGCCAGAATTTTAATTTTGATCGGTCGACTATACCGGCCGCAAAGATATTTCTACGGTGAGCGACCGGTATATCGCGACCGGTACGCCCCAAAAGAGTCGAAAAATGTAAAATTTACAAAATTGTGCAAATTGAAATATTACTTCTCGACTATTCGCTTGCATTATTCAAGACTAACACTACTATTATTGATGATTCTCACGTGTTATGTCTTCTTCTCGGATCCAAATAAATAGTCCGAGATGGCAGGTGGAAACGGTCGAAGGGGTAGAAAGCATCATCATGCCGTAAAGCGCCGGAGGAAGAGCAAGGCGAGCAAGACCAGGTTAGAGAAACCAGCCCCGAAGAGGATGAGGAACAGGTCCCGAAGTACCGACGGAATTACCAGGACCACCTCACAAGGGATTCCGAGACCATAGTTACAAACTTGGTCTATCGGATGCAAGCTCAACGGAAGGAATTTTCGAGTGAGGTACTAGCGATGCTCAGGTCAGCGGGTTCTATTCCCGCCGGTAATACGCCCTGGGTCCGAGAGAAAATGTCTTCACAACGGGTGCGAGTAGCCCAAGGCCAAGGGCCCAAGCACGAATGCACCACCACCGCATCGCTTCCCGTCGCCTTCTCGCGTATCCGAGGGGGCATATCCGTATCCACCACCATGGTACGGAGCAGATACCCGGGGACAGCACGATCTTAGCAGGTCGGTGGACGGGTTCTTGAAGTTGAAACCGTCATCATTCACCGGCGTAACAGGGGAAACCATTGTGGCCAGCACGGTGGGTTTCGGAAATGGAAAAGAACTTCCGGTTGATGACGTGTAACCGAGGAGGAGAAGGTTCTATTTGCCACTCACATCTTCGAGGGAGGACGCGAATGCTTGGTGGAATTCCACGCGGGCATATTTGGAGAACCAGTATGCACTAGTTGACCGGGAAGTGTTTAAAGCGGCTTTCTTCGACAAATACTTCCCAAAGAGCTTCAGGGGATTCAATGGAGAGAGAGTTTCTCAGCTGCGCAGCAGGTCGGTCGATTGTAGATGCTTATCAGCGAGGTACGAAGAGCTGTTCTTCTTCGCACCCGGTCGGTATGCGGGAAGAGGAGACAAAGATACGAGGTTCACCATGGGACTACGTGGAAGTATCGGGGAGCATCTTTTGGGTCCGGATAAGAAAATCTACAACGAGGCGGTGCAGGTTGCGAGGGTGATAGAGTCCGGTCGGAGAGACGGCTTCTTCGCTCGTAACGGAGGGAGTGAAGAGATCTCGTTGGAGAGAGCTCGGGTGGCCGTAATCCAAGACCATTCCGCCCATACAGGGGGCGCATCGCTACAGACACCGCGAGAAACAACCTGGCACCACCTGTGCCACAATTAGCCGGACCCAACCCAAATATTAAGTGTTATAATCGTCGACAACAGGGGACATGTTGCAAGGAACTGCACGCTACCTAGGAAGCAAGCTCCCCAGCAAGCCGGAGTTTATGCAGTCACCACTGAAGAGGCAGCCGCATCACCCGATGTGGTAACCGGTACGACTTTATCCCTTACTATTTGGTTTATTCTTTCGGGTTGCATGAGCATATAGAACTAAGGGACAATATATTCCGAGGAATTGTAAATGTAGCTGGTTTACCCCGGCGAGTATTATTTGACTCGGGGCCACGCACTCCTTTGTTTCCCTTTCGTTTGGGAAACGAATGGAGTTACCAATCAAGCAATTGAACCCAAGCTTGATAGTTCGCTCTCCACTAGAGTCGAAGTGGCTTTGACCAAGTATTATGGACCATGTCATTGTAAGTATCGAGGGCGAGACCTAGAAGCAAGCCTAGTAATACTTGAGATGGCAGATTTTGATGTCATTTTAGGAATGGATTGGCTAGGCCATCATTCGGCCGTCCTTTTATGTGGTGAAAGGAAGCTTATGCTTATCGACAGGAGAGGGAAAGGAATATAGTTTCGCTGGAATTAAGCTATCAAGGAAGCGAAAGTTGATCCTCTCCGCCCTAAAGACTAAGAGATGCTTGGAGAAAGGGGGAGTGGGTTATCTCGTATCCGTAGTCGACCTCACAGCCAGAGTCACTCAAGATGGAGGATATAGAGGTGGTTCGGGAGTTTCCGGATGTATTTCCGGGAGGATCTTCCGGGCTTACCACCGAGACGGGGGCTACGAATTTGTGATAGACCTTATACCGGGTTCGGCCCGTGTCTAAAGCGTCATACGGGATGGCCCCAACCGAGTTAAAGGAGTTGAAGACCCAATTACAAGAATTGCTGGATAAGGGCTTCATACGACCTAGTATTTCGCCTTGGGGAGCACCTGTGTTGTTCGTCAAAAGAAAGATGGTAGTGTACGGCTATGTATTGACTATCGTGAGCTGAACAAGTTGACGATCAAGAATCGGTATCCTTTACCTAGGATCGATGATCCGTTCGATCAGCTGCAGGGGTGCAAAGGTTTTCTCGAAGATCGATCTCCGATCGGGTATCACCAATTGAAGATCAAGGCCGGAGATATTCAAGACCGCTTTGAACGAGGTATGGGCATTATGAGTTTCGGTTATGTCTTTCGGGTTGACCAATGCTCCGGCGTAGTTTATGGACCCGATGAACCGAGTGTTCCATGACATGTTGGACACTTCGGTCATCGTATTCATCGACGACATATTGATTTACTCTAAGGACATGGAGACTCATACAGCGCATTTGAGAGCAGCCCTACAGCGGCCGAGGGATGTGAGGCTTTATGCGAAATTCAAGAAGTGCGAGTTTTGGCTGAAGGAAGTGGCTTTCTTGGGCCATGTTGTATCCGGAGACGGTATCAAGGTTGATCCAAGCAAGATAGCTGCTATAGTAGGATGGGAAGCACCGAAATCTGTTGCAGAGATTCGTAGTTTCCTTGGGCTGGCTGGTTATTATAGAAGATTCGTGGAAGATTACTCCGGGATCGCGGTTCCACTCACCCCGATTGACCAAGAAGGGAGAAAAATTTATATGGACAGATGAGTGTGAGAAGTGCTTCCGGACTTTGAAGTCAAGACTTGTCTCTGCACCTATCCTAACCATTCCCGAACCAAGCGTACCGTTTACTCTATATACGGATGCTTCAGGGGTTGGGTATTGGGTGTGTTCGATGCAAGGAGAACAGTAATCGCTACGCATCAAGACAAGTTAAAAGAGCACGAGAAGAACTATCCTACGCATGACTTGGAGCTAGCAGCGGTTATTCATGCAATCAAGACTTGGAGACACTATTTGTACGGTGAGAAGTTTCGGATCAAGTCGGATCACAAGAGCTTAACGTATCTCTTCACTCGAAGGATCCGAATATGAGACGGAGAAGATGGCTGGAATTGTTAAAAGATTATGATTGCGACATCCAGTACCATCCGAGTAAGACAAATGTGGTGGCCGACGCCTTAAGCGGAAAGTAGGCATCGAAACCCGAGGCGGGATCGAGTACAAATGCTGCATTGTGTGCTGCAGCCTCGAGTCCGATGGAAATTGATGAAGACCATATTATCGAAATTGCAGAAGATCCAGTTGAGCAAGGCTTGATTCATAAGTTCACTATGATGTTCGCCGCATTGAAGATCTCACCGAGCCTAAGTGATGAAGTCAAGGTAGCAATCCTCACGGGATCCATATCTCGGGACAGTGCGGGAAGACTTAGAGAAGGGTACGTGTAATCCCGACTTTACCTTGGAATCGGACAAAGTACTCAAGTATCGCGGACGGGTATGTATACACCGAGAGCGAAGGCTGCGATATCGGAGGCCGAGTTATGACTGAAGCTCATTACACTCCATATTCGGTACATCCGGGAAGTACCAAGATGTACCATGATCTAAGAAGACTCTATTGGTGGAGGGGTATGAAAGCTGATATAGCTCGTTTCGTGTTTCAATGTCCGAATTGTCAACAAGTTAAAGCGGAGAGACAAAGACCCGCGGGTTTACTACAGCCGTTACGGAACCCGCATGGAAGTGGGATTGTATCACCATGGATTTTGTCATCGGCCTACCTTTGACACCAAGGTCGGTGGATGCGGTTTGGGTTATAGTAGATCGGCTCACCAAGACAGCTCGATTTATTGCGGTCGGACCTCGGTATACCATGGAGAAACGGCCAAGTTATATGTTGATAATATAGTCGGACTTCATGGCGTTCCGGAAAGTATAGTGTCCGACGGAGATCCCCGTTTTACATCGAAATTCGGGAAGGATTCCGAAAGCTATGGGAACAAAGTTGAAGTTCGATACGCTTTCCATCCTCGGACGGACGGACGGTCGAACGAACCATTCAAATTCCGGAAGATATGCTTCGAGCTTGTGCATTAGATTTCAAAGGAGCTTGGGATGAGAAGCTATCACTTATCGAGTTTGCTTACAACAATAGTTATCAGGCTACAATTCAGATGGCCCCATATGAAGCTCTCTATGGGAGAAAATGTCGTACACCTCTGTTATGGAATGAAGTGGGGGAAAGACGAATTGTAGGACCGGAGTTTGTTGAAGAAACTTGCCGAGTGATTGATCAGATCAAAGAGAGAGTAAAGACAGCTCAAGTTCGACAAAAGCACTATGCGGATAATCGACGTCGAGATAGAGATCCATCGCATATCTTGAGCGCTGATCCTCCAGACTTGACTAAAGACTTAACTTTCGAAGTGGTGCCTGTAATGCTCTCGAGCCGAAAAGTTCAGCAACTTCGAACCAAGGATATCCACTATGTAAAAGTGCATTGGAGAAGCCAAAATGTGGAGGAAATTACTTGGGAAGAAGAGAGCGCGATGAGAAAGGAGTACCCTAACCTTTTTGACGATCAAGGTACGTTCAAATTTCGAGGCCGAAATTTCTTTTAAGGGTGGGGGATTGTAGTACCTACATGTAAATTTCGGGACGAAATTTCTTTTAAGGGTGGTGGAGTTGTAAGACCCGCACTCTGAAAACCCGGTCTAACCTTGGTTTTGTGTCGTGACAGGTCTTCCGATCATCACCGAGGCCGGACGGGGCAAGCGGATAACAAACAGTCGAAATCGGACCAAAGTTGACCAATGATACCTGATTTTAGGTATACCGGTCGATGGTACCGGATGATGGTACCGGTCGACCGGTATGGCCTGCACAACTATGTGCGGGAATTTGGAAATTAGTCTCTGCGGGTCCCACTTTCCTGATTTCGAATCCTAGAAGTTTCCTAATCCTAGTAGGGTTACTAAACCCTATTTCTAGCCTATAAATACACCTTTAAACCCCTCAAATCCTTTCCATTGTCTCTCACAAACCCTAGAGAAGAGAAAAAGCTTGGAAAGGAGAAGGAGCTAGGAAGAAGAAGGAGGTGCCGCCATTACCGTTTGACGAAGCTCTCGCTACGCCTGTCAACGGTGAGTGTTTGATACCATCTTCTTACCCTATGTTAGTTATGTGGGTGGATCAATACCATGCAAAGTAGGTATTGATCTAAAACCCTAAATTGGCCAATAAACCCTAAGTTGCCGTCAAACCCTAGATTCGAGTTTCGAGATGATATTCATCGAAACGAGACTTGAATGAGTTAGGGGTAGCTCTAACTTAAAGCCTAGACTTAGCATGGATAGGAGAAACCCTGAAAATCCATGGAGGATGATCGACGGCAGTCGAAGAACCCATGTATGGTCTTCCGGAGACATACCGGTCGACTATACCGGTTGCACATAGTGCGACCGGTATGTTGCGACCGCTACCTCTCGGGAGGTTATCTGTGGGGGACCGGCTGACCATACCGGTCGCCAGTCCTTCCTACAGAGCTGCGACCGGTACATGCCACCGGTCAGCTCTGTGAGGGTATTTTGTGATCCATGTTGGTTTCCGACCAACATGAAACCTTAAATAATATATTCTAATGAAACCCTAATATTATGTAGGACGCTGTGACTTATTGTTTGGATCTTGCGACGTAGAGCAAGTTATTGAGAAGCGTCGGGTAAGGGAATCGACCTAAACCTAATAATTAATGGACAGTAAATCATTGTTAATCATTGTATATCTATGATGTGATGTTTGTGCATATTCACATGCCATCCTTTACTTCCGGTTATTATTATTGTTCATGCATTCATAGGATGTGATTGTTAGGCATGTGATTGTTTTTCGTTGGTGTGTGGAGTGGGGCATGGGCCGGGATCGCTCTCTCCACACCGGCACCTTTTGTAGTATTCTATCTTAACATGCTTGGTACGGATAGGGTATCGGGGAAGATCGTGGTACGTTGGTCTCCGATATTGATGTTGTCCCGACCATCGTTGGGTGGTACCGAGGATTCGAGTCGACGCTGCCTTGTCCACGATGCTTTAGCTCTATCTCTATGCCGTAGGGTGTCGTGTTGGGATAGGGTCTACCCAGCGTATTGTTTCTGATTGCCTTACTGAGCTGTGTTGTGTGCTCACCCTTTGTATATACATTGTTTTTAGATGTGGATGCAGGTTATACTGTGGATGATTACGTAAACGCTCCGGCGTATGGTGGTGCTGCGACGTTGGACGTACAGGCAGGAGAGGACGAGCATGACGCTTCATGCGAGTGCCCTTTCTGCGTGTACCTGTGATTTGTTTATTTATTTATTTCAGTTATTTTTGTTTGTTATTAAGAGATGTAAAAGATTACTATTTTATGATTGAATTTGAATAATGGGATATTTATTTAAATTATCAATAGATACTCAGTTCATTCTATTTAAAGTCTTCCGCTGTATGTTTATATTCTGATTGTGATTATGTGTAATTGGTTTGTATGGGTGAACACGGCCTATTCGAGATCCTGGTGTGAACCGTTGGTTCAATGACGGTTCACTCACACCATTCTGGTTGGATCAGAATTTGGGGTGTGACAAGATTGATATCTGCCCCAATTTTGACTATTCCTGTTCCAGGACTGACATTTACTTTATACACTGATGCGTCGGGACTGGGACTAGGATGTGTGCTTATGCAAGGAGAGCAAGTAATTGCTTATGCTTCAAGACAGTTAAAGGTACATGAGAAAAATTATCCCACTCATGATCTGGAGCTAACGGCAGTAGTACATGCTGTCAAGATATGGAGACATTACCTATACGGAGAGAAAATTCAGATTAAGTCGGACCATAAAAGTCTTACTTATTTATTTAATCAGAAGGAGTTGAATATGAGACAACGAAGATGGCTGGAACTATTAAAAGACTATGATTGTGATATCCAGTATCATCCGGGAAAAGCGAACGTAGTAACGGATGCATTAAGCAGAAAAGCAATGATAAAATCTCAAGGAGAAGTTAGCACGACCGCAGCAATGTGTACCACCGGAATGGTATTCAATCACGGCAACGAGCAGTATGTGATAGATACAACGGATGAATCAGCCAACCAAGGATTTATTCATCGGTTTTTGAATATGTTCGCGGCATTGAAGATTATACCGGATATAGTGGATGAAGTGAAGACAGCTATCAAAGCAGATCCTTATCTGAGAACAGTACAAGAAGATATTGAGAAAGGTAGGACCAACCCTGAGTTCACCTTGGATAATGAGAAAGACTTGAAATACAAAGGAAGAATATGTGTACAAATGAAAGTATGGACATTAGACACCGATCGATGAAAGAAGCCCATACCACCATCTATTCGATACATCCTGGAAGTACAAAAATGTATCATGATCTGAAGAAATTATATTGGTGGAGGGGAATGAAAGCAGATGTAGCCAAGTTCGGGTCTCAATTCCTAAATTGTCAGAAAGTAAAGGCTAAACGACAAAGACCCGCAGGACTGTTACAGCCATTACCGGAACCACCATGGAAATAGGACTGTATCACTATGGACTTCGTTACGGGACTACCATTGACTCCTCGAGTAGTTGACGCAGTTTGGGTGATTGTGGACCGTCGGACTAAAATAGCTCGCTTCATACCTATACGACCTCAGTATACAGTGGAAAGGTTAGCAAAGCTGTATGTGGATAAGATTGTTCAATTACATGGTGTTCCAGAAAGCATTGTGTCCGATAGAGATCCACGATTTACTTCCAAATTTTGGGAAGGATTGCAAAAGGCTATGGGTACGACGCTAAAGTTTAGTACTGCATTCCACCCACAGACAGATGGACAGTCGGAGCGTACAATCCAGATTCTAGAAGATATGCTACGAGCATGTGTGATTGATTTTAAAGGATCATGGGATGAAAATTTACCATTGATCGAGTTCGCTTATAACAATAGCTATCAGGCCACTATACAGATGTCACCTTATGAGGCATTGTATGGCAGGAAGTGTCGAACTCCCTTGTTTTGGAATAAAGTTGGAGAACGTAGTATTGTTGGACCGGAATTTGTGGAAGAGACTTGCCGAGTGGTCGACATCATCAAGGAAAGAGTGAGAACAGCTCAGAACCGTCAGAAACAATATGCAGACACTCGACGAAGAGATCTAGAGTTCACCGTAGGTGATAAAGTATTTCTGAAGGTATCGCCTATGCGAGGATTGAAGAGGTTCGGACAGAAAGGGAAACTAAGTCCAAGATATGTCGGGCCATATGAAATTCTATCTAAGCGAGGAAAAGTGGCTTATCAGTTAGCACTACCACCATCTATGTCAAGTGTGCATGACGTATTTCACATTTCCCTATTGAAGAAGTATGTCAAAGACCCAACGCATGTGTTGACAGTGGATTTGCTGGAATTAACTGATGATTTGACGTTTGAAGTAACACCAACAGAAATCACTAGTCGAAAGGTTCAACGTCTACGCAACAGAGATATCTACTATGTTAAGGTCACATGAAAAAGTGGAGACATGGAAGAGGTTACATGGGAAGAAGAGAATGTTATGCGAAAGCAATACCCTCATTTATTTGATTCAGAAGGTACGTACAATTTCGAGGATGAAATTTTTATAAGTTGGAGGGAGTTGTAAGATCCGTGTCAATCTAACCCGGTCTTACCACCTTGAACCAGGTTTACCCATTATGGTAGAGTCAAATGGACCAAGGGCGTGAAGGAGATCGAGATCCCAGGTATCAAATCGACCCAAAAACACTAATTTTGAGGGGAGGGTCGCATACCCAGCTAAGCAGGGTCGGACCTCCCAAAGCAGAAAGTCAGACCCTCAATTTTGAAGGGAGGGTCGGACATCTTAAGCCCTAGGGTCGACGGGATCATCGACCCTCGGATTCTGCCGAATATAGAAATTAGGAAATTTTCTAATTTTCGATTGGGATTCTTTCCTAATCTCAGAGGGACTTATTTTAGGATGTTCCTACTCTATTTAAAGGACGTCCCTAAGCCACTTTCACTCCTTTCACAACCCTAATCGAATTGAGAGAAAGAGAGGAGAAGGAAAGAGGAAGAAGAAAGGGAAGGAAGAGAAATTAAGCCAAAAGAGAAGAGTTGCAGAGAAAGATTATTCTTCTGGTATGGGTACTAATTCCATGAGTTTCTACAGACCTTAGGTTAGTTAATGTTGAGAGTGTGATCTCAGAGAAACCCAAACCATCAATCTATGGTTAGGTTTTCATGGAAAACCATAGGAAAGTGCATGAAAGCTATCTAGGTGGGTTATATATGGTTTCAGACCATGGAATGAGTGTAGAATGGAATGTAGGAGCAAGCCATAGTATTCCAAGCACGAAGAATGGATTAAAAGAGGGAACTGGACCAAAGTGCACCGAGGGTCGCACCGAGGGTCGATGACCATTCGACCCTAGGTGTTCCTGACCGTCGGCCCTCAGTGTTCGGGAAGTTCAGAGTTAAGGGAGGGTCGCACCCAGGGTCGATCCTGACTCCGACCCTACCTCCGACCCTCAGTTAACAGAGTAGTTTTTAAATTCCGAATAAATTTTAATTAAATTCTATCGACTTTGTTAGGGCTTCTAGCAATATAATAACACTGTAAATGTTATTCTAAAGCTTGGAAAAGTATCTATTAGCAAGCTAAGGTGAGGAACCAGAACTCCAAACTAAATTGGATTAATACAAAAAACTGTTTTCTATTTCTTGACTCCTATGCCATGTTTGATTCTATACAAATATGTTTGTAATGTGCATACAGCATGCCATCCAATATTTCTATTACTTGTTCATGCATATTTACTTTATTGTTTATAACATGATGATGATGATGATGATGATAGGAATAGGCATGTGCTTGTATGTGTGTGGTTGATGTACTTGATGCGAGCGAGTATCAGGGGGGGTGTGATGAGAACGTCAATAAACGTAACCTTTGGCGGGTCTCAACACTTTAGCTCTATCTCTAACTCAAGTCTTGTGCATTAGCATCGTCGTATCGCCATTACTTTAGCAGAAATATTATGTCGTAGAGTATCAGGGGAGGTGGTCTCGGTCCTTGTAGTCCTTGACTCTACCGGGGACCTTAGCTCTATCTCTATGGACATTCTGAGGGATGCTGGGGTGAGGCCTTGGATACACTGTTTGGCATTAGGATTGGTTAGTTGCGAGCCCAGTTTGCAACCCTCGCCAACAGGGGCTTACGTGTTGGTATGGCACTATATAGCAATAAACGTAACCTTTGTTATATAATGTTCATGATTGGGTGCATGTGAGTTGACGATAAACGTGATCTTCGGGTAACGTCACACACTCGTGTATAGAGGCGGGGTCAATAAACACGACCTTTGGCTACCTAAACCTTTCTATTGCATATTGTAAACTTTAAACCGGACCAAAGATATAATTTGATTTGCATGCATATGTATTGTTGCATTGTTTTGGCTACTCACTGAGCCGTGATGTGTGCTCACCCCTCGACGTCGAATATTTTTAGTTGATGATGCAGGTGATACCGTTGAAGACTATGTGAATGCGTCTGCGTACGGGAACGTGACAGCGATGGAAGCTGAAGCTGAAGTGGATACACACGACTCCTCTTGCGAGTGCAACTCGTGTGTATTTGATTAGATATTTTATAGGTTTCTTTATTGGATTTACTAAGACATGTATTTGGTATTTAAATATTTATGTCTCAGTTGAAAACAAAATAATTTGCTATTAAATTAATGATATCATCTTAGTTTCTCAGTTTATGTTATTATAAGACTTCCGCTATTGTGTATTTACTCTGATTATGATTACGGATGTGTGTAAGTTTAGATAACGCGGGGATAGCCTATTTCAGATCCTGGTTGAACCGTTGGTTTGCTAGCGGTTCATCACACCATTCTGAACAGTGCGGAATTGGGGTATGACACTGTCGACCCCACATGCACCCACTATGACACAATATACCCCCATGAAAATGGCATGGCAGTACCGGTTGCCTCATACCAACACGCAAGCCCCTGTTGGTGAGGGCTTACAAACTGGGCTCGCAACTAACCAATCCTAATGTCAACCAGTGTATCCAAGGCCTCACCCCAGCATCCCTCAATACATCCATAGAGATAGAGCTAAGGCCCCCCGACAGAGTCGAAGACTACACGGTCCGAGACCACCTCCCCTGATACCCTATGATATAATAGTTCTGCTAAGGTAATGGCGATACGACGATGTTAGTGGACAAGAGTTGTATAGAGCTATGACACAATATACCCAATGAAAACTGCATTGAAGTACCGGTTGATACCATCCCCTATCTGCATCAAGTACACTAACCACACACAAACATTCACATGCCTATTCCTATCATCATCATCGTCATCATGTTATAAACAATGAAATTAAATATGCATGAACAATAATAATGGAAATATTGGATGACATGTTGAATGCACATTACAAGCATACACGCATAGAATCAGTCATGGCATTGGACTCAAGAAATAAAACAGTTTATTATTAGTCAATTAGTTTAGGTCTTGTTCCCTCACCTTTGCTTGAGTGTAGATCCTCTTTCAAGCTTTAAGAATCACTTTTATATTAATAGGAAAAACTAACAAGTCGATAGATTTTAATTAGAATTCATTCCGACAATTTTAGGCTTGCTGTTAAGCGAGGGTCACAGGTAGGATCGCAGATTTCTGCGACCCCTAGGGATAGGGTCGATGCCAGGATTGGATGTTCCATCGACCCTGGGTGCGACCACCGCATCCCTGGACTTCCCGAATGCTGGGGGTCGATCCTGTGGTCTGGTAGGGTCGATTCCCAATCAACCCCACGTGCGACCCCCCGTGGTTTGAGTCGATCTTTTCATCCTACAGTCCATCCTTTCATGTTTGGGTCATTTGGCTTACTTTTATAGTCCATTCTATGATTGTTCTATGACTCAAAACTCCAAGTTACTCACTTTTCATAGTTTTCCATGATTTCCATTGGAATTCAGCCATGGATGGATGGTATTAGGGTTTCTCTCAACCTAACTTCATCATAATCTATTCTAAGCTTTCAATTCAGATAGGGATTAAGGTTCATACCTTCTGTAGTCTGAGTTTCAAAGATATCTCTGAACTTCTTCTTCTTCCTTAGCCTTTTCTTCAAGTTTTCCTTATCTTCTTCTCTTCCTTCTCTTTTCTTTCTCTCACTTTCAATTAGGGTTCTAAAAGGAGTGAAAGAGGCTTAGGGACGTCCTATTTATAGAGGAAAACCTCCCAAAATAAGTCTCATTGAGTTTAGAAAAGGTCCCAATCGAAATTAGGAAAGTTTCCTAATTTTCGGTTCGTGCTGTTTTCCTAGGGACGATGCTAAGGGGTCGATGGGGGGGTCGGACAATCCGAGACCCCTGCGACCCCCCGACCAAAAGTCATGGGTTGGACTTCTTTTGAGGTGGGGGTCGACCCTGCCTGTTTGGGCATGCGACCCTACCCTCATTTTGACTGTTTTTGAGTAAAATTTCATATTGGGTCTTGGTTTTCTTCACACACTTGGTCCACTTGGCTCAACCATGATATGTAGACTGGTCACGACACGAAATGTAAGGTTAGATCGGGTTCGTGGCGTGCGAGTCTTACAACTGAGAATGGTGATCGAGTAGCAAGTCCGGCCAGTGACGCTCAGACAAACACTGTCGACCCTCCTCCTCATTTCTCTACTCTGCTAGTACCTGACCCTCTGCTGGCCAGGGTTGCATACAGGGGTAGTGCCACTAACCAAAACCCTACATGTCCCCCCCCCCCCCCCAAGATGCTATCATTCTGCTAAGGGTGAGTCACATACTTGTCAATAATCATATAGCAAATCGGATCCAGCAGTCTTCGACCATTTTACCACTTCCTACTAGTTTTTAGTCACATATGTTAACACAATAATCATAGTATAAATGCAAATGCATGTACAAAGCAGTTATTGGATGACATGTTATCATAGCAAGCATGTGGCATAATAATCATGTATTAAAAACACTCCAAAATTAGTCAGGGGTTCTGTTCCTCACCTGATATGACTTAATTGAGATTATCCCCGCTAGTAAAATCCTTGTTCACGAGGTGTTATATGCCTATACAAGGTGTAAGGTCGTTAATTTGAAGTCCTACATGATTTACTTTTGACTTATACAAGTCTGGTGCTTGTCGGTCGTTGAATATGTCACTACCCTCGCGATGGGCATATGGTCCGATAGAAAATCTAAACATTCTGCCATTAGTCGGTCGATATACCAGTTGGTATAGAGTATCAACGGTGACATCATCTGGCTATCTCCCGAGACCTTTCTGGGATTGGTCGGTTGCTGTGCCGGTTCAGTCTAGTATATCGACCGCCCCTTCCAGATGGTCAGTTTCCTATTAGTAAATTAGGATTTCTTTCTCTGATTTAGTTCATACCTTGCTAGCATAATGTAGTCCAGTGGTAGGGTGTCTCTTAAGTCTATGTACTATCCTAACAAGCATGAATTCAATTGTTTAAACTAGGCCATTCGTTAGAAAAAGGTGTTCCCCCTGCCAATAACCTACACTAATTCCAGTATTGAAGAAGGATAAGTGTTTGTCACATCAGATTTACATCCTTCACTGGGACGTCAAGTTTTGCATTATAATTTAAAGGAGTTGACGGTTTTACTGATGGTGACTTGATCAATGTTGATCGACAGTGTACATCGTCGGTAATTCTCTCAACACAAGTGCTGTAGAGCTTCACCTTCTTCCTTTCCTTCCTCCCTTTCTCTTGAGAATGCATCAGAACATTTTAAGATTGATACGTACTCAGAGGAGGGTGAAAGGTAGGGTTTTTGTTCTTTTAAGGTTAACTTATTATGGTAGAACTCTTAGTTTGAATGGGGACTCCTAAAAGGCTGCCAAGTGGCAAGAGTTTGAACTTAGGGAAAGACTCCTTCTCTTCTACAACTCCAAAGTAGTTAAGATGGATGTGGATCCCTTCTAGATTTATCTATGGGTCATGGGAATATCCTAAACAGTCTTCTAAGACGAATCCAATTGTAGGCCTGTTTTTGGCCTTGCCAGTCGATGCTACTGGTCCTTGGACTATCGAGATTCTTAACCCCTGGTAGTGACTGGATCCCCTTTAAAGCTACAAATCATATAGTTAGAGAATTATAAAGGTTTTAAAGGGTACCTGTCATGTTTGTCCCTAATTTGGTATCGCATCGGGTTCAGCTATGATGGAAAACCCTGGCATGAAAGAAAATCCGAGTTAGGCCGAGTTTTTTAGGTGCGGGTTTTACAGCACACCCAACTGCAATAGATTGGAGATGACTGGTGCGTCTATATAGTTAGCGACAGTAGTACTTGCAACATAATCTAAAAAGGAAGGCATACACAAGGGTGAGTTATCTAACTTGAGCTCAGTGAGAAACTAGACATGCAATCAGGCAAACTGCATGATAGATTATAACACACAAGGGACTGGTATAATGTATGCTACATGCTATGGTAAGGCCTGGTTATGCTCACCGAAGCTAACCACAACCTCCATGCACAAGAAAGAATGGACACTCACCCAGCCTGCTCTGACAACGCTGATGAAGCCATGCGTCTTCTACTACGGATGGTGATAGAGCAAAAGTCAACCAATGATGCTCCAATGAACATTGTCGACCCTTCCCCCTCATCCCCCATCACATACCAGTACCTGACCCCTTACTGGCCAGGTTTGCACACATGGGTAGTGTCTTTAACCAATCCTATATGGCATCAAATGTACCCTCTCGCTAACCCAATAGGAATCCCAGTCCGTCCATCCATCTCCCCTAGATGTTGTCATCTTGCTAAGACATGAGACAACATATGGCAAGGGTTGCCTAATAGGTTGGATCCAGTGGCCCTCGACCATTTCACCACTGCCCACTAGACACCATATCACATATCCACAACAATCATATAATAGATGTAATGCATGCAAAAATACAGTTATTGGATGGCATGTTATTCACAATCAAGCATGCAGCATAGACAAGGGCATAGTCAGAAACACTCCAAAAATTAAGTCAAGGTTTCGTCCCTCACCTGAAATCTGGTTAATCCTACTATCCTCACCATGTGATCTGACCTCGTCTACGCATGTGACACACTTAATGCAAGTATATGAGGTCATTAGTTACAATGAGAATTTAAATCACTTAGTATAGGCTTCCTGGGATTAACCGGTTGCAACATCTGGTTGCATAGTAGTGTGACCGGGGTTGCTCTCGAGAACCTTTCTGTCTTCAACCGGTCGTAGATCTGGTTGCCGTAGACATGCTACTAGTTCTATTGTCGGTTTCATTACTGAGGCTTCCTTAATGCATCCAGTCGTAGATCCAATTGCAACATCATGAGACTGGTGTTGTGATCGAACCTAACGGGAAGGGTTGGTCTGGCTATTTGGTCTATTTGGAAGCACAGGTTTTGCCTCCAGGCCTCCCTCTGGAGGAGGGGTACCTCCTAGGTCTAGGAATGTTTCCCCTGCTTTAGAATCATTGGTGGTCTCAAGGTCTCGCATGAATCCAACCATCAAAAGGATTCTCATTCGAGCTCCAAGTGATGCTTTTTTACTCAACCATTAATGGAGAGCAGAGCTTTATAAAACAATAGGGGGTAGATACTATCACCCCAATGGTCATAAACAAATAACAATGAAGAACTTGCGGCATAGGTTAAAGAATTTACCGGTGGCTTGTTTTAGCAATGAACAATAGCACAAGTAGTGTCGACGATTTCTAGATGTTCTTCATACCAAGCTTTTCCTACTCCCTTCAATTATCTCCTCTCTTTGAGGATGCGTCTGTACTTTTAGTGAAATGAGCATACTCCTTTGAAAGGTGATTGAGAAGGAGTTGAATGCCTTGGATTCTCCTTTGGGTGTTGGACTCCTTAGGATAGTAGGGAACACTGGGGTACTGCCAAGTAGCAAGCCAAGAGACTGAAGAGGGGTCGTATTCCCTCAACTCAGTCTGAGACGGTTGAAATGAGGTGGGACCCATTGGTTTCGTCCATGGGGTCCAGAGGAATATTTCCACTCACTACTAATTGCCAATTTTTGAAATTACCAAAGTTACAGGCAAGCTTGTTGGCTTATCCGGTCGCAGGACCCATCGCATCAGGTCTAAGACCTTCCGACTGGTGGCAGCGACCAGTGCCACAATTGTAAGACCCGTATCAAACTAACCGGTCTTACCACCTTGTACCAGGTCTACCTATCATGGTCGAGCCAAATGGACCAAGTGCGTGAAGAAAATAGCGAGACCAGGTATTAAACTGACCCAAAAATAGTAAAATAGGGGGTAGGGTCGCATACCCAAACAGGCAGGGTCGACCCCACCTCATCAGGAAGTCAGACCCCTAAATTTTAGACCTAGGGTCAAAAAATTTAGACCCTAGGTTCGATGGGATCTCCGACCCCCTCATCGACCCTAGGATCACCGACAGAAATCGTAAATAGGAAACTTTCCAAATTTCAAGGGGATTCTTTCCTAATCTCAATGAGACTTATTTTGGGAGGTTCTCCTCTATAAATAGGACGTCCCTTAACCTCTTTCACTCCATTTTAAACCCTAATTGAAAGAGAAGAGAAGGAGAAGAGAAGGAAAGTTGGAGAAGAAGACTAAATAGAAGAATTCAGAGAAACCTCTGAATCTCAGCAAACCTAAGGTATGGATATGTTTTCCATGAATTGTTTAAGACCTTAGAATAGTTCATGAAGAGGGTATGATCTAGGAGAAACCCAATCATCCATCCATGGGAAGATTTCAATGAAATCCATGGAGGGAATCATGGTAGACAAGTAAGGAAGTAACCTGGAGTTTTAAGCCATAGAACAAGCATAGAATGGACTGTGGAGTAAGCCATAGGACCCAAACTTGAAAGATTAGACTATAGAATGAAAAGGTCGACTCAAACCACGTGCGGTCGCACGTAGGGTCGATTGGGAATAACCCTACCAGACCACAGGATCGACCCCTAGCTTTCGAGAAGTCCAGGGAAGCTACGGTCGCACCTAGGGTCGATGGAACATCCGACCCTAGCATCGACCCTACACCCTGGGGTCGCAGAAAACTCCTACCCTACCTGTGACCCGTCCTGCGACCCTAGCTTAACAGCAAGCCTAA
This sequence comes from Protea cynaroides, assembly GCA_028583415.1. Lineage (NCBI taxonomy): Eukaryota > Viridiplantae > Streptophyta > Magnoliopsida > Proteales > Proteaceae > Protea > Protea cynaroides. The sequence continues at coordinate 55,667,414 of CM053275.1, read as the reverse complement.
AATTGTAGAAATGAATTCTAATTAAAATCTATCAACTTGTTAGGTTTTCCTATTGATATAAAGATGATTCTTAGAGCTTGAAAGAGGATTTACACTCAAGCAAAGGTGAGGGAACAAGACTTAAACTAATTGGCTAATAATAAACTGTTTTTATTTTCTTGAGTCCAATGCCATGACTGATTCTATGCGTGTATGCTTGTAATGTGCATTCAACATGTCATCCAATATTCCTGCTATTAATGTTCATGCATATTTAATTCTATTTATTTATAACATGATGATGATGATGATGATGCTAGGAATAGGCAAGTGAATGTATGTGTGTGGTTAGTGTGCTTGATGCGAGTGGAGCATCAGGGGGAGGACGTGATATTGTGGTTCAGCCTGGTTACCAAACTCTAGCTCTATCTCTACTCAAGTCTTGTCCACTGACATCGTCGTATCGCCATTACCTTAGCAGAACTATTACGTCGTAGGGTATCAGGGGAGGTGGTCTCGGACCATGTAGTCTTCGACTCTGCCGGGGGGCCTTAGCTCTATCCCTATGGACGTATTGAGGGATGCTGGGGTGAGGCCTTGGATACACTGTTTGACATTAGGATTGGTTAGTTGCGAGCCCAGTTTGCAAGCCCTCGCCAGCAGGGGCTTACGTGTTGGTATGGGTAGAGTATCAGGGGAAGTGTGATGCGGTGTGGTCCTAAGCACTTTAGCTCTATCTCTATTCCATGGTGGGTGCATGTGGGACGACAATAAATGTTATATTTGGGCGGCTTCACACACTTGTGTATAGAGGTGAGGTGACCACCAAACCTTTTTATAGCACATTGCAAACTTATATACCATACCACATATATGAATTGAATGCATGCATATGTTTGTTGCATTGTTTTGTTTGCTCACTGAGCCGTGATGTGTGCTCACCCTTTTGACGTCGAATATTTTTAGTTGATGATGCAGGTACCACTGTGGAAGATTGTATGAATGCTTCTGTGTATGGGCACATGACTGCAATGGAGGCTGAAGATATAGTGGAGACGTATGACTCCTCATGCAAGTGCAACTCATGCGTTTTCGATTAGATTTTTATTTGAGCCATTAAGGAAATGTAATTTGATATTTTATTTATTTATGTCTCGATTGATACAACATAATTTGATATTTTATTTGTGATTATCACAGTTAGATCGACTTTCGCTATTGTGTATTTATTCTGATTATGGTTGTGGATGTGTATGGTTTAAATTAAAGGACACAGCCTATTAGAGATCCTGGTTGAACCGTTGTTTATTAGCGGTTCATCACACCGTTCTGAAAGGTGCAGAATTGGGGTGTGACAACAATGGTTGTAACTTAACACATAATTTAAGTAATTCAAAAACAATGTCTTGTACCTGGTCCAAGCTGATTGTCAGGTCGACATTCAATCGGGTTCGTCAAAGGTGGAAAACTCTGGCACAGTAAGAAAACCGAGTTAGGCAGGGTTTTTTGGGTGTGGGTTTTACAATAACAATGCAACGACATCAACAGAACCGGATCCTTCAACTAAAGTTGCAGTTCGATGAATGGGCTCAATCTTATGAAGCTATATTTGTTGAAATTCATAGCTATTTTGTGAATATATTTTCCTCCACTACCATCAATCTAGATAGCTTACATCAGACTCTGGCAGCGGTTGAGCGTTCAGTGACACAATCTATGAATGAATCCCTATGTTGTGAACCTTCTTTGGAGGAAGTGAAACAAGCTTTGTTTTCTATGCATCCATCGAAATCACTTGGTCCTGATGGTTTCCCCCCAGGGTTTTTTTTTTCTAGAAGTATTGAGATCTAATCTTTGCTGATTTATTTGCTTTAGTCAAGGATTTCTTTGAGACAGGAATTGTCTCACTAGCACTCAATGAAATTTTAGTATGTTTGATTCTGAAGGTGCGTCAACTTGAGACTTCTGATTAGTTTCTGCCTATAGCACTCCGTAATGTGATTTTTAAGGCTATTACAAAAATTATGGCCACTCGACTGCAATCAATTCTAGGGTCTATTATCTCCCCCACTCAGTCTGCTGTCATTCCACAAAGATCTATCTCAGATAATATTTATATTGCTCATGAGGCCTATCGTTATATTCTTGAGCGGAAATGTGATAAATCCAAATTTTTGGCAATCAAGTTGGATATGCAAAAGGCTTATGATAGAGTGGACTGGGCTTATCTGAGAGCCATTATGTTGCGACTAGGTTTCAATTCGCATTGGGTGGATTTGGTTTAATCCTGCCTGCAAACGGTGTCATACCATATTTTACTCAATGGGGTACCTCAGGAGGAGATCTTGCCTACCAGAGGATCCTACTAGAGGATTATGATAGGGCAATCTTTTGTCACTAGCTTTATTTATTTTATGCTCCCAAGGTTTCTATAGTTTGTTAATACAGGAATAAGAGCGGCATCTGATAGCGGGACTTCGTATACGAGGTTAGACTCTTCCTATCACTTACTTACTCTTTGCTGATGGTTGTTTGTTATTTTTTGAACCCAGAACCTCCTGTGATGGATACAAATCTGAGTTACGAAGTCGAACCGCTAGGAATCCTGGATAGGAAGGTTCATCAACTGAGAAATTGATCTTTTGCCTATATCAAGGTATAATGGAAAAATTTATCCAAAAAAAGGTACAATGGAAGAACTACCCTATGGATGAAGCATCGTGGGAGAAGGAAGAAGAAATCCGTAAAAATTCCCTCACTTGTTCAAGGAACAAGGTAGACAATTTCGAGGATGAAATTTTTTTTAGTGGGGGGAATTGTGAAACCCGCATCCAAAAATACAAGCTAATTTGAATTTTTCTCACGTAATAGGTTCTCCTGCTGACGTGAGCCTAGCATCCGTATCTGCATTGGAGTGTATTGAACGCTACCCTTTTACTTCAAGTGTGAAAGTTTTGGGGTAAATCGATCGAACAACCCTGACATGGCCAATCTGAATCAATTTGGGTTTGGCAGTCGATCAAGGTGGTCGATGAAATGAGTTTGATCGACCGCCCACCCTATGATTGACCACCTGATCCCAGAATTGGGCCAATTTGAGTCTAATCATGTAGGCTTGGTTTGGACTAGTCCCTAATCACCCATGATCATTCAAAATCATGTGGGACCCATCCTTGACTGTGTTGGAGTGTCAGTTGACAACCTTTAAGCCTCCTCTAACACTCTTTTACTTGTAGTAGGACTCTTAAGGGAGGAGTTGCATTGTAACTCTAACTCTTGGATAACTCCGTAATAAAAACTCTCTAAGAACCTAAATTGAGAACCTTAGAAGCTCTGATACGTATGGGGAGAGAGAGAGAGAGAGAGAGAGAGAGAGAGATAGAGAGTTTGAATAAGACTAAAGGAAGAAGAAGAGGAAGAACCACCATTGCAGTTCCTCCCTCAAGCTTCTTGCTGTATCGATAATTGGAAAAGCTTTAAGGTAACCATTATACTATTCTTTCTATACCTAGAACGACCCTATTGTGAGGTAAAACTCAACCTCTTATCTGTAGGATTAATAATTCCCAATTGCCATTGCTTATCAGCAAGGTAGAATTGCTAATAATGAACTGATATAGCTAACCAATGTAAAAGTATGTATGTAGATCATGATATTGAATTATGGTATTGAATTATTGATGGGAAATAGTCATTAATGTAGTACAGACCTTAAGAAACCCTCGTACCATGGAGATCGGATCAAATAATTATTAATCCGAGCTCACTGGTACGAGGTGGTCGACCAAATTGGTCTGATCGACCGCCCAGACTGTGATCGATCGCCCGAGTTACAGTGAGGTGTAAACTTGATTATTTCAATCCTAATTAACCCCCTGGACTAAGTTGACTATTTCACACCTCAGGAATGATGTAATGAACATTGTGGAATGGTTGGTCTAATTAGAATGCATCCCCAAGAGTGTAAGCACGTATGGTTGCATAAGCAACATTCATAGTCGAGAACCATACTTGCATATAAACTATGGGAATAGGATTTTATCCTAACCAGTGGTTGAAACCTATCATAAAACCTATGTAGAAATGGACCCGAAGAGGTGCAAGCCTCTAGAATCAATATTGACCAAAATACTTAACCGGTTGATAAAACGAGTCTGGTCGACCACCTCATCTGATCGACCACCTATTGACAGCAAGCCTGTTTTGGTTGAATCTTCAACCAAGGATCTTGAGACTTGACCAACTGACCCTAGGACATGTTCCTAAGACTAATGATGTTACCGTAGACCTACTATAAGAATAACTAAATAATCATAAGTAATAATCATATATCAATCACACTAGGTAAGCTGACATAGGAAACAAGGGAAGGATTCTGTCTGCCACAGAGTAGGGATTTTGCTCACCAGTTATAGGTGACGGATTAGCTTTGTTTTATTTTCTTGTTTTCTGTCCGCATGTGCTTGCTACTTGTTTAGATTACTGTGTGATAACATGCCATCCAATAACTGTGATAATTGTTTATGCATTCTTGCATATTATTAACTTTATATTCGATTGGTAGATTATAGATTATTTGATAACAAGTGGATGTTTGAAACATGATTGTTTGTCATTTTCTTGTGTCCTAGGGGATCCGGATGGCTGGAATGGGATGGTTCATCTTGGTCCATTAAGCTAGGATACGGGTACTTGCATTAGTAATGTTCTTGGTTTAGGTTTCAATATCCCGTGATAGGCAACCCTTGCCAATAGAGGTTTAGGTATTGGCATAGGCTTATATTTGGGCCAACCATTGACTTAGACTCTTTCGTAATTGGAGCAGGGTTTTGGACATTAGCTAGAGCCAGTCTCTAGTGTTTCAGGTGAGACCTAGGGATGAGTCCAGTTTAAGTGCTCATATGATGGACTGCGTGCACCTGGAGAAGTAAAGTGATGCTTATTACTATGATGCCAAGAGGAAGCCTATGATGGGGAAATGTTGGTATGATGCTAGGTCAGTGTACTTGGGTTGTATCTTCATTCTTTGGGTAATGTTTCACATGCGACGCGGCCAAGTGTGTTTCATTCACCTCACCCGTGCTTGGGTATTCGTCATCAGTATTTAAGTGCGATGCTACTTGCGCATGCTAGTTCACAAACCATATAAACCTTAATAAACTGTTTTATGCATGTATGCTTGTGTGTAAGAATTTCTCACTAAGCGTGTGGTTTGCTCACCCTTTGTGCGTACAAATTTTTAGATTGTTTTGCAGGTAATAATTCAACTGATAATGTTCTATTAGAAAATGAAGTATCTGAAGATGATTCGCATGATCCTTCGTGTGAATGCGATGATTGTCTCTATGGCTAAGGGACAAGCTTATGTGAAGATGTGACTCTATCTGAAAGACAAGATTTCATTAAGACTTATTTAAGTTTCAGTTTAGTTATTTACTTTGTTTTCGGGCATTGTTTGACCCATGATGGTTTTATGGAGTAATAAGTACTTTGTAGTATTTTACTTATGTTGTGGTTTCCAAACAGATAAATTTTTATGGTATATATCTATCACAGTTAGACATAACTTCTGGTTCTATTTATTGATTTTTTGCTATTATTCTGATTTGTCTTTGATTTTTCCATCAGTCTGTGTAGTGATTGATGAAAGAGTTGTGATTTATAAGTACTGTGAACGGATTCTGGTATGGAAGTACTTACATTGCGTGGAACCCATGGCCATACCAAAACGCCGTAGTTTTGGGGTGTGACAGCCAGAATCTCAACATAAGGCTTTGCGTCAGATGACATGTAGATTTGTTTGAGGGGATAAGGAGGGACATACTGGTTTACATTGGATATCATGGAAGTGATTATGTCATTCCAAGGATAAAGGTGGTCTGAGTTTCCGCGATCCATCACTTCATAATTGTGCCTTGTTGTTAAAGGTAGCATGGTGTCTATTTTCATAACCCACATCTTTTTGGGCACCACTTATGAAATCTATATATTTTCCTTCTACTAACTTCCTTTCTGCCTCTATGGGCTCACAACCCAGCTGGCCTTGGTGAAGCATTATGGAAGGTAAGCAAGTGCTCAAGCATGGTTTAATATGGAAGATTGGTTCTGGTGATTGTATTAATGTCTGGTTGGATAATTGGATTCCATCAACTGCGGGATTTTTGTTTGCGTTCTGTACCCCCTCCACATTGTAGTATTACAAAGGTGTCGCAATTGATTGATCCTGAAGATCAGACCTGGCAGAGGAACTTATGGACTCCTCTCTTCTCTCTCTTTAAGGTTAAGGTAATTTTAAAAATTAAGTTATCCTTATTTTCATCAGAAGACCGTTTGATAATGGTGGCGGCTAAGGATGGTACATTTTCAGTCAAAACAACTTATCATCTCTTCTCTAATATGGAGGATGCCAAATCTGCACAACAACCGTCTAGATCTAGCACTGCAGGTTAATCAATTTTCGGAGTGTACATGGAGGAAGATTTGGAGATGGCCTGTATTACCAAAGATTAAATCTTTTTTATGGCGCACTTGTGCCTCGGGTTTGGCCACAACAACGGATTTACGATAACGAAATATTTTAGTAGACCTTCTATGCATTCATTGTGGTTTGACTACTAAAACAACAACTCATGTCTTACTTGATTGCCCATTTGATTGCTCCGTGAGGTTTGGATGTAATTTGGGTTATAGAGTACCAGACTCTGCTTTGTTTTCCATGTCAAAGTGGATAGCTGATTGGTCAGCCTTTCCAACCAGGAGTAAGTTGCAAAGTCGTGTAGTACAGACATTATGTTCTTTTATTGTCTGACATATGTGGTTTGCCCATAATGATCAGGTTTTTGGGTGAAAAGTTATCAAGCCATTGTTTGATGTATGTACAGACATTATGTTATTGATGATATTCTATATCTTTATCCTTACTTTTAACATTATACTTTCTGTCATGTTTCTCAGGAGAATAACAACACTGTTGACTCCCTAGCTAAGAGGGCCTTGTCGATGTTGTATATGACGGTTTGGCCTAATTTTGATCCTTGGATTCAGGAAATTTGTGGACTACATACTTGTGTACAATACGGCTTAATAAATAAATAAATTTTCTTAAAAAAAGAAAAAAGAAAAAAATTACCAACAGCATTTTCCCGGAGGAAATTTTTAATTTTTTTTTAGAAGAGAGAACATATTAAACCATTCGTTTTCGTGATTGGATGGAGATGTAAGAACAATTTTAGGGACATTTGGGACATTCAACAGAGGGTTTGCCATGTTTTCTCACTTTTCCCGCCTCTTTTTCACCGCCAAGGTCGGTTTCAAATAACTTCGAAATCAGAGCCACAGTGAAGGTTTGATCGACTCCCAAAATTTTTCTGCTGAAGGTGAGGTTTGTTTTTTCTTCTCGTACTATGTATGGGTTATGATTTTGCTGAAGTTTAAGGGTTTGAATTTTGGATGTTTTTTGAGTAGCTTAGGGCTGAGACCAGTAACGGTAAGACTTCCTCTTGCTGTTTCTTTGAATAACTGGAGGGTTTCGATCATCACATTGCATTTTTAACCGGGGCACTTTCGAATTGTTGAACAGGACTGACTGTATGAACTTATTATAAACATTCTCTCTCTGTCTTTCTCTTTTACTTTCTATCTTTATGGTAAGAGCGGATTTGATGGGTTCCTTCTAAAATCTCTCTATTTTGATTGATTATTTTCAGTTTTTTCACATTATCAAATGGCTTTGAAGTTTCTTCACTTGTAGCTCCTTTCCCTATTTGAATTGGAGCCTGAGAAGGAGTCCATGCCCTGGGATTCCGTTGATTCTGGTAAATAGATTTGAAATCTGGCTCAAACATTTGCCCCGCGACACCTTATTTTATTCATTCATTTGTATGTTCATTTGATCTCATTTTGGATCTGAATCGTGAGGTCAGATACCTATGAACCAACACAACAAGTACATACAAAGGTTGCTGTGCTTTACACATCTTGTCTGTGTCCAAACACGATACTCATGGCCTTGTCCACATCTCATAAATAAGCATTTGCTTCAGTTTGAAGGTGAGAGTCTAGCTTAAGTGTTTAAATACTGTTGTCCAGATGACGACACTTGTCAACCAAACGGGCCAAACAAGCAGTGGGGTGGGCGGGTGTAAGAACCCCATAGCCACTCCGATGCTTGTCAGTGCCAAAACAAGCAGATGGAATCTGGGATGAAAGTTTTTGGATTCTGGTAGAAAGGGTTGAAGTGAACCGTGCGGAAGGAATGTATTTTGAGCAAGAGTGTAGCAGAAGCTTAGAATGTTATAGAATGTACCTTTGTTTCATCGTTCTAGACTCGTAGCTTTTCGGGCTACTTTGTCCCAGCAGATCTATAGCAGTTGACGTGTTCCGTTGTGGTAGGTCTGGACAGATCGGTGCTGCAAAAGGATGAGACCTTTTGAAGACTACCTTTCTCTAGACATATGATTTGAGGGCTATGAAGGGGCCTCGGTCCAATTGAATCTGACTTTGCCCCCGAAACCTCATACTGCAACCCCCGCCTAATTATCCTGGACGGAGACCTTTCGTCTATCAGGGACACGTGTAACCCTCCGATTAGCTACTCCTTAGGCAAGTACTTGATTGTACAATCTGTTAGTCGTCATCGCACTCATAAGCTTCAACCGACCTCCGAACATATCAGGTGGCGACAGGCATTTGCCTCCTATTGGAGAAGTATCAGTGGCTGGTCCCAACCTTTCATTGGTTGAGAGATCGGTGACAGCTGACTAGGACGCTAGGACAGGTATCTCCCTTTGATGCTCAGCCATGCGGCCGCTCCCCAATTGGTACGATCTTTTGTCCCTATCACATACGATTCTCCATGTCTCCGTTTGCATAAGGATCAATATTTTGTTGGTTTATCAGCTGCTTTTATTCTGATTTATATGAAGTTAGATTTCCCAAAATGAATAGAAAGATTTTGTGGATGGAACTAGTTGTATGCTTAGGGTTTCTGTGTGCGGTTGTGTAAAAACTGGCAGGTAAAACAGTGCTGTAATATCATTAATTGTTAATTTGTTATTGTTCAAGCACATCCAGACTGACAGTAGGTTCTTTTGGCGTTGCAACTGCTCCATAAAATCCGAAGTTTCAGTTGATGTGTAATTTTTTCGCAATTCCCATGCCAGAAAAAGTTTGCATTTTTTCTTCTTCTTCTAATGTGGTTGGTTACTTGTTTGATGTAATATCTACTGGTCATTATACTATTAAGCTGTAACTGTAATGGAACCACAAGGATTTTCTAGATGTGCACTAGGATTTCTAACTCTGTATGAAGATTTTTTAACTGCATACTAGGATTCTCTAACTGCGTACTATGATTTTCTAACTGCGTACTATGATTTCTAATTGTGTACTAGGATTTTCTATGCATAGAGAACTTTTCATGGCATGGATTTAATTCTGACTGTTTGAGCCATAGAATTGACTAGAGTTCATGGTGCTTACATCTGTAGTGAGATTGAAAATATTTGGTTTTACAACCACAATTACCTGGAAGTCTAATACCTTTTAAAACTGACCAAGCTGCTGTGGATTTTCTCTTGAGAAAGAGATTTAGACAAGTTTCCTCTATCAACTTATTTATCCAGGATGATATATGATTATTAAATTTTCCCAATTTTCTTGGATTTCAGAGCTTGTTTTAATATTTTCTGGAAGCTTTTTCTGGGTTCGTTGGTGTGGCCTTTAGGGAGAAAGAGTTGAACTCCAGTGCTTTCAATGGGTGATTTCCCTCTGAAACTTGATGTTGACAAGGTCATTTCATATGGTGATGATCTCATAGAATGCCTCAGAAACAAAAGAGACCTCAATAATTTGATGCAATGTCTAGATGGAGTCGACATGCTTCAATCATCTTGTCAGATGGATTTTTCTGAGATTAAGAACTTACTGGAAGGTTTGCCCCTTTGTTTTCTTTGCATCGATTTAATTTTCTCTTTCTTTTTGTATTGGATTTTTATTCTAAAAAAAATTCATTAAAAGTTTTGCAAGTTAGGATACTATAAATACTGTCCGAATGGTCTCTCTGCTCTAATAGACCAAACAGTATTAGTAAACTAAACTATTATAGACATTCACACCACCAGGAATTAATTCTGATTTAACCTCTAATGAAACATTCTGTTTACTCATATATATAAATTCTGTTTCCCATGAAGAAGTGAGTAACATACAGGTGGTTATTAATTTATAAATTTGACTCAAAAGGATATGTCTCTAAAAGCAATCAAATTAGATATTTATAATGCAATGTAATTCTAAAACTTATCTAAAATCCCCCCCCCAAAAAAAAAGAAGAAAGGGACCACAAACTGTTTGTAGGTGGTGAAGTTGGTGCTTTTTTTAGTCCTTACTTTTTGGGATTGGGAAACAGCCTTTCCAAATTGCAGGGGGTAAGGTTGTGTATGTTTTGCCCCTCCCTAGACCCTGCAGTAGTGGAGCCTCGTGCTTGGGACCCTTTTTTTTTTTTTTTTTGACTGGGAAGTTAGCCAATAACTGATTAGGATTACTTTGAGATGGTCATGTCATGCGCTTTCTTCTGTCTATGTCGTACTAATGTGAATGTTAATGTCAAATCTGAGATATAGGTTGTGTTCTCAGGAGGTGATTTTCTTTATGGTATATTGGTTAATTTCGAAAGCATGGAATTGGATGCCTTTCTATTTTTTTATTGTCCTTTTTATTTATAAGAAACAAGCTCATATGTGCCTAATGTTTGGAGGATCTTGTGTCTCTTCTTTTGGATAAATTACAACTTTATTGAAGGAGTAAATGTAGAAATTCATAGTGTTGCATTTGTGGTACATAGAAATACAGCTTTCAATGAGGGACAGTAGCTCAACAGGATACCTTATAACAATTAGTAGCAACTAATAAACAAGAGAGCTCACAAATGGATACTTTCTCCCAAGAGAGGTCATGATGCATATCAAAGAGATGGATCTGGTGGTGGCGGTGGGAGATTTATAGGAGAGAGAGAGAGAGAGAGAGAGAGAGAGAGAGAGAGAGAGAGAGAGAGAGAGAGAGAGAGAGAGAGAGAGAACAGAATTTAAGAATCGTGTGTGGGGAGGAGGAGGAATAAGTGAGGAGTGAGAGGCAACAACTTCAATTCTAAATTCAAACCAATTATTTTCCATTAATCAAATCATGGGTGAGGTGTAGCCTCTTACATGCATTTATAAAACAGAAAATAAACCTAAATTGAACTCTAACTAACCTTAGCTTCCTACGTGATTCAAACAATTAAATAATAAAAGAAATAAAGACTAATTGAAAAAGGAAACTTTTCCTGTGCATGGCCTGAAAGAGAAGTCCTTAAATGATGCTAAAACTGAACCTTATCTAAGCCTTATTAACTATTAAAACTGAAGGAAGACTCTAGGAACTAACCTTATCAACTAGGAGCATGGCCCCACTAAATAAAATAATAATTTTAGTATGCCGTTAAAACCCCACATTATTGGGCTTATAAATTAGGCCCATTATAATAATAAAGGTCCCTAAACTTATATTAAATTTTGGTTCAGGTTAAAACTGGGCCTGCATTAAATGAGGTCTAACCACCTTTTTTTGCCTACTCATAAGCAACATCATAAGAACTTGTTGTCTACCTACGGAATGCAAGAGGTGAAGCTAGGGATCGTTTATTATATTCCTTATTCAATCTATAATACTTGCTGTGATGCAGTATTCCTTAGTCAAATCATGATCAAGTTACAAGATCATGCAAGTTCTCGCAAGATCAAATCAAATCTCGAATGATAAATAAAACATTCAATTGGAAAGATCAATCTTAGAAGGATGTGCTGTTGTTGAAGCAATCAAGGAAGGATATGATGTTGCTTGGTTATTATAGTAGGATGTTATCTCTATTGGACTATATGTTGTAATTGTTGGCAAATAACCAACTATGATGAGAGAGAAAATAAAGAGAGAGAGAATGTAGAGAGAGAGTATGGATCTTATTGTGGGTCCCACCAATGAAGTGGACAACATGCAATGTGATGATATGGAGAAAGAAGAAAGAGCAAATGATGATAGAGAAAATGATGAGAAATGGAGGAGAGAGAATCTGAAGAGAGAGAAAGTGATGAGGTGGCACATGGTGCCACATGGCAACATGGTGTCACATGGCATGCCACAAGGCTTATGTCGCGAGCGGCCATGCCGCACAGCCATGGTGTCAGCCATGCCGCAAGCAACAAAGGCCAGCAAGGCCCATCCTGTAAGCAGCCATGCCGCAAGGACCATGTCGCACAACCATGGTGTCAGCCATGCCGCAAGTAACAAAGGCCAGCAAGGCCCATGCCGCAAGCAGACATGCCGCAAGGACCATGCCGCACAGCCATGGTGTCATGCTGCAAGGCACATGGCTTGTTGTACCGCCCCCACATTGATTGCCGAGACTTGAGTTTTTCAGAAAATCGACTAAGTGTTGATACCTTCATCATGTGTTCGATGATAATCCAGGAGAGAGAAAACTTTACTGGAAGTTTTCATCTGTTAACACTTTTGCACTCTCTTGATAAGTTACAGAGGCCATTTAATGTATTTTGAGGGGCATTTTGGGTATTAGAGAAAAGTTAGATCCGAAATCAAGGGTGTGAAAGAGGTTTTATGACAGACCCAGATCAATGCACAAGAAGGGCGCTGACACATATTTGCGTCAGATCCACCCGCGACTGATTCTATTGGGCGTTGCAAGTTTATATCATGGTTCTTATTGCATTGAAGTTATAGGATGATTCGGTGTAGCGCATGTGCAGGTGCGGCTACTATATGATTCAATCTGGGTGGCTCACAGATCACTCGTTTAACCACTCATCACGTCAAAAGATCCAACACTGCACATCTCACCCGCCTTTTAGAAGTTGATCCTATGGTTGGAGGTGTAGCCGACCATGGGTGACATGCCGCATGTCACCACTTTAAATAGTGACATGCCGTATGTCACCATAAAGATCTCTATTTTAAATCTAACCATTGGATTGGCTTGAGAGCTTTCCAGATCAATGGCCCTAACTAATTTGGGCATTCTGAGTTCATTTAAAGGTATTTTGAAGCCTCATTTGGCTGGTGTGCGTGAAAAAAAGATAAAGTATAGAAAAGAAGGCCTTGTGGGAAATCTAGGGCATGGAAAGCACACACCAAGTTGTTTTAAAAATCCTCAATGAAGTTGAAGGTTTGTAGGGTGTTAAAAGAGCAGTGTTAGCAGCACATCAGCGGTAAAGTTGACTACATTTTTTGAGCCACGCTTCGAAGATAACATTTCCATCAAAAATATGATTATTGAGAATACCTAATAGGACAAGTGTTTGTGAAAAGTCTAAAGTCTTGTTAGAAGCATTGCCTACATTGTTGGGAGGGAATTGTAATTTTCTTATCAAACTATTAAATGTATTCTCCGGCAAGTTGGGATTTGACCGGAAAGGGGTTGTAACCCAAGCCTTTGTACTATCAAGGGTAGAAGTAGGTGTTGTGACGCCTTAGTTGTTGTAGCAACTTAAACAAGAAAAGTATCGAGTAAATACGAAGCCCAAGAGGGGCATTACTCCATGGACGTAGCCCTCACATAATGTGGAGGTGAACCACGTAACTTTTGTGTTGTTTTCTTGTGAATGCGGATGTTTGTAGAAGTGCTGTGGTTTTGCAGAATGGGTATGCACATGTTGGTTGGCCTAGCCACACAGTGGTTGTGAGGTGACTGTGCATGCGCTTGTGTGGTTACAGGGTTCTTGTAACAGCTCCATAAACAATCAGTATTTGAGAAAATTTAAGTAGACATTGATTCACCCCCCTCTCAGTGGAAGCCTAGAACTTCAATTGGTATCAGAGCAAGGGCTCAACCAAGTCTAATCAACAGTTGAGTGGTCAGAGGGACAGTGATGACTTCAGATAGAGGACGTGGTAGAGTGCCCCAATTTGATGGAACAAATTTCACATTCTGGAAGAAGAGAATGGAATATCACTTGAACTCCCTAGGGTATGAAATCTGGGAGTCTGTGGTTGAAGGTTACTCAGCATCTACTTCAAATTCCACTCCTTCAATTGACCTAGAGGAGAGAAAAAAATATGTCAACAATCAGAAAGCGCTTAATGCCATATCTAGTAGATTGCCTGATTGGGAACTGGCTAAGGTAATGCAATGCACTTCAGCTAAGAAGATGTGGGACAAACTAATGAGCTTATATGAAGGAGATCCCAAGGTAAAAAAAGGCCAAGCTTCAAATTTACAGAGGGCAGTTTGAAGCATTGAAGATGACCAATGATGAAGATATTGTTGCCTATGTAATCAGAGTGAACAATGTGGCAAACTCCATTAGATGTATGGGTGAGGACATGTCAGAGTCTATTGTTGTCCAGAAAATCTTGAGATCTGTTCTACTTAGATATGACTCCAAAGTGTCAGCATTGGAGGAGACCACGGATCTTGATAAACTGACACTGGATGAGATTCTAGGAACTCTCACAACATATGAGATGAGAATTGAGATGCCCCTCATCAAAGGAAAATCCATTGACAAAAAAGCAGCTTTCAAGGCAATGAAAATGCTAAGCATAAAGGAGAAACCTGATGAAGAAGGCGAGTTTGACAATGAAGATGAGGCAAATTTTGTCAAGAAACTTCCAAGAGGGAGAGATAGATACAAAGGAAAATTGCCACTCAAGTGCTTTAGGTGTGGAGCAATAGGACATTTTGCTTCCAAGTGTCCTCTTAGAAAGAAAAATCTAAGTGACGAAGAAGAAGATGAACCTATTGAAAGAAGAAAACTCAAGAAGAAAGTTTCTTCAAATCTGAGAGATAGATTGAAGAGAAGAAGTCTCATCACCAAAAATGCCGAAAACATCTCAGAAGATGAAACAGATGATGATGTGGATGACAAGTGCAGTGAAGCACTCTTTATGGTTCAACTAGTTGAAGACAAGGAGACTAAACCCATTCCTGTAAATGATGACAAAGATGAAGGTGAAATCAACTTTGAAGCTGAGCTCACATCTGCACTAGATGACCTTGATGATGAGAGAAGAAAGAACAAGAAGATCTCTTAGACTTCTTAATATTAAAAATGAAGAAGTAAGTGTTTTGATTGGAAAACTTAAAGAAAGCAAAAAGGCTACAAATGAGTTAGATGAGCAGTTATCCTTGAAAGTGATAGAAAATAATACATTGATAGAGAAAATTTTCTCTCTTAAATTACAACTTGAGGAACAAGAATTGAAGATTAAGAACTTCTCTGTTTTAGAAGAAGAACTCATTAAACTGAAAGAAGTTCAAAAAATGATGGAAACTGAATCTCCGTCACCTATAGAAAATTTGGAGAGACCACAAGCAGAGGGGAGTAGGGCACTTGATGAGATACTTAGTGTTCAGAGACCGGCAAGAACAAAGTATGGTTTAGGTTTCATACTAGAATCATCACAACAAGAAATGGCCAGAAAAAGTAAAGGTGGAGTAGCTGAAAATAGAACTCCTGTAACACAAAAGCAGAAAGGAAAGCAAGTGATATTTGCTCAGAGAGGTAGTACCATTGGCACGGGAAGAAGATCTATGCAGGCACAAACACATGGGGAGCAGAGTACAGTCAGGGAAAACAGACAGGGCCCTGCAGTCAGTAAACAAAGATCAACAAGAATTGAGTAGAATGGTGATTACATTGGAAGACAGAAAGCATCAGTGAAATAAAGTACATTCTTTCCAGGTTATTGCTTTTGTTGCAACACATATGGGCACAAGTTGTTGACTAATTAAAAAACAAGCAGATGAACTTTGCCAGCAGAAACTCTTTTGCACCACTGATGAGCAGAGACATTAAGTGTTATAAATGTGGTTATCTTGGGCACATTGCAAGAGAGTGTATGGAAATTCTTACTCCACAAAGACAGCCTGTTAGAGAAGTAAAACAGACAGCTCCTAAAGTACAAAGCACAATGAAAACTAGAGCTGTACCTAGAAGAAAGCTACAAAACAAAACTGTTTGGGTTGAGAAAGACAGTTATGATGTTGAAGAGTTCTCTTTTGTTGTTCAGACAGCTCTCAAAGCCCAAAACAAGTCAGTTCCTTGGATCCTTGATAGTGGTTGTTCAAGTCACATGACAGGTGACAAAGATAAATTTATTGAGTTCAACCAATATGAAGGTGGAAGTGTAAAATTTGGCAACAGTGAGTGTGCCAAGATAGTTGGAAAGGGGATTGTAAAACTTGACAGTGGAAGGGTAAAGACAGCTGATGTGCTATATGTGAATGGCCTAAAACATAATTTGCTAAGTGTTAGTCAAATATGTGATAAAGGCCATAATCTTGTCTTCAACAAATCTGGTTTTGAAGTGAGACATGCAGATAATGGAAAAGTCATCGCTTCAGGGTTAAGGACAACTGAAAATTTGTATACATTGTTAGAAAGTGTTGATGGATCTTGTCTGCTTGGACAAGATGATGAACAATGGTTGTGGCATAGGAGACTGGGACACATTGGTTTTGACAATCTTGTCAAAATTAGCTCAAAGAATGCTGTGTGGACCCACCAGGACTCAGAGCATAAATGGTGAGAAGTACTTTATATTGTTCATTGATGACTACACCAGATTGACTTGGATAAACTTCTTGAGACATAAATCTGAGGCACTTGAGAGATTCAAAAACTTCAAAAATCGGGTTGAAAATGAAACAGGAAGAAAAATCAAATGCTTGAGATCTGATAAAGGTGGTGAGTTCTCATGGTCTGATTTTGATGAGTTTTGTTTTGAGCATGGCATCAAAAGACAAACATCTGCCGCAAGAACACCTCAACAAAATGGTGTTGCAGAGAGAAAGAATAGAACAGTTCAAGAAATGGTCAGAACAATGCTTTGTGAGAAAAACTTAGGGAAGAAATACTGGAAGGAAGCAGTGCAGACAACAGTTCATATTCATAATAGATGCATGCTCAGGCCACATGAAGAGAAGACACCTTATGAACTTTGGTTCAAGAAAAAGGCAACTGCAAAATATTTTAGGATTTTTGGAAGTAAATGCTACATCAAGAACATAGAAAAGAACTTGGGGAAATTTGATGAGAGGGCAGATGAAGGTATCTTCCTGGGATATTTTACTAAGAGCAAAGCTTATAAATGCTACAATAAAAGGCTTGAAAAGATTGTAGAAAGTGTTGATGTGAGGTTTGATGAAATGGGCTCCAGTGATCTGGGTGATGCAATTGTTGAATATCCTATTGAGGAAGATGTTCATGTTGAAAGTGACAGTGAACAAGGCAAATCAGATGCAGTGGAACAGAAGTCTGATTCTGAGAATGAACAAGTTGAAAGGAGACACATGCCATCTAGAACAGAGAGGAATCATCCACATAGTCAAGTTCTTGGTGATCCAGACAAAATGATGCAAACAAGGAGAATGAAGACATGTGCTTATTCTCTTATGTCACAAGTTGAACCCAAAACAGTTGATGAAGCATGCAAAGATGAATGTTGGGTAAAAGCTATGAATGAAGAACTTGATCAGATTGAGAAAAATGACACATGGATATTAGTTCCAAGACCAAGTGACAAAAATGTCATTGGTACAAAATGGGTGTTCAGAAATAAACTTAATGAAGATGGTCAAGTGATGAGAAATAAAACTAGATTGGTTTGCAAGGGATATGCAGAAGTTGAAGGTATAAATTTTGAAGAGACTTTTGCACCAATGGCTAGGTTGGAAGCTATCAGAATCTTTCTTGCATTGTCAGCTTATCACAGTTTCAAGGTTTATCAGATGGATGTAAAATCAGCATTCTTAAATGGCAATCTGAAGAAGAAGTGTACATTGAATAACCAGATGGATTTCAATTGTGTGGAGATCCTACCATAGTGTGCAAGTTGAAGAAAGCACTGTATGGACTGAAGTAGGCACCTAGAGCATGGTATTCCAGACTGGATGTGTATCTGAGTCAGTTGGGTTTCAAAAAGGGCATGGTTGACAGTAATCTCTACATTAAAGCAGTTGAAGGAACACATATCATAGTGGTTGTGTATGTAGATGACATCATTTTTGGCAGTCATAGAGATAAGTTGTGTCAAGACTTCGCTGAGAGGATGCAAAGAGAGTTTGAGATGAGCATGCTTGGAGAATTATCTTTCTTTCTGGGTTTACAGATTCAACAGTTGAGAGAGGGAATCTTCATTTCACAGGCCAAGTATCCGAAGGAAATGTTGATGAAATTTACAATGGATGATTGCAAGCCTGTAAGCACTCCTATGGTGACAGGTTGCAAGCTAAGTAAGGAAAATGACTCACCCTCTGTTGATCACACTCTATATAGGTCTATGATTGGTAGTCTATTGTACTTAACGGCATCTAGACCAGATATTCTATAGTCAGTCTGTATGGTAGCCAGATTTCAGGCAAATCCTAAGGAAAGTCATGTTGAAGCTGTGAAGAGAATTTTTAGGTACCTCAAAGACACTCCAGACTATGGCCTATGGTATCCTAAAAGTACTTCTTTTGACTTGGTGGCATATTCAGATGCAGATTGGGCAAGTTGTATGGATGAGAGAAAAAGCACTAGTGGTGGTGCATTTTTTCTGGGCAGCAGTTTGGTTTCCTGGCACAGCAAAAAGCAAGAGTCAGTGTCTCTATCTACAGCAGAAGCAGAGTATATTGCAGCAGCTACTTCTTGCACACAGGTGCTTTGGATGAAGCAAATGTTGAAAGACTTGAATGAAGCACAGGAACAGCCTGTGGTTATCTATTGTGACAACACTAGTGCCATTAATATCTCTAAGAACCCTGTCATGCATTCTAGAACGAAGCATATCTCCATTAAATATCATTTTCTGAAAGAGAAGGTCAATGAAGGAGAGATTAGGCTGGACTATGTTCCTACAACAGAACAAATAGCAGATATTTTCACAAAACCCCTTCCTCGAGAAATTTTTGAGAAATTGAGGGCATTGATGGGTGTGATTTCACTCCCTAAGAAATATGATGCTTAGAGTAAGGGGGAGCTTCGCTATTTGTCACATAGGATTGGAAGATGCGGTAGGCACTCCTATGTGACGGCACCCCTTTGTTGTTGTTGTCAAAGGGGGAGAGAAGATGTTTGAGTGTTGTCAACAATTCCAAAGGGGGAGATTGTTGGACTATATGTTGTAATTGTTGACAAATAACCAACTATGATGAGAGAGAAAATAAAGAGAGAGAGAATGCAGAGAGAGAGTATGGATCTTATTGTGGGTCCCACCAATGAAGTGGACAACATGCAATGTGATGATATGGAGAAAGAAGAAAAAGCAAATGATGATAGAGAAAATGATGAGAGATGAAGGAGGGAGAATCTAAAGAGAGAGAAAGTGATGAGGTGGCACATGGTGCCACATGGCAACATGGTGTCACATGGCATGCCACAAGGCTCATGTCGCGAGCAGCATGCCGCAAGGACCATGCCACACAGCCATGGTGTCAGTCATGCCGTAAGCAACAAAGGCCAGCAAGGCCCATGCCGTAAGCGGCCATGCCGCAAGGACCATGTTGCACAACCATGGTGTCAGTCATGCCACAAGCAACAAAGGCCAGCAAGGCCCATGCCGCAAGGACCATGCTGCACAGCCATGGTGTCATGCCTCAAGGCACATGGCCTGTTGTACCGCCCCCACATTGATGGCCGAGACTTGAGTTTTTCCGAAAATCGACTAAGTGTCGATACCTTCATCATGTGTTCGATGATAATCCAGGAGAGAGAAAACTCTACTGGAAGTTTTCATCTGTTAACACTTTTGCACTCTCTTGATAAGTTACAGAGGCCATTTAATGTATTTTGAGGGGCATTTTGGGTATTAGAGAAAAGTTAGATCCGAAATCAAGGGTGTGAAAGAGGTTTTATGACAGACCCAGATCAATGCACAAGAAGGGCGCTGACACATATTTGCGTCAGATCCACCCGCGACTGATTCTATTGGGCGTTGCAAGTTTATATCATGGTTCTTATTGCATTGAAGTTATAGGATGATTCGGTGTAGCGCATGTGCAGGTGCGGCTACTATATGATTTAATCTCGGTGGCTCACAGATCACTCGTTTAACCTCTCATCACGTCAAAAGATCCAACGCTGCACAGCTCACCCGCCTTTTAGAAGTTGATCCTACGATTGGAGGTGTAGCCGACCATGAGTGACATGCCGCATGTCACCACTTTAAATAGTGACATGCCGCATGTCACCATAAAGATCTTTATTTTAAATCTAACCATTGGATTGGCTAGAGAGTTTTCCAGATCAATGGTCCTAACTAATTTGGGCATTTTGAGTTCATTTAAAGGTGTTTTGAAGCCTCATTTGGCTGGTGTGCGTGAAAAAAAGATAAAGTATAGAAAAGAAGGTCTTGTGGGAAATCTAGGGCATGGAAAGCACACACCAAGTGGTTTTAAAAATCCTCAATGAAATTGGAGGTTTGTAGGGTGTTAAAAGAGCAGTGTTAGCGGCACATCGGCGGTAAAGTTGATTACATTCTTTGAGCCACGCTTCGAAGGTAACATTTCCATCAAAACTATGATTATTGAGAATACTTAGTAGGACAAGTGTTTGTGAAAAGTCTTGTTAGAAGCATTGCCTACATTGTTGGGAGGGAATTGTAATTTTCTTATCAAACTAATTAATGTATTCTCCGGCAAGTTGGGACTTGACCGGAAAGGGGTTGTAACCCATGCCTTTATATTATCAAGGGTAGAAGTAGGTGTTGTGACGCCTTAGTTGTTGTAATAACTTAAACAAGAAAAGTATCGAGTAAATACGAAGCCCAAGAGGGGCTTTACTCCGTGGACGTAGCCCTCACATAATGTGGAGGTGAACCACGTAATTTTTGTGTTGTTTTCTTGTGAATGTGGATGTTTGTAGAAGTGCTGTGGTTTTGCAGAATTGGTATGCACATGTCGGTTGGCCTAGCCACACAGTGGTTGTGAGGTGGCTGTGCATGCGCTTGTGTGGTTACAGGGTTCTTGTAACAGCTCCATAAACAATCAGTATTTGAGAAAATTTAAGTAGACACTGATTCACCCCCCCTCTCAGTGGAAGCTTAGAACTTCAATCTCCAATATATTTCTGTTCCTTTAGTAGTTATTTTCCTTCCAAGTTAGTTAATTTCCTTTGCAATTCTTTTTCATGTTGAGAGTCAATTTTGAGCTCTATTTAAAGTGATGTAAGGCTTAGACCAAAAGATATATTTGAACTAATGAAAGAAACTTGGTTGATGCCATTTCTGTGAGAGATAGCTGAGTGAGAGACTCATGAGGTGAGACACCTTTGGTGGTAAGAGGCTGCTTGGGCCTTAAGGTGAGAAGCCTTAGGTCATATCCCCCTATCTTTCTTCCATCCCTTCTTCCCTCCATCCATTGATTCTTTTCCTTTTCTTGTTATATGAAACATATCAAAAAAAGAAAGAAAGAGAAAGTATTGTTCATGTGAATCTATTCTCCTGTGGGTCTGGTTCCTAATTTGTTGAGTTTTGGGAACTGGTCCTACATATGCTGAGTCATCGTCTACCATTGCATTGGACCATTCCTTCTCAATTAACGGCTATATCCCTTTCTTATGTGCCGTTTGTTTTGTCCTCGTAGAGTTTCTACCAACAGGGAAAAAGTGCCAACGCCCCTAGTTATCATCTGCATTCAATTTAGCCTTTCCTTAAAGATAAGGTTGCCCACAAACAATCTTCCTATTCATTGTCTCGCTCAAAAAAATATCAAGGGAGACCAATCTCTAAGTAAAAGATTTGCTGGGGAACCTTTAGACTTTAGAAAGGTCATCTTGATACAAGTATATATTACTAAACTTGTGAGTAATAGGGCCAACCAAGGTTTGAAGTATCAGTGTCAGGTATTGTATTAGAGGAATGGAGGGGTGATTTCAATAGATGTATCGTATTGTGTCAAGGATACACTAGATACGTGTGGATATGGACAAGATACACATGGAAATGTTTAAAGAACATACAAAATATAATTTTGAAGCATAAAACACCATAAATAAGTAATTAGGTCCACCGATCATAGGATGTTTGATGATTAGACCTAATATTCGACATGTGGGAGAGCATTTATGACCCAAATTTTGTTTATAAGTATGCCCGATGATATTCTGATTTACCTGGTGGTAATTTTAAATTCAATCAGAGTTGATCATGTTTTTTAAAAAGAAAATAAAATTGATGCCTTTTCTAACCTTTGATTCAGTTGTTATATTGTTTACATACACTGTCATGCATGTATATTAAAAACCAAATTTGATGCCATTTTTAACAATTTGAGTCGTTTGTTTAGATAGATTGGCATGTAGGGGTTCATATATGTACTAAAAACAAAATTGATGAATTTTCTCATATTTTGATTCGATTATGTATATTGTTTAGATACTCTGCCATGTAGCGAATCATGTGTATTAAAAAAAGGGAAAAATTTCATGCACCTCCCAAAGATTTCCTTAAAGGCACCCAACCTTTGAGTTCGCGACTAATTACCCACACCTCCCTTAATTTTTTAACTATATATCAGATAGACTACAATTACACGCCTGATCTGTTAACTGATGACGTAGCCTCGTCTACAATTTTTTAATGCCAAAACTACCCTTTTCTTGTTCTTCAAATCAAACAAAACACTTTCTATTCAATAGTTCGACATGCAGTGGAAGCGAAAGAAGAATCAATCTCTTCAACCTTTGAACAAGCTCGTATTGTAATCACGTCATCTTTGGGATCATGGATATGATTTTTCCGTTGATTTCACTATCTACACCTTTTCGATTCCATTAATAGGTTTATCAGTGAGATTGAGATTGCCAGAATCCGTAGCTCCACTGGCAACATCGAAGCAAGCTCTGGAATCATGATTGGTAATAGAGAAAGGAATGGAAGAAGATGGGGAGTTGGACGCCGAGGAACGGAGAGAGCTGGGAGATTGAGCTGGAATTTGATGAAAAGCTGTGGGAGGAGAGGAAAGGTATAGCAGAGATGATGAAATGCTTGGAAGAAAAGCCATCCTTGGGAGAGACCAGTGGAGAGATCCCACCAATTATAATCGAAGGGCTAGTATCTTCAACAATAGCTCTCGAATCTTCCAGATTCTTCTTGCACCTCAAAGTCTTGGACCCTAAATGTTGTAGTGGTCCCATCTTCTTTTTCCTTCTTAGATGACATGCAACTATTCCCATAACCTCAAGTTGAAACTTCTTAAAAGTTTCATGAGTATAGATCGTTCATCGTTGACATTTGCTTTTCATAAGGAAAATGAGATTTCAATGCAGGTGTTCAGTGCCATGTAGAAAAATCTGCATCAGTTTCATCTTTATACATATTCTGAAGAGAAACTTTGTATTGATCAACAAATTCTTTTAATGTGGTATTGTTCTGCACATATTTGTCAAAGAAAGAAGTAACACTTTCAGACTGTGGTGCAGTATACATCCCAGTGAAGGAGCATTCCTGCCGAGATCCTTGGAAGACTTGGCAGAAATGGGAATGGAGGCTAAGCGGAAGGAGAAGTCACAGAAGATACGATCCTTGTCTTGATAATCGCTCTGCCCTACCCCTTCATCGAAATTGAGCACGTAGCTTGAGGGATTGCATTGGAATCTGCCCTTGTTCGTCAATCCTCCATCGATTCCACGTCCCTTGTTACTGTTTTTGTTGAATCTGCTAATGAAAATCTTCCAACGTGGCCTGCCACGATCTCCAACAACTCTCTAATCTTCAAGAGCGCAGTCCACCCTTTTCCTCCACCACTTCTCTTCGCGACGACGTTGTTGTTGCAGTTCCTCCAGCACATATCTCCGTTCTGAGAAGAAATAAAACCTAGAAGATGAGTTTAAAACGAACAGGCAATGGGAGGGTAAAAGTGTTATGTAACAAAACCACACAAATAGAAGTATCAAACTAGAAAGACAGTAAAGAAAAAGAAGAGAATTGAAGAAATAGGAAGAAGGAGAAGAGAAGATCACGAAACCAGCAGTGTACTGGTGTCGAAATCAGTGTCTCTCTACTCAACTATCATTTATATTTATAGACAAAAAGGAACCAATCACCTAAGGAAAGTCTCCATAAACAAAAGAGACTCAAAGAGAAAGAAATAATGTTCAATAAGGAAACAAAATAAAAGAAAAGAAACTAATGTTGCTGGCGCTAATCACCGGTGGCGACATCTTGCTGGCTATTGAGATGGGCCCTGTGGGCCTTGTCTTTGTGAGCCACATTAACACCCTCCCTCAAGCTTGGAGTATACAGATCAACCAATCCAAGCTTGTAACAGTTTAATCGATACGCTGGTCCAAACAAGGGCTTCGTAAGAATATCAGCAAGTTGATTTGAAGAAGATACCAAGGGAGTAACAATCTTCTTCATAACAACATTTCGAACAAAATGACAATCAACCTCTATATGTTTGGTACGTTCATGAAAGATTGGATTACTTGCAATATATATAGCAGTTTGATTGTCACACATCAAGGACATAGGTCGAGAGACAGAGAATCCAAGTTCTTGTAGAAGAGTTTTCAACTATAACAACTCAACAGTAATATGTGCCATGGCACGATATTCAATTTCAGCACTGGACTTGGATATAATAGTTTGCTTCTTACTTTGTCAAGTAACAAGATTAACCCCAATAAAGGTACATTATCTAGTAGTGGAGCGTTTATCACCATCAGCTCTTGCCCAATTAGAATCAGAATAACAAAAAATGTCAAGGTGACGATGTCGATGATAAATAAGACCCGTGCCAAGAGATTTCTTGAGATATCGCAATATGCGATAGGCAGCCTCTTAATGAACAACTTTAGAAGCATGCTTAAACTGATTAACCACTCTAACAACAAAGGAAATGTTAGGCCGAGTTATAGTTAGATAGATTAGCTTCCCAACCAAGCATTTATATTGATGAATATCAGAATATTCAGGACTATTACATGTTTTAAACTTCTGATGTGGGTCCATTGGTGTATCAACTGGTTTGGCTCCAAGAACTCCAGTTTCAGAAAGCAAATCAAGCACATATTTTCTTTGAGACAGATTAATGCTTTTACTATTGCGAACCACTTCAATCCCCAAAAAATAGTGAAGAGGACCTAAGTCTTTCATTTGGAAGCGTGTATTCAAATAAGACTTAATCTCAACGATTCCTATCTTATCATTGCCTATAATAATAATATCATCAACGTAAACGGCAATAATAGTGGCATGAGAAGAATGACGTCGTAAAAAAATGGAATGATCAGAGTAACATGTAACGAAGCCAAAGTCTGTAATAATAGTGTTGAATTTATCAAACCATGCACGAGGAGATTGTTTAAGGTCATAAATAGCCTTAAGTAATTTGCACACCTTAGTTGAGTTCCCTCCCTGAGCAACATACCCTGAAGGTTGATCCATATAGACTTATTCGTGTAGGTCTCCATATAAGAAGACATTCTTAACATCCATCTGATAAAGAGGCCGTTCAAGATTCGTAGCCAAGGAAATAAGAACTCGAACAGAGTTGAGATGAGCAACAGGGGAGAACTTTTCAAAATACTCCACCCCATAGGTCTGAGTGAATCCTTTGGCAACTATTCTAGCCTTCAGTTTGTCAATAGTTCCATCAGAGTTATGTTTGATGGTATAAACCCACCTGCAACGAACAACTGAATGACCCTCAGGTAAATCCACAAGAGTCTATGTTTGGCGAGCCATTAAGGCATCCATCTTATCATCCATAGTTGGTTTCCACCCTAGATGGGATAAGGCTTGGGAAAGGGAAGTAAGAACAATGGTAGTAGATAAAGAGTGAATCAAATTTTGGTGACAACGAGGGAGATGGTCAGTAGAAACAAAATGTTCAATAAGGTAAGTAACTAAAGAACATTGAGTACAAGTACAAATACCTTTATGAAGAGCAATAGGGAGGTCATGGGAGACCGCAGGATCAGGAGAAGCAGTAGTTGTCGGTGGAGCAGCTGGTGTAGTAGTAGTTGGAGCCACTTTAGAACGACAATGATAAACCTGTAGGGGAGGTGGGGGGTCAGATGGAGAAGAGTCATTAGAGGGAGGGGCGAAATCGTCAGATGAGACTGAAGGGATCGGTGGGTCAAATGGAGGTGAAGGAGGCGGCATTGAAACTTGATAGTATGGTTTGTCTTCGAAGAAGGTGACATCAAGACTGACATAGTGACGTAGTAGTAGGATCAAAATATCTATACCCCTTCTGAGTATGGGAATAACCAAGAAAAATACATTTGAGAGAACGAGGTGAAAATTTTCCCATTCTAGGATGCGTAATGTGAATAAGCAGGTGCTGCCAAAAACTCTAGGATAGACAGGAAATAAAGAGGTGTTCGGATAAAGAAGATGAAATGGGATTTTGTCATGTAAAACAGAAGATGGAATACGATTAATGAGAAAGCAGGCTGTCAAAACGGCATCACACTAATAAAATTTTGGGACATTCATATGAAACATGAGGGATCTGGCAATATCCAAAAGATACCTATTTTTGCGCTTAGCAACCCCATTCTGTTGAGGGGTATAGGTACAACTCGTATGATATATTATACCATTAGCAAAACAGAATAGCATTTGGAACATATTCAAGAGCATTATCTGTTCGTAAGACTTTAATTGGAACTCCAAAATAGAGTAGAAATTTCTTTATGAAACCTTTGGAAAATAGAAAGAAACTTAGAACTATATTTTATTAAATAAAGCCAAGCATCCTGGAAAAATCATCCACGAAGGTTACAAAATAAGATAAACCTAATCTATTGGGGACACGACAATGGCCCTAAATATCAGAATGGACTAAAGAAAAGGGGGTAGAACTCCTATGAGTAGAACTAGCAAGGAAAGACGAACAATGATGTTTTCCTAATTCACAGGCTTCACATTGGAGTGTGGTGAGAGGCTTGCAACTAGGGATAATAACCTTCATTTTAGACAAGGACAAATGACCAAGCCGTTGGTGCCATTGAAGAGGGGTAGTAGTAGAGGTAGTTGCAGCAGTAGATCAACGGTCAGTAGGCTCTAAGTAGTACAGACCAGCATGCTTACTTCTGCCACCAATCATCTCCTTGGTCCTGAGATCCTGAAAGGTACAATGGGAAGGGTAGAAGGTAGTAACATAATTAAGAGATTTAATTAGTTGACTAATAGACAAAAAATTAAGAGGAAAATTAGGTACATGTAGGACCGAAGGTAAAGATGGGTTAAGAGAGACATGACCATGTTAAGAAGCAGTAGTAGAAGACCAATTAGCAAGGTAAATAGTAATAGGTTTGTTGGTTGCATGAAGAGAGGAAAAGGCAGAGGACTCACCCGTCATGTGACAGGTGGCACCCGAATCAATGATCCATGGGTGAGGGGAGGTGTAGGAAAGAAGGGCAGATGTATCTGTATGAGCCAAAGTGGCAATAGAAGAAAGACCAGTAGTCTCAAGGTGTTAACCCTTCGAAGGAGGGCCTTATACTGGTCAAAAGATGGAGCAGGTGTAGGTGGTGGAACCAGGGCAGTCGAGGATCCATCATTATTGGTAACAGTATTCACCAAATTATTCGCCCATTCAAGACAACCAAACTTATCCCAACAAGTATCAATAGTGTGGTTGGGTTTGTTGCAATGAGTACAAAAGCGGACAGACTTATCAATTGGAGGACGACCAAAAACACAACTAGGGGCACCACGGCCACAACCACAGTCGGAGCCACGACCCCTAGAGGAGGAACCCCGATTACGGCCTACAAACAAGGCAATTGTATCTTTGGGGGAAGGGTCAGTCTGGAGAACCAAACGTTGGAGACGAAAGAAAGTCTCATTCAAGGTAGGTATGGAAGCATCGGCAAGGAACTGACTCTTCACATCTTGATACTTAGGAGAGAGGCCAGTCAAAAACTTGGCCACATAAAATTCAGACTGTTGGGTCTTATCTTATTGATATTAGTGTTAAGGGACTGCACGGCCTGGATTTCTTCAATAAGGCCTTTGAAGCCTCCATACTAGTCAGTCAGGGATTTGTCACCAATAGAATAGGTGAACATCCTCTCATAGAGGTCATAAATACAGAAAACATTCTTATTCTGCTAGAGGTCTCTTATAGATCATCCTATATGGCCTTGGCAATATTGTGAAACATTACAATAGCCAAGATGGAAACTTCAATACTGTTCCATAACCAAGTTTGAACTAAGGAGTTATCACAAAGCCAAGTATCATAAACCTTGATAGACTATGGATCTTTAACATTACAAAAAGGAGCATCTTCAGAGAGAATCTTAATTTTGTCCTTATACAAGATGTAGGCCTTGATAGCCTGAGTCCATAAAAGGTAGTTTGAAACCCCTTTCAATTTCACAAAGATGATCTGAACCTCCAAAAGCTTGTAATCAGTTATCATGAATAGTAATAACTAGTAATCAACACAACTAAGCAATGTAAAATTATTTTTCTTTCACCTGGTTCTGCCAACCGAGAGGCCAATGAGATAAGGCTCAAAGAGAAGCAGAGGATGATGGAGGTAATAGGGTAAAATAATAAACAAAAGATATATATATATATATTTTTTTTTTGTTCAAACAAATACAATCCCCAAGGAATGATGGCTCAAGAGGGGTGGCGGTAGGATAGTAGGTAGTAATTTTTTTTTTAATTATTGTTTATCACATTGACAATAAGAAGGTGATCAAGAAGTTATCAATCAACATATAAACAGTATAATAGTAAGCACAACAAGTCTTGATCACCTAGTAGCACCAAGGAGAATCAGTACATAGTTAGAGCAAAAATATCAAGGGCTTATCAAACCAAGCTTTGATGAATGATAGCCAAGATCTATTGCTTTGATGTCATGTAACAAAACCACACAAATAGAAGTATCAAACCAAAAAGACAGTACAGAAGAAGAAGAGAATTGAAGAAATAGGAAGAAGGAGAAGAGAAGATCATCAAACCAGCAGTGTATTGGTGTCGAAATCAATGTGTGTCTCTCCCCTCAACTATCACTTATATTTATAGGTAAGGAATCAATTACATAAGGAAAGTTTCCATAAACAAAAGAGACTCAAAGAGAAAGAAATAATGTTCAATAAGGAAACAAAATAAAAGAAAAGAAGGGAAACTAATGTCGTTGGCGCTAATCACCGCCAGCGACATTTTGCTGGCTATTGAGATGGGCCCTGTGGGCCTTGTCTTTGTGAGCCACGTTAACATGTTATTTGGTAGTCAAGTTAAAATGGGAGGGCAATTGAGTCATTTAATATTTTTCGTTAGCACAAGTTAATAGTATGAGGTGCGGTTGTAATTAATCGTGAAATCGGGTTGGGTGCCTTTAAGGCAAAGTATAGGGGAGGTGCATGAAATTTTCCTAAAAAAAGTTTGTGCTTTTTCTAACATTTTAATTCAGTTGTGTATTGTTTAGATACACTCTCATGCACAAGGTCATATACATATAAATTTGAAAGGGGAAAAAAAGAAGAAAAAAAAGAAGAGATAAATGGAAGGGGAGAGGAAAAATTGACCGAGAGGAGAAGTCTCCTTAAGTATTGGATTGTATGGGATCAATACAGTTTGATAACTAAAAAAAAAAGAAAAAACTTAGTATCGTATTGGTGCGTATCATATTTGTAGTAGGTGATAGGGTCCAATACGGACCGATACTTAAATCGTTGGGCCCAACTAGAATTATAACAGAAGAGTATCTAATTGATGAATAACGAGTTAAAGACAGAGATAAGAAGTGACTTCACCATTAACGAAGCTAGGGTTTAACCCTTAAACATCTAACCACTTGAAAAAGAAGAGTTCCCCTAGCCATAATGGCCAACAAACTATTCAATTCCACCTACTAAAACTATAGAGGATACAGCCTTTATGTATACTCTTGCAAAAAAAGTGGAGGGTTAAAAAAGAAAAACTTCTTGGCTACTTCAAGACTCCTATTGTAACTCTCTTTCAAAGGACAAGGAAACTTTTAAAAATAGATACTCCTAGAAGACTTGTTTACTCACTTCAAGAAAAATTTTTCCCCAAAACTTAAAGTTAACCTAAATTTATGCTTCTCTCTAGTATCTAATATTTGGATCTTATAATTAGGTCGATTACCTTGGACAAATAATTTTATAGAAAGGCTTTGTTCTTCACTCCTGAATCCCAATTGCATTACATCTGCTAATGGCCAGCATGGAAACTTGGACTTAATTTTGTTAATGAATTTTACAATATAAAAAGGGCGTACCCAGTGCAGGAGCCGCCCGCCACTGTGGGGTTTGGGGAGGGGCTTATGTACGCAGCCTTACCCCTACTTCGAGGAGAGGCTATTTCCAGATTCGAACCCATGATTACCAGGTCACAATGGAGCAACCTTACTGTTGCACCAAGGCCCATGGTAAATTCCTCTCCTTCCAGATTCACCAAAATGAACCAGGAAAACATCTTTCAGCAGAAATTTCACCTCCTTGCCAAAGGAATCTAATTCCAATATCAACTAAGATGGATTTTGTGTCTTTCATTTTTGATTGCTTACTCTTTAACGAGTTTGAAGGTTTGAAGGAAAGACCCATATTTTGGTGGAGATTGAAGGCCTATCTTGTGGGAGTAGAGTACTTTTTTGTGGGTTGGTGAGTGTATAAATACACTTGACTCCATTGCAAATATTATATTTTTAATAAATTACCTTTTGTTCAACTTATCGAAAGAATAGTTTACAATTTGTTCTCAAAAGATATAAAAATCAAATGCTGGTACTAAGTGTCAGATTGTGCCAAAACAAGGTTTGTTGAATCAGAAATGTCAAAATAATGCAAGAATAAAATTTTAATATATTAATAAACATTTTATTGGATAAAAATATGGGTTATCTTAGATTTATATCATATTTTCATTTACCATCAAAGTTAATCCAACAAAGTTATGTTTGCCAGTTGCCACAAAATTTTTTTATAGCAAAAGATGGAACTTATAATTTATGGAATATGTTCATGACGTGAGAGCAGGAAAAGCAAATATAAGATTTAGAAAAAGACACCATAGCAGTGTCCCACCTTAATCTGTGGGGTGTCACAATCCCTATTGGGTCCAAGACCCATTTGGAAGATTCCATTCAAGGCTGTTATCTATTGCATGGATATTAGTATTCTAATTGTTTAAGCATTTTTTGTGATCTATGCTTGATATCAAAACTTTTAAAAACCATTAAATGCAGAAGAAGTTTTATTTGTGTTATTCAATCTCTATGGCCCCATTTGGTTAGAAATGAAGTGCAGTAAATATAAATTTCAGTGGTAAAGTGGATTAAAATGAAATGAAGAACAAATTGTAAAAGAAATGGCTTTGATGCGAAGTGATATTAAAACATGTGGAAGGTCCACAACATATAGAAGGAGGTGAAAAAAATTTCAATACTATTTTTTTTTATTGGAAGTTGGAAGTAAATTTTAGTTACCATATTTACAATTTTTTGGAGTTTGTTGCATTTTTTTTTTTTTTGGGTGTAGGTTTTTTGATATTTGAGTTTGTTGCATAGTTTTTCTTTGAAATCATTACAAAACTTCCATTTTCTTGTTTAAATTTGCTTCACTACATCTAATCAAACAGGGCCTATGACCCTTCTTTTGGGTGTCTTACAGAAAGATCCTCCAAGCTCTTAAATTGGATAATTACAGTGGATTAAAAACAAAAAGAGATTTATGATTCTGAAGTCCGAGGGTCTATAACATGAGCTTAAAATGTCTGTCTTACATAAATCCCTCCCCCCACACTCCCCCCCCACCCCCCCAAAAAAAAAAAAAAAAAAAGGAAAAGAAAAAAAGAGAGATAAGGGTCAAACACCTATAACTTGTGTGTGTTTTGGTTTACACTTTGCAGCTAACGCTGTTGTTTCACATTCCCTCAGCTACCGGATAATCATCCCCTGCGATTAGGACATTTACTATGTTTCTCCTAATCTGTATTAGCTCAGTTTAGTTATCTTTTGAGTCATGTTCCACTTGGTAACTGACACAAATTATTATTAATGTTTTTCTATTAGCCTCTGCTTGACAAGTGCTTTTGTGCAGCAGAATATCAACCAAGGATAAACGAGTGCAAGAAAAAGATAGACAGTGCAAAATCTGAACTTATTGCTGATGCAGATATTGACTTTCTTCAGAAAGAGTTGCAAGAGGAACTTAATAAGGAGGACAAAATTCGGGAGGAGCTTAGATCAGTATTTGACTAGTCTTTTTTTTTTCCCAATTAAACTCTTAAGATTCATGGTAAAAAATATTGATGCTCTGCTGGTTTACTGATTCTCATTTTAAACAAACACAATTGTCAGTGAAGCAATGGGTTATCTGGACCAACAGAGGGCTTCCATTGAAGAGCGAAGGCAAATCCTGAAAAGCAATGAGAAAGAAGAATTAAGGGCACAGTGAGTACCTGAAAAATAAGTTCATTATATGTTTATGATTGGCTATCCTTTCATTGCTATGATCTTCTATTGGAATTTGTTCTCTTGTCCAAAGTGTTATTGTAAAAATCTACCTGTCCTAGCCAACTATTGTATTTAGAGTAGTTAAGTGCTACCTCCTTCCCACAATGCCTGGCTGTTTTCCATGTAGAGATTCTTCTTTCACTTTCCAAAACTTGAAATGTGATAATAAATGACGAGAGTTAATGTAGTGAATGCATTAAAAATTTATTGCCTGATCTTCATATTGGACAAGTAATTTGGACCAAGGACAAGTGGGCAGTCATTGTGAGACTGAGGAGTAATACTCAGTTGAGGGGATTGAGTCTTCCTGCAGAGATATCTTACATATCATAAACTATGATGAATTCTCATTTCATGGTTGCTTCTGCAATTGATTTGGATCTGACTCAGTCTTGCTGACAAAAGCTGTGACTTCTCGATCATTTTCATCACATCCATGTCTAGTGACACGTTCATATGCATACAACACTTGGCGACTAGTGAAACTGATTCATAGTTTCTTCTTTCTTTCTCATTCACCGCATTATATCGATTGCTTAGTGGATGATTTAATAGCCTTAGGCTTTATGTACATAAATAATTGGAGATAGATGAGTCAGGGTAAAAAATTTGTTGTTGGTCTGTTTAGTTGATGCTTCATGACACACCAAAACATACTCTTGTACAAGTTACACTGCTTGTGTTATGGACATCTCTTTCGACGATGCTAGTTTTTTTTCATGATCCATTGGATGGACTCCCCCCACTGTAGTCCCCTCCTGTTGTGGTATACAAAACTCTTTGTAGTGTTTTTACATGTTAATTTTTTCTGTGTCTACTTCAACACCAGCTTTTGACCATTTTTATTTATTTTTTAGTTTTGGAAGGGGTTCCAATTCCATTTACCAGTGAATTCTATCTTAGATTTCAGACTCTTGTTGCTATACCCTTTCCTATTTGGTTTTTATAAAGCCATGCAACAGTGTTTTTTTTTGTTATTGACACACATATTATAGACTCCAACTCATCCTGGTCAGTAGTTTGTGAATTGCACCTAAACTAGAGAAAGCTTCTTGTGTTCTGTCATTGGAAGCCTCTTATATCCTGTTGCCTGGATTTAGTTTATTGTGATCAACCATTTGGAAGTAAATTACATCTTATGAGAGCAGAGGTTTAGCTAGGCTATGTTTGGTTATTTGGGCTAGTGAAGTGAAGTGTGGACCCCATATGTTTAGAGAAGTTAAATGAAGAGATGGCCATTTTTCTTGTCATGTTTGGTTGCCCAGACACTGGCGAAGGAAACGGTATTCTTTTCTGAATTTATTTGTTTAATTTTAACTTCTATTTATTTATTTACTTTTTGGTTCTTACAACTCCCCCCCCACCTGGACGTGGCAACAACAGGCCACTGTCTTTTCCATCTGTGCCCTGTTAACATCAATGTTGATAATAGTTGCAAGTCGCAACAACCAGGAGGAGGCCTCTCTCTCCCAAATTGTGGCAGAAATTCTCCTTGCTACTCTCTGTAATCCAGTGTTTATGGCCATGTCTTGGTAACTTAGTGGCTGAAAACAGATTGTGGCTCTGAGTGTTTTGGCCATGAATTTCAATCTCAATCACATAATCTCCTACATGAAATCAAGGGGCTAAACTATATGAGCTTGAATATCAACAACCCCTTTTCTTGGCGGGGAGCTAAACGATGACTTATTGGAGGCCAGGAAAGAACTTATCAAGGTCCATTGAGTGGTAGAGGTCGCTTTGATGAGAAGCTTGTTGGAAAACAATATGGGAAGTGATGGTGTGGAAGAGAGACTGTTGAAGTTAAAATTGGGCCCACACTTACCCTGGAATTTTGCAAAATATGTTGCTAGTTGGTCAGATTTTGTATACTGGAAGAAGAGGAGGGGATGGGAAGAGTGATTTTTTGAGTTTTTCCCTGGTCATCCGAACAAGTAAAGGGAGTCAATGCTCTTTCAGGTTTTCCTTCATTTTTTCAACTTCACTCATCGTCCCATCTAACCAAACAGGTCTGTCCCTAGCCTCTTTGTTGTTATATTATATTCACTTGAAGTCACTTTTAAAACTTGATGAGTCCACTCTTAGATTGGTCAATCCCCTCACTATTGTTCATTCATCTGGTTGACTTGCTCTCTGGACCAGTGTTTCTACTTGGTGGGTTGACCAAGTGAAAAGAAATAACTGGCTGAGCATGTCAGAAGATCAATTAATATGAGTTATTCTGAAGGAGCTCGGCAAAATCGAGCACCCGTTGGCCCACTGCCAGTGGAGTTGTCTGAGTCTCTCTCTCTTTCTCTCTCTCTCTCTCTCTCTCTCTCTCTAATTTCTATCTTCTCCTCTATGCTTTAGCTTTTATTTTTCTAATTAGTAGTTATTTCAATAATGACTTGGTGATCCACTTGGCTAGATCCTGATCCACTTGGATCAGCTGGTCACTAAGTTGAATTTTGGAGTTTTAAAACCCTACTCATTAGTGGTGCAGGCTCTAATTTAGCTCCAAATATTTTCTCTGTCCACATATTTAATGAAGTAGGGAATACAATATCTTTGGAAGATCAAATATCAAACAATCTACGACACTTCATGCCAAGATATTCACTTTACATTACTTAGTTTCATTGCATATTCTCCCTTGTAAATTCTATGAGCTTTTCTGGCTTGTCCATCAGAATGTGTGTAATTTACTACAGCTGTTTGTTTGGGAAACTGTTTTCCATTTTTAGCTGTTAAATTTTATCTGTTATTTTCATCATTAATCAACACTGACAAACTGGTAACACTAATTTTGGATCATTGTGGCCTCACTATTTGGTTCTACTCTGTTGAAAATTTGAGCTCTGTTATGGAATATGATATGAGGCAAAGTATAAAAACAAAAAGAAAAAGGAGCTTAGTCTGATTGTTTTAAGGAAGAAAAAAAAAAAATCTTTCAACTGTAATAAAAGTCGACTTTATTCACCTCAAAAAAAAGAAAAGAAAAAAGTTGACTTCCAATGAGTTATTAGAAATTCAGTGTCTTCTCCTATCAAAATTAGTACTCATAGGTCACAAAGAATCTCCTGGAACTTTTCTATATGACTGCTTTGTGGGTCAAACGTAACAATGATTTTGGATGTTAAAAAGTTTTTAAATTTCAGTGCATCCAATATGGTTGAAGAATATTGATCAGGCATTGTATCATCTTGATGGTCTTGAGTGCATCAAATTATCATTTCCTTTTTGTCCAAAACTTAGATTGAAGTGTGTAGTCAGGACCTTGTACTGAAAAAGATCAGCTAAACCTTGTTTCTAACTTTGTGGTTCCTATGCTCATAAATTAATCTGCATTGTCATCTTGCCTTCTCTTTATTTCTTTCAAGTGCTAGAGGGCTTGGGGAACTTGAAAAGACAATTTAAGATTGGCTTGTAAAGTCAAGGGTGAAAGCTAAAGCACTTGAGCTTTGTGGTCATGTAACGGATTCTTTCATTCGGGAAATTTTATTTAATGGGTTGGTTCTTCCTGGGATGGTGCAGGAAGAGTATAGTGGTTACCCTGCTTTGTTATCATTCAGATAATCCCCCATCATAGTGAACCATTTAATGTTTGCCCCAACGAAAGCCAGTTGATGAAACTAGGGTTTTGTTGTTTTGATCTTATCTTGGTCCTTTCAAATGATTTCTACCAGTATCAACCGTTTCATGAATATTTGAACCATTATTTTCTGTTGTGACTTGTGAGTAGTAGAGAGTTTGAGACAGAAATTCAGTAAATAACTTTGATTACACAGGAGAGAGCTTTCTATGTATGCTTCGGTGACAAAGATCATCCCAGATCTCGCCCATCAAATACAAATTTCTGGCTGTATCCTTCTCTCTGAGCAGTTAATGTGGTGCCATAGAAATTAGCTTATTCACCCATTACTTGTTTGTCTATTTGATTTGACTGAGCTTGTGTTACCTTCTTGCAATTGCGTATCCTTGAAACCCAGCTACAGATATTGTGGACAGGGACAGCATGAAGATTGAGAAATTCGAATTTGAACCAGCAAAGGCACCCTTGCAAGTATGTGACAGCCTTTGGAAAATGATTAATCTGTAACATGTGGTAAACTCCATCCTCTATGAAGATACGAGTAATGCAGCAATATATGATGTATGTCTTTTTATCTTCTGTTCTTGTTTGCATTGCTGTTCTCTAAGGAATGCTTTTCATGTTTTATCTTTAAGTACTGCTGTTTCCATTGTATGTTTATGAGCCTAATGTTTCTGATGCTTGTTGATGCATAATTAGTTATAGCCTTAATCCGAATGGGTATCATATTAATAAAACAATCACCAGATACCTAAACCGTGTCCAGTTCTCAGGTGCATACGTTCCTAAAATTGGAAAAAGATTTGAGTTTTTGTTCTCCAAGCTTTTCAAGTAACCAGGGTTGATTTTTGTGCAAGATAAATGTTTCTTCTATAAAAATCGAGTTTTTAAAGACATCAATGTACTTTTTTTTTTGGGGTAAATAATTCATCTATTGATCAAAGGGAATAGCTGAGGAATCGTGCTTACACAAGTTGAAGATCCAAGGAGTGGTGTGGGCCAGATAACCTTCCCTTCACAAGTTTCCTGGCTAGGGAGTGGGTAGCCCCATTAACATTCCTAGGAACAAAATTTAGCACAACAGACATTCCACAAGCAGCCCATTGTTTGATATCATCCACCACAGATTGGACATACATTACCCAAAGAGGAAACTCCATCAGACAACATAGAAATCAGACTCGTACAATCGGACTCAACCACAAGATTCAAAAGACCTGCTGAGATGACCTCCTTAATCCCTTCACGTAGAGCTAAAGACTCACCCAGAAGCACCGAAGAGAAACACACGGGATAGGAAGCCGTGAGCATAGGAACACCTTGATGAGACCGAAGAATAAAACCCAAGCCTCCTACTGATTTATCCTCAGACATGGATGCATCAACATTGAGTTTAAAACTACCATCCATGGGTGGAATCCAGTGAACACCTGAGGTAGACCCCGAAGCAACAGAATCAGTAGAAACACAACCCAAATGAGGCTTATGAGCATCTCGAAAATCTCTTAACATGTTAATGGCTTTTTGAATAACAGCATCAGGGGAAAAGTTAAAACATAAGTCATTACAGGCCTTCCAAATGGCCCAACACAAAAGGCTGCCAAAGCTTAAAAAGATCTCGCCTCTCTTCGGTTCAAAGAAGGAGATGAAGCCAGCTGCAAAAGCCACTGCGAGGACTTAAGATCAGCAGTTTTAGGAACTCTAAGAGATAAAGAAGACCCCCCCACCACAAAGCACGAGTGTAAGAACATTGAAGCAAAATACGGTCCACGGTTTCCACAACAGAACCACATCTTGGACAGGTAAGATCCACCGACACCCTCCTTCTATGTAGACCCCTTTTGAGGCAACCCCCTCTGCACAGCAACACCAAATGAATTCTTTGATCTTAGGATATGTTCTACAGCCCCAAATCTTCTTCCAGACTAATTTAGGCATAAGTTGCCAGTCATGGGACTTTGAAGAAGGAAGCATAGAGCGTTCATGAACCTTAATATTAATCAACATGAGATATGCCATTTTAATAGAAAAATTACCATCTTTAGATCCTGCCCAAACAAGCTGATCAGGTTCTGGAAAGTGACGAATTGGAATCTTTCTAATAGCCTCAACTTCCTTTGGTTGAAATAATTGATGCAGTAAATTACCCTCCATTGATGAGCACTAAAATCACTAAGATCAGACACAAGACGAGCATTGCAAGAATCTGTCTGAACGGAAGCAACCTTATAATCCCTAAAATGTGGGATCCATCTGTCATTCCAAATGTTAATTTGATCCCCAGTGCCAATTTTCCAAATAAGGCCAAGAAATAGAACATTTCTACCCTCAAGAATACTCTTCCACACCCATGATGGGTTGTGGCCTAATTTGGTATGAAAAAAAAAAATCAGAATGGGGAAAATAGAATGCTTTGAGAAGCTGGACCCAAGGAGCTTCAGGGTTCTTCCAAACTCTCCAAGCCAGCTTAGCAAGAAGGGCTTTATTATGGAGGACAGGATCCTTGAGACCAAGACCACCCTTATCCTTAGAAAGAGAAAGGCGGTCCAAAGAAATCCAGTGAATCCGATTAGTTTTAGAACCATGAGTCCACTAAAATTCTGCAGCTGCCTTCCTAATAGTAGTAGTAAAATGAGCTGGTAATTTAAAGTAAGAAGCTACAAAATTTGACATGGGTAAAGCATCCAACTTCAACAAAACTTCCTTACCAGCATTAGATAAAAGTTTGGCCTTCCAATTATGCATTTTAGATAAGACACTCCAATTGATCCTTCAAAAGCAGCTTTCTTGAACTAGTTAAGAATCTGTAGGCAACCCCAAGTATTTAGTAAGACTAGTCCCATATGGCACCTTGAGAACCCTCAAGAACCAACGTCTGAATCTTGTGGGAGTACTTGGATTGAACATGAGGCATGACTTCGTTAAATTTATTTTCTGCCCAGAGCCCCTGCAATATAAATCCAAGAAGTTCTTCAAAGATAGGACCTCTTGCATATTGACAAGTGAAAAGATAAGACAATCATCAGCAAATAGTAAATGTGTCAAGGAGGAGATCGATGCCTAATTCGGAACCCATGAATATTGCCTCTCAAATGTTCCAAATTAATGATTGAGGATAATGCATGAGCACATAATATGAACAGAGCGGGGGAGAGAAGATCACCCTACTGAATTCATTTGGTTGTAATAAAAGAACCCTTCTTAGCTCCATTAATAATCAGAGTATATGAAATCGAAGTGACATAAGACATAACAAGCTGTATCCAAAAGGGAGAAAATCCCAACCTTTTAAGAATCTACTCAATGAACGGCCACTCCATACTATCATATGCCTTCTGCATATCAAGTTTCAGGGCCATGGACCCAACTTTGCCTCTCTTCTTTTTCTTGATATAATTAAAGGCCTCGTGGGCCATGATGATATTATCAGATATGAGTCTCTCACGGACAAAGGTAGACTGATTAAAAGACATGATATGACCCAAAATAAACTTTAACTGAGTAACCATAATCTTTTTTTTTTTTTGGATGAATGAATAGATTTATTAACAGCACCCCAAAACTTGGGGGAACAAACCTGAGTATCTAAATGATAGAGCCAGGCTCAATACAAAAGAATTACAAGATTGAAGCGCCACCAATAAAGCACCGAAACCATAAGAAGGGGATAGGGAAGGGGAGACCACCTCATCCGGGATTGATATTCCAAGAGGATAGAATAAGTCGATCCCTATCAGAGATTGAAGAGGGGGGGACAAAGGAGTCATCAACCCACGAACATCAAATTTAATAGCTTCCTAAATATTTTCAAAAGATCTCGCCTTTGCCGCCCATATTCTTAAGTTTCTCTTGAACCATATATGATACACCATTACTACGAGGGCAACCTTGACAGTAGTATCGCCCATAGATCTACTTTTGAATTTTTTTGCAATCCATCCCCACTCTTGATTAAAGCCTCGGACTATTCTTTGATGAGGCCAACACATCTCATTAATCTTTTCCCATACTCTTCTAGAAAAAAGGGGCATTCGATAAACAAGTGGTTGGCATCCTCTTCGGCGGCCCAACATAACCCGCATCTTGCACTTTGAGTGATTCCCCGACTACGTAGCAAGGATCTTGTGGGAAGAGAATTGGTTAAGGCTCTCCAAAGAACAAAGTTGTGCCTTGGGGAGAATCCTTTGAACCACACTACGTCAAACCAATCAACCTTGGTACTTCGAGATCTGACAAGATTCCAAGCTGCGAGAGTTGTGAAGGCACCATTAGGGGATGCAGTCCAGCTAACCAAATCGCCACTACCCCTGGGTCTGCGGGTAATAGAATTGAGAATATCCCAAGCCTGCACCAATCTAATAGAGGAAGCTCGCCCAATCGACCACACCCCATCCTGTAAGATTGATGACACAGTTGCAAGCCTGTCACTTCCATAGTCGATTTGGATGGTGTCACCAAGGACATGAGCCAAGACCCCATGCGGTTGCCAGTTATCGAGCCATAAGAGGGTTGAAAATCCATCATCAATAATTGACTTGATATGGGGGAGAGCTAACTACCTGTGATATAGAATATTCCTCCACACCCAAGAAGAATCATTACAAACAGTTACCGACCAAATAGAATCTCTCTTGAGATAGTTAGAGTATATCCACTCAATCCTATGCCTTGCTTTTTCTCTGCCACTCGCCACACCAGTTTCATGTTACAAGCCATATTTACCTCTTTAATTCTCCGAAGTCCTAGGCCCCTTTCCTCTTTTGGTAGGCACACCTTTGCCCAACCAATAGAGTGAAAGAACTTGTTGTCATCCCCCCCTTTCCACAAGAAGGCACTCATTAGGCTTTCAATTTTTTGGATAATATTGCATGGAAGCCCAAAGATACCAGTCCAATACAGATAAGAGCTTTGCATCACCACTCTAACCAACTCCAGCCTACCCGCATAAGATAAGAACTTGGCTTTCCATAGCTGTAACTTTTTCCTCAGTCTATCAAGAATTGTGGTATAGTGGTGAGCAGAAAGTCTAGCCGATATTAAAGGAAGCCCAAGATAGGTAACTGGCAGCGAACCCAGCGAAAATTCCACAATGTTTTTAAGGGTCTCGCGGAGGGGATCATCAATACCTGCAAGGAATAGAAGAGACTTGTTCTTGTTAATGGACATACCCGACATAGAGTTGAAACGATGCAGAACTTCATCAATGGCCTGAAATGACTTCACATTTCCTTTAGTGAAAATCATGATATCATCTGCAAACGCTAAATGAGTCAGCTTAATGGTTTTATACTTAGGGAAGAAATCAATGAGATGCTATTGGGCCTTCAATTGGATGCATCTAGAGAGACAATCCAAGGCAGTACAAAATAGCAGGGGGGACATAGGGCATCCTTGCCTAATACCTCGTCTAGCACTGAAAAATCCAACAGGACTTCCACTGACTAAAATCGAGAATCTAGGAGACGAAATACAAGACCATACCCACTGGCGAAAGGTGCTGGGAAATTTCATCTTGGCCATAGCTTCCATAAGGTATTCCCAATTGACGTGATCATAAGCTTTTTGGAGATCTATATTGAAAATAGCCGTAGGAGAATGACTTTTCCTATCAAAACCCCTAGTAAGATCATTGCAAATCATGATATTATCTACAATGTTGAGCCCTTGAATAAAGACTGATTGGCTTGGGCTAATCAGATCACCAATAACCTTCCTCAACCTAATAGCAATAATCTTGGCAATAATTTTGTAAATAGTATTGCATAAGGATATGGGCCTGAAATCACCAATAGAGCAAGCACCCTCCTTCTTAGGGATGAGACAAAGAAATGTTTGATTAATTTCTCTAGCTCGATCCGGATTTAAAAAGAAACTGTGGATAGCCAAGATCATATCATTCTTAATAATGTCCCAGGCAACCATAATCTTTGAAATGGCTTTAACACAAACATTTAAAAGACTAATAGGCCGAAAATGGTCCAATGATTCAGGTTGAGATACTTTCGGAATAAGGCAGAGATAAGTTTTATTTAACATAGGAATATGCAATCCTGATTGAAAAAATCAATAACAAACCTGGAGATGATTGAACCCGTACTGACCCAAAATCTTAGAAGGAAAAATGGCGGAAAACCATCGGGTCTAGGTGATTTAAGAGAGGCCATATCACACACTGCTTGTCGGATCTCTTCAATATAAGGAACAACTATCAATTGCTCATTCATGGTAGCAGTAACCAGAGGCTCCACAGAAGCTAGCACTTCCAAAAGCATAGCAGAATCACAGGACTCAGATGCAAAGGCATGAGAAAAGTATTGTAAAAAAGTAGAGTAAATAGTCTATTTAGAGGAAGTCCAATCAGTAGTAGGTAGTTTGAGCTGCCAAATTTTATTTCTGCTTCTTCTTTGGAGGGTAGTAGCATGAAAAAAAGGCCATGTTAGAGTCCCCATACTGCAACCAATCTACCCGGGACTTCTACTTCCATAGTATTTCTTCCCTCAGAAATTCTTCTTCTAATTTAGATATGATCTCCCTTTCCTGAGTCTGAATATTAATAGAAAGAAGTTGCTTCTTTAACCTTTCGATATTAGATTGAATCCTACCGAAGACCCGCTTATTCCAATCCCTGAAACACACCTCAGTATCCTAGATTTTACAAATAAGGGAATTAGTCGATGATCCAACAGATGGGGTAGACCAACAATTAGCAACAACCTGACTACATTCCTCATGCCTTGCCCCCATACAGCCTCAAATCGAAAAGGATGTTTGCCTTTGGAAGCTTTCCAATTAGTATTAAGAAGGAGTGAAGAATGATCCGAGCCAATGCAATGTTTAATAAAGATAATAAAATTAGAAAATTTCACCCACCAATCTGCAGTTGCAAAGCCCCAATCCAACTTGATACGATTGTTGTCCTGCTCCACCCATTTATTATCCAAGTAAATTGAGGGCCTTTTGAAGGGATTTCCATAAGAGCACTATCATCAATCACCTGCCGAAACCGCCGACACTCCCCTGTGAAGAATTGTTACTCCCTGATTTTTCACACCATAATAGGAACAAATTAAAGTTGCTAATACACAACCAGCCCCCAGATCGGTGAACAGCTAACCCCCGTAATTGATTCCACACCTTCTGCCTACGAGACTTAACCGTGTCACCTTAGACACAAGAGAGAAAGAACTCACATGTTGCTGATAGTGAAACATAACAATCAATTAACCTGGTAGTAGCCAAGAGGATATCCAGCTTGATATGCGCTCGCCAGATCACAATAGTTCCTTTAGAAAGATTAACAGGATCCAACGCAAAAAAATATGAAAAACCAGATCTCCGAAGATGATGTTCGAGCTTCGATCGCAGCATCTTGGTCTCCATTAGAACAGTATATCAGGCTGATCAACCTTGAGGAGATTAAACAATACCGAAACTATA
This sequence comes from Protea cynaroides, assembly GCA_028583415.1. Classification (NCBI taxonomy): domain Eukaryota; kingdom Viridiplantae; phylum Streptophyta; class Magnoliopsida; order Proteales; family Proteaceae; genus Protea; species Protea cynaroides. The sequence continues at coordinate 55,623,942 of CM053275.1, read as the reverse complement.
AGGGGTCTCCTAAAACCCCGATAGTTCCAAGTCAGTAGTTTCATGAGGACCTGTGGGGTACCACCAAGGGGTCGGATTCACATCTATTTCCTCCCAGAACACTGGGAGGATGCGGCAACCTTACCAGGATGGCTAACACATGGCTCTCGGATTCATCGAGAGCCATGTGTCGGCCATCTGGCTAAGGTTGCTGCTGTCCTCCCTGTTGGATTGGTGTCCTGTATTCTGTGGGGTCCTTGTAATTATAAGGGGTAGTATTTGTATTAGGGTATGAGTCTATTACATATACGGAGGTATAATTGTGGTGGGATTAGGGTTTCTAGATTTCCCTATATATTGTCTCTGTGTAAGAAAAACCTAGGTAAGGTCTGAGCAACGGAGGACATTGTGTCAGGTGGAGAGAATTGTAGAGAGTTTTCTTGGCCATAAAGAATTTATGTTTCTCGGTGGTGGAGGTAGGCATTTAGTTTGGGTGCTGAGCCAGAGCAAATCCTGTGTTGTGTGTTTGTTTGATCTTCATCTCTTTCTCGCGGTTGTGCGTTCATCCCTAACAAGTGGTATCAGAGCCAGGTTCGGTAGATCGACACGATTGATGCGTTGAGATTTGGATAAAGAGAGGTGTACAAAATTTGAAAGAAAGAAATAAAAAAGGTACGATTGATGTTTAGTTTTTTTTTTCTTCTTGGTTGAAACAGTGAAGGAGACGTGTTGAAAAGAAAAAAAAATCATTTTTTTGCTTTTTAACGTACGGCTTAAGTTGTTTGTTGAGTTTTTTCAAGAAAAAAAAAAAACACTGATTACTTTTCAGAAGTAATCATTACAAGGAAGTTAGAAAAAAAAAGGGGAATCATTCGGTTATTTGGATTTTTTCTTTTTCTTCCTTGTTGAAGAGTGGTCGGTGAAAAAGCTTGAAAAAGGTGGGTTTCTCGTTTTTCCACTGTGAAAAAAAAAGGGTACGTACGGTCCGGTGTAGTGTTCGTACGTTGTATCATCTAAAGAGAAGGGGAAAAACATAGAAGTTGTTGTTCCCAAGGGTTTTTGGGTGCTATGGTTTCATTGGAAGACACAGATTGGGCATATTCGGTGTCTTTGGAATCGATCGGGCAGTCTTGTACAAGATCAACGGTGTTTGAAACTCTTGGAAGTTGATGGCAGACACAGAAGATAAAGAAATTACTTGATATGGAAGATAGGCCATATCAACCTATTATGATCTATGTAATTTCCTTGAGAAATCCCAAGGAGAACCATGAGGAGTGAATTTGATGATTAGGGTTGATAAGAAATTACTAATGATGGCCATAGGATGACCTTAGAATAAACCCCATTGAAGAATAGAAGAATTGACCCAGGAAGAATTCGAATTTTATGTAGACTGTGACCAAAAATCTTAAGGTCGCAGCTAGGGTCGACCATAGCATGACCAGTATGACCAGAGGATCAACCAGAGGCATTCGAAAAGATTTCAGAAATCATATGGTCGCAGCTACGGTCGCATCATATGCAACCGTAGGGTATTGACCGTAGACAGTCAGGTCGATACAGCATGAGACCATAGGACTAATCAGACACCTATCAGTGCTCTGTTTCGATTTTCGACTACTGTAACATGTCACATATGAACCCTAACTTAAATTCATATAACTTTTAGGTTGTTAAATCAATTCAAAGAGAATTTCAAGGCTTGGAAGGACATCGAGTATTGCTAACACGTGAGGGAACAAGACCTAAACTAATTGGATAATAACAAACTGTTTATTTTTATTAAGTCCAATGCCATGATTGATTCTATGTGTGTATGCTTGTAATGTGCATCTCACATGTCATCCAATATTCTTGCTATTACTGTTCATGTATATTTAATTCTGTTTATTTATAACATGATGATGATGATGATGCTAGGAATAGGCATGTGAATGTATGTGTGTGGTTGGTGTGTTGGATGCGAGTCGAGCATCAGGGGGAAGACGTGGCATGGTGGTCTTCGACCTCATCACCAGACTCTAGCTCTATCTCTACTCAAGTCTTGCCCACTAACATCGTCATATCGCCATTACCTTAGCAGAATTACTACGTCGTAGGACATCAAGGGAGGTGGTCTTAGACCGTGTGGTCTCTGACTTTATCGGGGGGCCTTAGCTCTATCTCTATGGACGTATTGAGGGATGCTGGGGTGAGGCATTGGATACACTGTTTGGCATTAGGATTGGTTAGTTGCGAGCCCAGTTTGCAAGCCCTTGCCAATAGGGGTTTATGTGTTGGTATGGGTAGGACATCAGGGGAAGTGTTGGTGGTGTTTGATCCGGACACTTTAGCTCTACCTCTATTTCATGGTGGGTGCATGTGGGACAGTAATAGTGTTTGATCCATTCGAAGGATTCACACACTCATGTATAGAGTTGCGGCGACCACCAAACCTTTCTATAGCATATTGCAAACTTATAAACCAGACCAAAGATATGAATTGAATGCATGCATATGTTTGTTGCATTGTTTTGTTTGCTCACTGAGCCGTGATGTGTGCTCACCCTTTCGATGTCAAATATTTTTAGTTGATGATACAGGTTCTACTGTTGAAGAATATATGAATGCGTCGACGTATGGACACGTTGCTACGATGGACGTAGAAGCTGAAGAAGATGCGCATGATTCATCATGCGAGTGCAACCAATGTGTTTTTGCGTAAGTTTAGTTATAATTTAAACATCAGATATGTAATTGATTATTTATTTTTATGTCTTGTGGTTTGAAATAATTGGATTAAATACTTATTTATCACTGTTAGACTCTTAGTTCATTATCTATAAGATTTTTGCTTAATTGTTTATTACCTCTGATTATTAATGTGGAGTGTGAGTGTGGTTTGATATGGTGGGTATGACCTATACGAGATCCTGGGTGAATCGTTGGTTTATTGGTAGTTCATCACACCATTCTGGTAGACCAAAATTGCAGTGTGACAACTTGGTATTAGAGCATCTCAGGTTCTACCTATTGACTTAACTACTTCCAGATGAGTCATGAACTGAGTTAGGATAAAATTTAAAAGCTATAATAAGAACACACCATAAGCACCTGTGTTGTATGAGACATAAACTAAGAAATAAAATAATGCACATATGTAAAGGAGAAACCAATTTTATAAATATATCCAAATGGGAATAAGACAAACGTACATCCAATTCAGAGTACAGTCTACAATCCAGACAGTTACTCTGTAGTATAAAAAGAAAAAAAAATATAAATGGCAGTTATGGAGCTGGAGGTGCTGGAGGAGGAGGTGCCTCACGATCTCTATCATAGTCCTCAGCATATACTCTCGCGAGCCAGGCCACCTGAGTTTGAATCGCTCAGAGACTAGCTGTCAGATCCGCTACCCACTGGTCTGTAGAGCGCTGGGCATCTAGAGGCTCTCTTACTCTCCAATCAGTCACGCGCTGAGCCTCTCTAATCTCATGAACAGCCCCATCATGTCATATGGTGGTGGGCGTGAAGGGCCAACTGAATGAGAAGCCCTAGAAGGGTCATCTCTAGTAGAATGCTGTGGCGATGGAGGAGGGATGGCATCCACATCCATGTACATTTGATAATCATCCTCCTCATCATCACCCTCGTGTGCTTCTGCTGCTACCTCTGCTGCTACCTTTGCTGCTGCTGCTACCTCCTCTGCATCTGCTGCCGCTACCAGAGTAAGAGGACATCTCATAGCATTCCTCTCATCATCACTGAACTGCATCTCTCTCATGCCCATCCTGCTGATGGCCTCCCAATCAAGGTCAGCTGAGAAGGTGTCCTCAAGGATCCTCTCATCCACTAGATCCACCTGTAGACGGGCGAGCAAGGTGGAGATTAGTCGGCCATAGGGTAAGCTACCTCTCGAGTCAAGCAACGTAGCTCTGTGCATAGTCCGAAGAATAATAAATGGTAGGCAGATAGGTTGCTTAGTTTAGATACAATATAGCAGGTACTGAGTCAGTTGTGAGATCATCTCGTAATGTTTGCCCTGGGTAATAAGATTATGCTGGATAATCTTACAGTAGACCCATGGCTCTGGACGCAGGTTGACTGCTTTCATCTCCCAACGATCATCCCGAAGAATTTGGCTATCTATTTCTGCACGCATATGTGTAGATAGAAAATGTTGCTCCCTGGGTGCGTAGTAAACCAACTGACCATCGTTGGAAATGGCTAGGAGATCAGCCAACTATTGACAGTTGAAAGAGATTGAAACCCCTTTCACCCAGCTGGTGATCCGAAGCTCTCTACCCTTGTCAACATCTTCTAAGTCACCCTCTACCTGTAGGTGACAGTAGAACTGTTTGACCAAGTCTGGGCGAGTGCAAGCCTCGTACAAGCCAACCCATGTTACCAAACGCCCTTTCCACATCAAACAGGGCTAAATGGGCTAGGTTCACACACCCGACCCCCTTCAACTTTCTTCCGATCAAACCAAGGATATCGCACCTCTGCTTCAATGGACCTGAAGCATCGTGGTTCATAAACTCGAGGAACCATAGTGTGAACCATGATAACTGCAAGAGAAGAAAATAAGAAAACAAGTTAGATAAATTTGAAAATTTGATAGCATAACGTTGTAAAATGGAAAAAGCCTCACTTTTCACCCAAATATTTGGGCAGGAGGACTTACATAGATCCCAAACCATCCTGTAAGGCTCATACAATCAGAAATTTAAACTAGGTAGGTTGAATTTGAAGAAATTTTGACAATTGGGAAAAACCTCAAAATTTAGGTCAAAAATGAAAATTTTCAAGTTTCTACTAAACTAACCGATGAAACTCAAATTTTCTTGAGGGTTTTCATCCATTGGGTGGCCAATAGCAAAATTCCCCAATAAAAATTAAATTTTTATGGTTAGAAAAATATTAATTAGAAGAAAACCCTGCAAATAGCAAAAACCCTAGGTATAAAAGCTTAAAAATGGAGAAAAGTAGATAACATACCTCAAGGAATGGAGTGACGATTGTTGATCGATGGAAAAATCACCAAGTGTGTATGGTTGACACTATAGCAACTCACTGGTGGTGAGTTGAGTAGAAACCGTAGGAGGAAGAAGGAGAATGAGTGGGAAATTTTTTGAAAAATAGGTTTAAAAACCTGATTTTGAACCATACGGTCGCACAATTCGACCAAAACCATCTACCATATGATCGACCGTTTGATCGACCAAAGGGTCTCGGTAAGTTGCCAGGATTTTGAAGGTCGCACTTATGGTCGCACAACATGCGACCGTAGGCCATCGACAGTATGAATGACTGTTGTCTGCATTTTAATTCTGCTTGAACTTTTGCTTATTGATTTTGTTTTCTCTCGCCTTCCATTGTGAGACTAACCTAATACTACCATCATATCTTGTCTCACATGTATAGCCTTTCCAAGTACCATTCAACCAAGAGTTTAAATGGCTGGACGCAAAGTAAGTAGAAGGAGACAAAATGCAAACCCATCTCCACCACCTATGGAGACTAATGATAATGAGGGTCAGCAAGGATAGGAAGGAAATATTGGAACTCAAAATGCTACACCTCAGAATGTGCACACCCAAGCCAACCCAACCAAGCTACCTGCACCACCTACAGATTTGGCTACTGCGGTAATGAATTTAGCACAACAAATACAGCAAATACAACAAGTGCAAGCTAACATACAAGCTGCTATGGGAATTTCTTTCCCAGCTACAAACATAACATCTCTACCTACAGGACAAACTAGTGCGGCACCTGGTGGTAGCAATACTGTACCCCAAGCACCGCAAACACCAGTTGTCACACCCCAATTTTGGTCTAACCAAAATGGTGTGATGAACCACCAATAAACCAACGGTTCACCCAGGATCTCACATAGGTCGTACCCACCATATCAAACCACACACACATTCCACATTAATAATCAGAGGTAATAAATAAATAAGCAGAAGTCTTACAGATAATGAACTGAGCGTCTAACAGTGATAAATAAATATTAATCCAATTATCACTAAACCACAAAACATAAAAATAAATAATCAATTACATATCCGATGTTCAAACTATAACTAAACCTAAGCAAAAACACATTGGTTGCACTTGCATGATGAATCATGCTAAAAATATTCGACGTCGAAAGGGTGAGCACACATCACAGTGAGCAAACAAAACAATGTAACAAACATATGCATGCATTCAATTCATATCTATGGTCTGATTTATAAGTTTACAATGTGCTTTAGAAAGGTTTGGTGGCCGCCGTACCACTAAACACGAGTGTGTGAATCCGCTTAATGGATCAAACACCATTGCTGTCCCACATACACCCATCAAGGAATAGAGATAGAACTAAAGTGTTCAGATCAAACACCGCATAACACTTCTCCTGATGCCTTATCCATACCAACATGTAAGCCCCTATTGGCGAGGGCTTGTAAATTGGGCTCGCAACTAACCAACCCTAATGCCAAACAGTGTATCCAAGGCCTTACCCAGCATCCCTCAATATGTAAGACCCGTATCGAACTAACCGGTCTTACCACCTTGTATTAGGTCCACCCATCATGGTCGAGCCAAATGGACTAGGTGTGTGAAGGAAATGGCGAAACCAGGTACTAAACTGACCCAAAAACAGTCAAAATGAGGGTAGGGTCGCATACCCAGACCAGCAGGGTCGACCCCCCTTCACATAGAAGTCAGACCCCTGATTTTTCACTGGGGGTCGGACAACTTAGGAACTGAGGGTCGACGGGATCTCCGACCCCCTCATCGACCCCCCGTTTACCGACAGAAACCGCAAATAGGAAACTTTCCAAATTTCAATGGGATTCCTTCCTAATCTCAATGTGACTTACTTTTGGAGATTCTACTCTATAAATAGGACGTCCCTAAGCCTCTTTCACCCCTTTTTAAACCCTAATTGAGAGTGAGAGAAAGAGAAGAGGAGAAGAAAAGAAGGAAAGTTGGAGAAGAAGACCTAATTGAAGAATTCAGAGAAATCTCTGAATCTCAGCAAACCTAAGGTATGGGCAAGCTTTCTACTTGATAATCTAAGACCTTAGAATAGTTCATGAAGAGAGTATAGTCTAGGAGAAACCCAAATCATACACCCATGGGAAGATTTCGATGAAAACCATGGAGAAATCATGGTAGACAAGGTAAGGAAGAAACCTAGTGTTTTAAGCCATAGAACAAGCCTAGAATGGATTGTGGAAGTAAGCCGTAGGACCCAAACATGAAAGAATGGTCTGAAGAATGAAAATTTTGACTCAACCCACGGGGGGTCGCACGTGGGGTCGATTGGGAATCGACCCTACCAGACCACAGGATCGACCCCCAGTATTCGGGAAGTCTAGAATAGGGGTGGTCACACTCAGGGTCGATGGAACATCCAACCCTGGCATCGACCCTACCCTGGGGGTCGATGTAGACTGCTACCCTACCTGCGACCCACCCTGCGACCCGTCCTTAAAAACAAGCCTAATGATGCCAGAATGACTTCTAACCAAAATCTATCAACTTGTTAGGTTTTCCTATTGATATAAAAGTGGTTTTAAAGCTTGAAAGAGGATCAACACTCAAGCAAAGGTGAGGGAACAAGACCTAAACTAATTGGCTAATAATAAACTATTTTTATTTCTTGAGTCGAATACCATGACTGATTCTATGCGTGTGTGCTTGTATGTGCATTCAATATGTCATCCAATATTCCTGCTATTACTGTTCATGCATATTTAATTCTGTTTATTTATAACATGATGTTGATGATGATGCTAGGAATAGGCATGTGAATGTATGTGTGTGGTTAGTGTATATGGGGTGGGTAGGGGATGGTATCAACCGGTACAGCCATGCCGTTTTCATGGGATGTATATTGTGCCATGGTTCTACTCAAGTCATGTCCACTGATATCGTCGTATTGCCATTACCTTAGCAGAACTATTACGTCGTAGGGTATCAGGGGAGGTGGTCTCGGACCTTGTAGTCTTCTACTCTGCCGGGGGGCCTTAGCTCTATCTTTATGGATGTATTGAGGGATGCTGGGGTGAGGCCTTGGATACACTGTTTGACATTAGGATTGGTTAGTTGCGAGCCCAGTTTGCAAGCCCTCGTCAGCAGGGGCTTATGTGTTGGTATGGGAAACCGGTACAGCCATGCCATTTTCATGGGGTGTATATTGTCCACGGTGGGTGCATGTGGGACGATAGTGCCGATACTCATTGGGCGGATTCACACACTCGTGTATAGAGGTGAGGCGGCTACCGAACCTTTCTATAGCACATTGTAAACTTATAAATCAGACCACAGATATGAATTGATTGCATGCATATGTTTCGTTGCATTGTTTTGTTTGCTCACTGAGACGTGATGTGTGTTCACCCTTTCGACGTCGAATATTTTTAGTTGATGATGTAGGTACCACGGTGGAAGACTATATGAATGCTTCTGTGTATGGGTACGTCGCTGCGATGGAAGCTGAAGACTTAGTGGAAACGCATGACTCTTCATGCGAGTGCAACACATGCGTTTTCGATTAGATTTTGATTTGAATTATTAAGGAAATGTAATTGATATTTTATTTACTTATGTTTCAGTTGATATAACATAATTTGATACTTTATTTATGATTATCACAGCTAGATTCCTCAGTTCATTTATTATTAAGACTTCCGCTATTGTGTATTTATTCTGATTATGGTTGTGGATGTGTATGGTTTTATTTTCAACGGACACAACCTATTAGAGATCCTGATTGAACCGTTGGTTTATTAGCGGTTCATCACACCATTCTAAATAGTACGGAATTGGGGTGTGACAACTTGGTATCAGAGCTCTCAGGCCCTGTCTGTGAAACCAGTATACTTCCATAAAAGTTCATGAACTGAGATAGGATAAAAATTTAAAAGATGTAATAATAACACACCATAAGCATTTGTGCTGTTTGAGACAAAATTGAAAAAGAATAATGCATTTATTAAATGAGAAATAAATTTATATACAACCAAAAGAAGAACAAACGTATATATACATGACTAAAGCAGAGTATAGTCCACAACCCGGACAGTTACTCTGAAGTACAAAAGAAAGATAAAAGAAATACATCAAGAAACTGGAGGTGATGGGGGAGGCGGTGCCTCACAGTCTCTATCATAGTCCTCAGCATAGACTCTAGTCAACCAAGCTATCTGAGTCTGGGTCGTCTAGAGACTAGCTGTGAGATCAGCCACCCGCTGGTTGATCACGCGCTGAGAATCCCTAAGCTCTCCCACTTGCTGATCGGACAAGCGCTGAGCCTCTAGAAGCTCTCCCATCCTCAAATCAGACATGCACTGAGCCTCTTGTATCTCATGCAATATCCCCATCATGTCATCAAAAGGTGCATACGAAGGACCAGCTGAATAAGAAGGACCAGCTCCTGTAGCATGAGTAGGTGATGGAGGAGGTATGCAATCCACATCCATGTACAGACGATCATCATCACCCCCACGAACCCCTGCTCCAGCGGCTGCTGCTGCTGCCTCAGCGTCAGCCATCTCCACTCGAGTACGTGGACGCACCAGAGTGTTCCTCTCCTCGTCGCTGACCTGGGCATCCTGCTTGCCCATCTTGCAGATGGCCTCCCAATCCAAGGGTGACGAGAAGGATTTCTCCTGAATCCTCTCATCCACCATGTCAACACCCAGGCGGGTCAATAGCATGGAGATCATGCGCCCATATGGCAGGTTGCCAGTATGACTGGGCAACGTAGCGCTGATCATCGTCCGCATGATGATGTAAGGAAGGTAGACGGGCTGCCTAGTGCATATACAGTACAACAGATACTGGGTCAACTGCGAGACCCTCTCGTAATGCCCACTCTGAGGTATCAGGTTGTGCTGGATAATCTTGCAGTACACCCGAGGCTCAGGACGAAGATAGATCGCTTTCATCTCCCAGCGATCCTCTCTGATGATCTGGCGGTCAATCTCAGCTTTCATCTCCAATGAAAAGAACTGGGGCTCTCCAGGAGCACAGAACACCAAGGGGCCGTCATAAGAAATGCCCAACAAGTCGGCCAGCTGCCGATAATCGAATGAAATCTTGACCCCCTTGACGTAGCTGGTGATCCGAAGCTCTCTGCCCCTTTCTGTATCATTGTAATCTCTCACCACCTGGAGATTACAGTAGAACTGTCTCACTAAGTCCGGCCAAGTGCAGGCGTCATAGGTGATCACAGGAAGCCAACCCATGTCACCAAAAGCCCTCTCCACGTCGAACAATGCCAGGCTAGCCAAGTCTACCCGGCGACCTCCCTCTACCTTCTTATGGGAATAGCGGGCATACTGTGTCTCCGCCTCATTAGAACGGTAGCGAACTGGGTCATGAACCCTGGATACTTTGGTACGAGCCATAGTATCTGCAAAAACAAAGAGAAACAGATATTGGGTTAGTAAAGATGAAAAACCCAAAAATTTCGACAGTATAACGACATAAATTGGTCAAAAGCGTCACTTTTCACCCATACATGTGGGCAGGAGGACTTATAAGGGTTTTAAACAATCCTGCAAGACTCATATATCCAATTTCATTTAAAGAGATCGAATTTGAAGAAATTTCAAGAAATTCAAAAATCTCGACAAATTAGGGCAAAAATGGGAAAATTCAAGTTTCTCGATAACCAACCGACGAAACTCAAATATTTTTGAGGGCTTTCGTTCCTTGAGTCACCAACAACAAAAGCCCCCAATAAAAATTAAATTTTTATGGTTGTAAAAATTTTAATTTGAAGAAAACGAGTTAAATGGGCAAAAACCTAGCTAAAAAAACCTAAAAACATGAAAATGTAGAGAATATACCTGTAGACGAGGTGTGGACGTCGAAATAGGAAACAAAAAGCACCAAAGAGTCCGAGTTGGCACTGTAGGAACTCAGAGGGACGAGTCGAGTTGGAAAGGAGGAGGAAGAATGAGAAATGGATTCAAAATCGGAAATAAAAATCTGATTTTTGGTCCGAGGGTCGGAGAATTCGACCAAGACATCCGACCCCCTCATCGACCCTCGACTCTCGGTAATTTGACAGAGAACCAGGGGTCGCACCCTGGGTCGGACATCCTCCGACCCCCTCAACGACCCCCGGCTCTCGGGAAGAATCAGTGATTCCTCAGGGTCGCAGACTGAGGGTCGGACATCCATCGACCCCCACCATCGACCCTGCATTGAAAATACAGCATTTTCGACAGAATGATCTGAAAAATTTGAAAATTTCATTTGTGAGTGGTTTTAAAATATGAGAATGAAGTATATAATGATTTCCTCACGTGTTCTATGATTTTCAGGCATTCCCACTATCGGATTAGATAATGGCTGGATGCAGAGTGACCAGACGAAGCCGTAACTCTATCCCACCACCACCACCTGTGGGGGAAGACAGCCAGACACACCCAGAAACACAGGGGAATACGAACAACGGCACCGTCTGTAATTAATGGGCAGACAAATCCTACAAATCTGCCAGCTCCACCTACAGACCTGGCTACAGTCGTAATGAACTTGGCCCAACAGCTGCAGCAAATGCAAAAGGCACAAGCTACTATGCAAGCTGCCATAAGCATGACTTTTCCAGCTGCACAGACACCACCAATGCTAGTAGGACAGGCAAGCACGGTACCAGGGGGAAGTAACACAGTACCCCACGCACCTCAGACTCCCATCATGCAGGCTCAAGTGTAGAATCCTGAGGTAGCTCAAGGTGGATATCAACACCAACCACCTATGTATGGGGCGTATGTCCTGCAACAACTAGACCACTCCAGACTAGTGGAGCGTTTCCTGAAAATGAAGCCCAAAGAATTTGATGGCAAGCCAGCAGATCCTTTATGGCTGGCACACTGGGTTGACGAAATGGAAAGAAATTTTATGATGATGACAGTAAATGAAGAAGAAAAAGTATTGTGTGCCACATTTATGCTGAAAGGAGATGCACACCATTGGTGGAGGTCTACCAGGACATATTTATTAACAAAGCACGCCCAACTGACTTGGGATATTTATAAGGAAGTATTCTTTGAGAAGTACTTTCCTAGAAGTTTCATAGATTCCATGGAGAAGGAGTTCCTGAGTTTATATCAGGGACAGATGACTGTCGATGCATACCAACAGCGTTATGAGGAGCTATTTTACTTCGCACCAGTCAGTATGCAGGTAGAAGACACCAAGACCCGAAGATTCATCATGGGACTTAGGGGAAGTATCCGCGAACATGTTCTGGGACTTGAAAATAAAATCTATAATGAAGCGGCACAAATTGCTCGAGTGATAGAGTCGAGCCAGAAAGAGAGCTACTTTGCTCAAAATAGGGGAATAAAAAGGCCTAATGGGAATTCTTACAACAGAGGGAACACCAAGATATTCAAACCCTTCCATACTCAAGGCTTTAATGCTGCAGCCAAGACTACCCCCGCAGCTCTACAGCAACAAAAGCAAGTCATTGAAGCAATAAGATGTTTTAACTGCAATCAAGTAGGGCATATGGCAAGGGAGTGTACTAAGCCCAAGAAGCAACTACAACAAGGCAGAGTTTATGCGGTTACATCCGAGGATGCTGCCGAATCGCCTGATGTGGTCACAGGTATGACCTGAATCTTATCACTTTGTGTTACATTATGTGAGCATGTAGACTAAACCAAAACAAATCATAGGTATCATACCTATTAATGGCATTCCCGCCAGAGTACTCTTTGATTCAGGAGCTACTCTTTCTTTTATATCTGTGTCATTTGGAAAGAAGCTAAATCTACCCCTTAAATCCTTAGACTACAAACTGCTTGTACGATCACCTATGGGATTAGAAGTGGAGTTAGAAAAAGGTTATGGACCATGTCCAGTTCTTATTGATGAAAAGACTTTGGATGCAACCTTGATCCAACTTGAGATGACAGACTTTGACGTCATCTCTGTCATCTTGGGAATGGACTGGTTAGCTCGGCATTCTGCAAACCTATTGTGTGCCGAAAAGAAGCTGACATTTAAAGACAAGGAAGGAGCAGAGTTCAGTTTTTCGGGAACCAAACTTCCCCGTAAACGAAAGCTCATACTCTCTGCATTAAAGGCTAGGAAGTGCCTGGAGAAAGGAGCAGTTGGGTATCTAGTATCTATAGTTGATCTTACAAAAGAAGCACCATGAATGGAAGATATTGATGTCGTGCGTGACTATCCAAATGTATTTCCTGAAGAACTACCAGGATTACCACTGATCGCGCTACAGAGTTTGTTTATAGATCTGATACCCGGAGCCGCACCAATATTTAAAGCACCTTATCGAATGGCTCCTACTGAATTGAAGGAATTAAAAGTACAACTACAAGAACTACTGAACAAGGGTTACATCCGACCTAGCATATCACCATGGGGAGCGCCAGTATTATTCGTGAAGAAGAAGGACGGTAGTGTTCGATTGTGTATAGACTACCAAGAACTGAATAAACTGACAATCAAGAATCGGTATCCATTGCCTCGGATCGATGACTTGTTCGATCAGTTGCAAGGTGCCAAAGTGTTCTCCAAGATTGATCTTCGGTCAGGCTACCATCAGTTGAAGATTAAGGATGGTGATATCCCCAAGACAGCATTCAGGACCAGATATGGACATTATGAATTTTTGGTCATGTCTTTCGGATTGACGTACACAAGCAACCTTTATGGAACTTATGAATCGAGTATTCCACGATATGTTGGATACGTCGGTTATTGTATTCATCGATGATATATTGGTCTACTCCAAAGACGAGGAAACTCATATTAAGAATCTAAACGCCACTCTGCAGCGAAGGAGAAGCTCTACGCCAAATTTTCAAAGTGTGAATTTTGGCTAAAGGAAGTCGCTTTTCTAGGCCATGTTGTATCCCTAGAAGGGATTAAAGTGGATCCTAGCAAGATCGAAGCTATTGTGAAGTGGGAAGCACCAAAAAGCGTTGCAGAAATTAGAAGTTTCTTAGGTCTAGTTGGGTATTATCGATGATTTGTGGAAGACTATTCCCGAATTGTCGTATCTCTTACCAGTTTGACTAAGAAGGGCGAAAAGTTTGTGTGGACTGATAAATACGAGAAGAGTTTCCAAACATTGAAGGCTAGATTAATATCAGCTCCAATCTTGACCATTTCGATTCCAGGACAACCATTTATTTTGTATACTGATGCGTCAGGACTGGGATTAGGATGTGTATTTATGCAAGGAGAACAAGTAATTTCTTATGTCTCAAGACAATTGAAGACACATGAGAAGAACTATCCCATTCATGATTTGGAATTAGCGGCAGTAGTACATGCTGTCAAAATATGGAGACATTACTTGTACGGAGAGAAATTTCAGATTAAATCCGATCATAAAAGTCTTACTTACCTCTTTAATCAGAAGGAGTTGAATATGAGACAAAGAAGATGGTTGGAACTATTGAAAGACTATGATTGTGATATCCAATATCATCCGAGAAAAGCTAATGTGGTTGCGGACGCACTGAGTAGAAAGGCAATGATGAAATCTCCAGAAGAGGTTAGCACCACTACTGCACTGTGTACTATCGGAAGAGTGTTCAATTACTGTAACGAACAGTTTGTGATAAATGTACCGGTGAATCAACCAACCAAAGGTTTATCCATCGGTTTGCAAATATGTTCGCCACCTTGAAGATTGTACCCGATATACTTGATGAAGTGAAAACAACGATTAAATCAGACCCTTATCTAAGAACGGTACAAGAAGACATTGAAAAAGGTAGGACTACTCCTGAGTTCTCCTTAGATGATGAAAGGGTACTGAAGTACAAAGGAAGGATATGTATACCTGAAACAGAAAGTTTGGACATTAGACACCGACTAATGAAGAAAGCTCATACCACCGCCTATTTGATACACCCTGGAAGTACAAAGATGTATCATGACCTAAAGAAATTATATTGGTGGAGGGAATGAAAGCAGATATAGCCAGGTTCGTGTCTGAATGCCTAAATTATCAGAAAGTGAAAGCTGAACGACAAAGACTAGCAGGACTGTTACAGTCGTTACCAGAACCAGCATGGAAATGAGACTGCATCACTATGGACTTCGTTACAGGGTTACCATTGACTCCCCGAGTAGTTGACGCAGTTTGGGTGATTGTAGACAGATTGACTAAAATGGCTCGATTTATAGCTATATGACCTTAGTATACATTGGAAAGGTTAGCTAAGTTGTATGTGGATATTATTGTTAGATTACACGGTGTACCTGAAAGCATTGTGTCTGACAGAGATCCACCATTTACTTCAAAGTTTTGGGAAGGATTACAGAAAGCTATGGGTACAACATTGAAGTTCAACACTGCATTCCACCCTCAGACAGATGGACAGTCGGAGCGCACCATTCAGATTCTAGAAGACATGCTCCGAGCTTGTGTAATTGATTTCAAAGGATCATGGGATGAAAAGTTACCACTGATTGAGTTCGCTTATAACAATAGCTATCAGGCTACTATACCGATGTCACCCTATGAAGCACTGTATGGCAGGAAGTATCGAACTCCTTTGTTTTGGAATGAAATTGGAGAACGTAGTATTGTTGGACCAGAATTTATTGAGGAGACTTGTCGAGTAGTCGACATTATCAAGGAAAGAGTAAGAACGGCTCAGAATCGTTAGAAGCAATATGCAGACACTAGACGCCGAGACCTTGAATTCGTCGTAGGTGATAAGGTATTCCTCAAAGTGTCACCTATGCGAGGTTTGAAATGGTTCGGACAGAAAGGGAAATTAAGTCTGAGATATGTCGGACCTTTTGAGATTCTAGTTAAACGTGGAAAAGTGGCTTATCAGTTAGCACTACCACCATCTATGTCAAGTGTGTATGACGTATTTCATATCTCCTTATTGAAAAAGTATGTCAGAGACCCAACGCACGTATTGACAGTAGATCTGCCTGATTTGACTAAGGATTTGGCGTTTGAAGTAGCACCAACTGAAATCACCAGCCGAAAGGTGCAACGACTACGCAACCATGACATTCATTATGTTAAGGTCACTTGGAGAAGCAGGGATATAGAGGAAATCACATGGGAAGAAGAGAATGCTATGCGAAAGCAATACCCTCATCTATTCGACTTGGAAGGTCTGAATAATTTCAAGGATGATATTTTTATAAGTAGGGGGGAGTTGTAAGACCCGTATCGAACTAACCGGTCTTACCACCTTGTATCAGGTCTACCCATCATGGTCGAGCCAAATGGACTAGGTGCGTGAAGGAAATGGCGAAACCAGGTACTAAACTGACCCAAAAATAGTCAAAATGAGGGTAGGGTCGCATACCCAGACCAGCAGGGTCGACCCCCCCTCATATAGAAGTCAGACCCCTGATTTTTCACAGGGAGTCGAACAACTTAGGAACTGAGGGTCGACGGGATCTCCGACCCCCTCATCGACCCCCTGTTTGTCGACAGAAATCGTAAATAGGAAACTTTCCAAATTTCAATGGGATTCCTTCCTAATCTCAATGGGACTTATTTTTGGAGATTCTACTCTATAAATAGGACGTCCCTAAGCCTCTTCCACCCCTTTTGAAACCCTAATTGAGAGTGAGAGAAAGAGAAGAGGAGAAGAAGAGAAGGAAAGTTGGAGAAGAAGACCTAATTGAAGAATTCAGAGAAATCTCTGAATCTCAGCAAACATAAGGTATGGGTAAGCTTTCTACTTGATAATCTAAGACCTTAGAATAGTTCATGAAGAGAGTATGGTCTAGGAGAAACCCAAATCATACACCCATGGGAAGATTTCGATGAAAACCATGGAGAAATCATGGTAGACAAGGTAAGAAAGAAACCTAGTGTTCTAAGCCATAGAACAAGCCTAGAATGGATTGTGGAAGTAAGCCGTAGGACCCAAACGTGAAAGAATGGTCTGAAGAATGAAAATCTCGACTCAACCCCCGGGGGGTCGCACATGGGGTCGATTTGGAATCGACCCTACCAGACCACAGGATCGACCCCCCAGTATTTGGGAAGTCCAGAATAGGGGTGGTCGCACCCAGGGTCGATGGAACATCCGACCCTGGCATCGACCCTACCCAGGGGGTCGATGTAGACTGCTACCCTACCTGCGACCCACCCTGCGACCCGTGCTTAAAAACAAGCCTAATGATGCCAGAATGACTTCTAACCAAAATCTATCGACTTGTTAGATTTTCCTATTGATATAAAAGTGGTTTTAAAGCTTGAAAGAGGATCAACACTCAAGCAAAGGTGAGGGAACAAGACCTAAACTAATTGGCTAATAATAAACTATTTTTATTTCTTGAGTCCAATACCATGACTGATTCTATGCGTGTATGCTTGTCTGTGCATTTAATATGTCGTATGTGCATTCAATATGTCATCCAATATTCCTGCTATTACTGTTCATGCATATTTAATTCTGTTTATTTATAACATGATGATGATGATGATGCTAGGAATAGGCATGTGAATGTATGTGTGTGGTTAGTGTATATGGTGCGGGTAGGGGATGGTATCAATCGGTACAGCCATGCTGTTTTCATGGGGTGTATATTGTGCCATGGTTCTACTCAAGTCATGTCCACTGACATCATTGTATCGCCATTACCTTAGCAGAACTATTACGTCATAGGATATTAGGGGAGGTGGTCTCGGACCTTGTAGTCTTCGATTCTGCCGGGGGGCCTTAGCTCTATCTCTATGGATGTATTGAGGGATGCTGGGGTGAGGCCTTGGATACATTGTTTGACATTAGGATTGGTTAGTTGCGAGCCCAGTTTGCAAGCCCACGCTAGCAGGGGCTTACGTGTTGGTATGGGCAACCGGTACAGCCATGCCATTTTTATGGGGTGTATGTTGTTCATGGTGGGTGCATGTGGGACGACAATGCCGATACTCATTGGGCGGATTCACACACTCGTGTATAGAGGTGAGGTGGCCACCGAACCTTTCTATAGCACATTACAAACTTATAAACCAGACCACAGATATGAATTGATTGCATGCATATGTTTTGTTGTATTGTTTTGTTTGCTCACTGAACCGTGATGTGTGCTCACCCTTTCGACGTCGAATATTTTTAATTGATGATGCAGGTACCCCGGTGGAAGACTATATGAATGCTTATGTGTACGGGCACGTCGCTGCGATGGAAGCTGAAGACTTAGTGGAAACGCATGACTCTTCATGCGAGTGCAACGCATGCGTTTTCGATTAGATTTTGATTTGAATTATTAAGGAAATATAATTGATATTTTATTTACTTATGTATTTGTTTATATAACATAATTTGATACTTTATTTATGATTATCACAGCTAGATTCCTCAGTTCATTTATTATTAAGACTTCCGCTATTGTGTATTTATTCTGATTATGGTTGTGGATGTGTATGGTTTTATTTTCAACGGACACAGCCTATTAGAGATCCTAGTTGAACCATTGGTTTATTAGCGGTTCATCACACCGTTCTGAATGGTGCAGAATTGGAGTGTGACACAATATGTCCATAGAGATAGAGCTAAGGCCCCCCGACAGAGTCAGAGACCACACGATCAGAGACCACCTCCCCTGATGTCCTACGACGTAATAGTTCTGCTAAGGTAATGGCGATACGATGATGTTAGTGGGCAAAACTTGAGTAAAGATAGAGCTAGAGTCTGGTGACGAGGTCGAAGACCACCATGCCACGTCCTCCCCTGATGCTCGACTCGCATCCAACACACCAACCACACATATACATTCACATGCCTATTCCTAGTATCATCATCATCCTCATGTTATAAATAAACGAAATTAAATATGCATGAACAGTAATAGCAGAAATATTAGATGACATGTGAGATGCACATTACAAGCATATAAGCATAGAATCAATCATGACATTGGACTCAATAAAAATAAACAGTTTGTTATTATCCAATTAGTTTTTGTCTTATTCCCTCACCTGTTAGCAATTTTCGATGTCCTTCCAAGCCTTGAAATTCTCTTTGAATTGATTTAACAACCTAAAAGTTATATGAATTTAAGTTAGGGTTCATATGTGACATGTTACAGTAGTCAAAAATCGAAACAGAGCACTGATAGGTGCCTGATTAGTCTTATGGTCTCATGCTGTATCGACCTTACTATCTACGATCGATACCCTATGCGACTGTAGTTGCGACCATATGATTTCTGAAATCTTCCCGATTGCCTATGGTCGATCCTCTGATCATATTGGTCATTCTATGGTCGACCGTAGCTACAACCTTGAGATTTCTGGTCACAGTCTACCTGAAATTTGAGTTCTTCCTGGGTCAATTCTTCTGTTCTTCAGTGTGGTTTATCTTAAGGTCATCCTATGGCCATCATTAATAATTTCTTATCAACCCTAATCATCAAATTCACTCCTCATGGTTCTCCTTGGGATTTTCTCAAGGAAATCACATAGATCATAATAGGTTGATATGGCCTATCCTCCATAGAATTCTTATTCCTTAGAGTTTACATCTCCAGAGATTCGTTTCATACCTTTGCCTGTGATAGAGAGTCAATCCCTTCTTTGCAAACTCTTCTCCTTTGCTTTTTTTTTTCTTCTTCTCCTTCTCTTCCTTCTCTTTCTCTAGGGTTTACTAATGTTTTAAAAGAGTGAAAAAGGGCTGAGGGACGTCCTTTATATAGAGAAAAACTCTCCATATAAAGTCCTCTTTTAATTAGGAAACCAATCCCTGAGTTTAGGAAAGTTTCCAAAACTCGGAGTCTGATTTGGGTTCTCACGGTCGATCATATGGTCGCATAAACTGTCGATCGTAAGGTTGAAATCATCAATCGTGGGATTCTGGATTTGAGATTTTTGGTTCCCTTCCTTATGGTTGACCATACCTACCCAGGCATGCGACCTTAGGTATGTTTTTAATGTTTTTAACTTGATTATCATACCTGGTTTGTGATCTATCTTCACACGCTCGGTCCACTTGGTCCAAAAATGATGGGAAGACCTGGCACGACATGGTTAGACCAAGTTAGGATAGTGCGGGTCTTACAACTCCCCCCTCTTATATAAATTTTATCCTCAAAATTTGACATGCCTTCCGAGTCAAAAGGTGAGGATATTGCTTCCGCATAGCGTTCTCTTCTTCCCATGTAACTTCTTTTACATTTTAGCTTCTCCAAGTAACCTTAACGTAGTAAATGTCACGGTTGTGGAGACGTTGCACCTTCCGGCTAGTGATCTCAAAAGATACTACTTCGAACGTCAAATCTTCAGTCAAATCTGGTGGACCCGTTGTTAATACGTATGTTGGATATCTGACGTACTTCTTCAGTAATGAGATATGAAATGCATCATGCACACTTGACATGGACGGTGGTAGTGCTAACTAATATGCTACTTTTCTACGTCTATCTAGAATTTCATAAGGTCCAATATATCTGGGACACAACTTTCCCTTCTGTCTAAACCTTTTCAAACCATGCATATGAGATATTTTTAGAAATACCTTATCACCTATGGTGAATTCGAGATCTCTGCATCGATTATCTGCATATTGCTTCTGACGGTTCTAAGCTATTCGGACTCTTTCCTTGATAATGTCGACTACTCGACAAGTCTCAAGGCAGTTATCACATACAACACCTATGCCAACCGGACAAGCTAGCACAGTACCAGGGGGAAGCAACACGGGACCCCACGTACCTCAAATGCCAGTTATGCAAGCTCCAGTACAGAACCTTAAGGTAGCTCAAGGCAGTTACCAGTACCAACCACCTATGTACGGGGCTTATGCTCAGTATCAGTTAGACCACTCTCGACTGATCGAGCGTTTTCTGAAAATAAAGCCTAAAGAGTATAATGGAAAGCCAGCAGATCCTTTGTGGCCAGCACACTAGATCAATGAAATGGAAATAAATTTCATGATGATGATGGTTAATGAGGAGGATAAAGTACTGTGTGCAACATTCATGCTGAAAGGCGATCGCACACCACTGGTGGAAGTCCACTCGGACTTATCTGTTAACCAAGCACTCCCAATTGACCTGGGCTATCTATAAAGAGGCATTCTTTGAGAAGTACTTCCCCAGAAGTTTCAGAGATGCTATGGAGAGAGAGTACCTGAGTTTATATCAGGGGCAAATGACTGTGGTTGCATACCAACAGCGTTATGAAGAGCTGTTTTTCTTTGCACCCGCTAGCATGCAAGAGGAAAATACTAAGACCCGAAGGTTCGTTATGGGATATAGGGGAAGCATTCGGCAGCATGTTATGGGACTAGAGAAGAAAGTCTACAATGAAGCAGTACAGATTGCTCGAGTGATAGAGTCGAGCTAGAAAGAGAGCTATTTTGCTCAAAATAGGGGTATAAAATGGCCAAACGGAAATTCATACAACGGAAGGAATACAAGGACCTTCAAACCCTTCCGTACTCAAGGCTTTAATGCTGCAGCCAAGACTACTCCAGCAGCTCAACCGTAACAAAAGCAAAATAATGGAGTAAAATGCTTTAACTGCAATCAAATAAGACATTATTCAAGGGAGTGTCCTAAGCCCAGAAAGCAGCTACAACAAGGAAAGGTTTATGCTGTTACATCTGAGGATGCTGCCGCATCGCCTGATGTGGTCACAGGTATGACCTGAACCTTTCATTTTGTGTTACATTGTGTGAGCATGTAGACTAAATTAAAACAAATCACAGGTATCGTACCTATTAATGGCATACCCGTTAGAGTACTCTTTGATTCTGGAGCTACTCATTCTTTTATATCTGTGTCATTTGGAAAGAAACTGAATCTACCCCTCAGATCTTTAGACTAAAAATTACTTGTACGATCACCTATGGGATTAGAAGTGGAATTAGAAAAAGGTTATGGACCATGCCCAGTTCTTATCGGCGAGAAGATTATGGATGCAACCTTGATTCAACTCGAGATGGCAGACTTTTACGTTATCTTGGGAATGGACTGGTTAGCTTGGCATTCTGCAAACCTATTGTGTGCAGAAAAAAAAGCCAACATTTAAAGACAAGGAAGGAGCAGAGTTTAGTTTTGTGGGAAACAAACTTCCCCGTAAACGGAAACTCATCATCTCTGCATTAAAGGCTAGAAAATGCCTCAAGAAAGGAGGAGTTAGGTATCTAGTATCAGTGGTCGACCTCACTAAGGAAGCACCACGAATGGAGGATATGGATGTTGTGCGTGACTTTCTAGATGTAT
The DNA here is from genome assembly GCA_028583415.1 of Protea cynaroides. NCBI lineage: Eukaryota > Viridiplantae > Streptophyta > Magnoliopsida > Proteales > Proteaceae > Protea > Protea cynaroides. Next base: position 55,601,772 of record CM053275.1, on the reverse strand, counting down.
TTTCTGAAGAACTACCAGGACTACCACCCGACCGAGCGACAGAGTTCGTTATAGATCTGATACCCGGAGCCACACCAGTATCTAAAGCATCCTATCGAATGCCTCCTACTGAACTGAAGGAATTGAAGGTACAGTTACAAAAATTATTGGACAAAGGTTATATCAGACCTAGCATATCACCATGGGGAGTGCCAGTATTGTTTGTAAAGAAGAAGGACGGTAGTGTTCGACTGTGTATAGACTACCGAGAATTGAATAAGCTAACAATTTAGAATCGACACCTATTGCCTCAGATCGATGACTTGTTCGATCAGTTGTAAGGTGCTAAGGTGTTCTCCAAGATCGATCTTCGGTCAGGATACCATCAGTTGAAGATTAAGGACGGTGATATTCCAAAGACAGTATTTAGAACAAGATATGGGCATTATGAATTTTTAGTCATGTCTTTTGGATTGACTAACGCACCGCAACTTTTATGGAACTCATGAATCGGGTATTCCATGATATGTTGGATACGTCGGTCATTGTGTTTATTGATGATATATTGGTTTACTCCAAGGACAAGGAAACTTATGTCATGAATCTAAGAGCCGCTCTGCAAGGACTAAGGAAAGAGAAGCTTTATGCCAAATTTACAAAGTGTGAGTTTTGAATAAATGAGGTCACTTTCTTAGGCCATGTTGTATCCGCTGAAAGAATTAAAGTGGATCCTAGCAAGATTAAAGCCATTGTGAAGTGGGAAGCACCTAAGAGTGCTGCAGAAATTAGAAGTTTCCTAGGTCTAGCTGGGTATTATCGACGATTCGTGGAAGACTATTCCAGAATTGCTGTACCTCTCACCAGTTTGACTAAGAAAGGAGAAAAGTTTGTTTGGACGGACAAATGTGAGAATAGTTTCCAAACATTGAAGGCTAGATTGATATCTGCTCCCATCTTGACTATTCCTATTCCAGGACAACCATTTACCTTGTACACTGATGCGTCAAAATTGGGTTTAGGATGTGTACTTATGCAAGGAGAACAAGTAGTGGCGTATGTTTCAAGACAACTGAAAACACATGAGAAAAATTATCCTACTCATGACTTGGAATTAGCACCAGTAGTACATGCTGTCAAGATATGGAGACATTATTTGTATGGAGAAAAATTTTAGATTAAATCAGATCATAAGAGTCTCACTTATGTTTTTAATCAGAAGGAGTTGAACATGAGACAAAGAAGATGGTTGGAATTATTGAAGGATTATGATTGCGATATCCAGTATCATCCAGGAAAGGCTAATGTAGTTGTTGATGCACTAAGCAGAAAAACAATGATAAAATCTCAAGGAGAGGTTAACACTACTGCAGCAATGTGTGTTACAGGAAAAGTATTCAATTATGGTAATGAGCAGTTCATGATAGATGCACCGAGTGGGTCAACCAACCAAGGGTTTATTCATTGGTTTTCAAATATGTTCGCAACATTGAAGATTGTACCTGATATAATTGATGAAGTAAAAGCTGCTATTAAATCAAACCCTTATCTGAGAATGGTACAAGACGACATCAAAAAAGGTAGGACTATCCTGAGTTCACCTTGGACGATGAAAAGATATTGAAGTACAAAGGAAGAGTATGTGTTCCTGAAACGGAAAACTTGGACATTAGACACCGACTAATGAAGGAAGCTCACACCACCGTTTATTCGGTACATCCTGGAAGTATAAAGATGAATCATGATTTGAAGAAATTATATTGGTGTAGAGCAATGAAAGCAGATGTAGCTAAATTTGTGTCTCAATGCCTAAATTGTCAGAGGGTAAAGGCTGAACGGCAAAGACCTGCAGGACTGTTGCAGCCGCTGCCAGAACCAGCATGGAAATGGGACTGCATCACTATGGACTTCGTCACCGGGTTACCATTGACTCCTCGAGTAGTTGACACGGTCTGGGTGATTGTAGATCGTCTGACTAAGACAGCTCGCTTTATAGCTATACGACCACAGTATACCTTGGAGAGGTTAGCCAAGCTATATGTGGATAACATTGTCAGATTACATGGTGTACCTAAAAGCATTGTGTCTGATAGAGACCCACGTTTTACTTCAAAGTTTTGAGAATGATTACAGAAGGCTATGGGTACAATGTTGAAGTTCAGTACTGCATTCCATCCTCAGACAGACGGGCAATCGGAGCATACTATTCAGATCTTAGAAGACATGCATCGAGTCTGTGTTATTGATTTTAAAGGCTCGTGGGATGAGAAACTACCATTGATCGAGTTCGCCTATAACAACAGCTATCAAGCTACTATACAGATGTCACCCTATGAGGCATTGTATGGTAGGAAGTGTCGAACTCCTCTGTTTTGGAATGAAGTTGGAGAACGGAGCATCGTTGGACCAGAATTTATTGAAGAGACTTGTCGAGTAGTCGACATTATCATGGAAAGAGTTAGAACAGCTCAAAATCGTCAGAAATAGTATGCAGATACTCGACGTCGAGACCTTGAGAAAGAGTTAGAACAACTCAGAATCGTCAAAAGTAGTATGCAGATACTCGACATCGAGACCTTGAATTTATCGTAGGTGATAAGGTATTCTTGAAAGTATCACCTATGCGAGGTTTAAAACAATTCGGACAGAAAGGGAAGCTAAGTCCGAGATATGTCAGGCCATACGAGATTCTAACTAAACGTGGAAAGGTGGCTTATCAGTTAGCACTACCACCATCTATGTCAAGTGTGCATAATGTATTTCATATTTTACTGAAGAAGTACGTCAGAGACCCAACACACGTTTTGACAGTGGATCTACCAGATTTAACTGATGAGTTGACATTCGAAGTAGTACCAACTGAAATCACTAGCCGAAAGGTTCAATGTTTACGCAACCATAACATATACTATGTTAAGGTCACCCGGAGGAGCCGAGATATAGAAGAAATTACATGGGAAGAAGAGAATGCTATGCGGAAGCAATATCCTCACCTTTTCGACTCGGAAGGTATGTGCAAATTTTGAGGATGAAATTTTTAATAGGAGGGGGGGAGTTGTAAGACCCGTATCGAACTAACCGGTCTTACCACATTGTACCAAGTTTACCTATCATGGTCGAGCCAAGTGGACCAGGTATGAAGTCTAACTCAAAAATAGTCGAATATGAGGGTAGGGTCGCATGCTAAAATAGGTGTGACCGACCCCACCTCAAAAGAGTCCAACCCATGACTTTTTGGTTGTGGGGTCGCATGACTAAAAAAAAGTAGGGTTGACGGATTCTGCAACCCTACTATAACAGTCAGAAACCAGAAATTAGGAAACCTTCCTAATTCAAAGGGGGTCTTTCCTAAACTCATTGGGACTTATTATGGAGGGTTTTCCTCTATAAATAGGACGTTCCTTAGCCTCTTTCACTCCTTTAGAACCCTAATTGAAAGTGAGATAAAGAGAAGAGAAGGAAGAGAAGGAAACTTGAAGAAGAAGACTAAGGAAGAAGAAGTTCAGAGAAACCTCTGAATCTCAGCAAATCCAAGGTATGAACCTAAATCCCTACATGAATTGGGAGCCTAGAATAGTTTATGAAGAACATAGGATTATGAAAAACCCAATCATCCATCCATAGACAAATTCCAAGAGATTCCATGGAAGAGATCGTTATGGACAATGAATGGTGTATAAATTGTAGTTATGAGCCATAGAACAATCATAGGATGGACCATGATAGTAAGCCAAAGGATTCAAACATGAATGAATGGACTTTAGAATAAAAGGTCGACACAGAACATGTGTAGTCGCACGTAGGGTCGAATGATATCCGACCCTACGAGACTACATGATTGACCACATGCCCTCGGGAAGTCCCAGGGAGGGTGTGGTCGCACATAGGGTCGAATGGTATCCGACCCCACCTGCGACCCTACACCCTAGGGTTGTAGAAACTGCTACCCTAGGTGCTACCCTACCCTACGACCCTACCCCTGTGGTCGCAGAAACTGCTACCCCAGGTGCTACCCCACCTGCGACCCTACAATTTCAGTTAGTTTAAACATATTGGAATTAATTTTAATTAAAATCTATCGACTTGTTAGGTCTTTCTAGTGGTTTAAAATTAAATTATAAAGCTTGAACGAGGATCTACTAGCAATCAAAGGAGAGGGAACTAGACCTAAACTAATTGGCTAATAATAAATTGTTTTCGTTTATTGAGTCCAATACCATGAATGATTCTATGCTTGTATGATTGTAATGTGCATATCACATGTCATCCAATGTTCCTGTTATTACTGTTCATGTATATTTAATTTTTGTTTATTTACAATATGATGTTGATAATGATGCTAGGAATAGGCATGTGAATGTATGTGTGTGGTTAGTGTACTTGATGCGAGTGGAGCATCAGGGGGAGGACGTGACACTGTGGTTCATCCTGACCACCAGACTCTAGCTCTATCTCTACTCAAGTCTTGTCCACTAACATCATCATATCGTCATTACCTTAGTAGAACTATTACATCGTAGGGCATCAGGGGAGGTGGTCTCGGACCGTGTAGTCTCTGATTCAGTCGGGGGGCCTTAGCTCTATCTCTATGGACGTATTGAGGGATGCTGGGGTGAGGCATTGGATACACTATTTGACATTAGGATTGGTTAGTTGCGAGCCCAGTTCGCAAGCCCTTGCCAGCAGGGGCTTACGTATTGGTATGGGTAGGACATCAGGGGAAGTGTGATGCGGTGCGGTCCTAAGCACTTTAGCTCTATCCCTATTCCATGGTGGGTGCATGTGGGACGACAATGGTGTTTGATCCATTGGGCGGCTTCACACACTCATGTATAGAGGTGCGGCAGCCACCTATCCTTTCTATTGCACATTACAAACTTATGAACCAGACCAAAGATATGAATTGAATGCATGCATATGTTCGTTGCATTGTTTTGTTTTCTCACTTAGCCGTGATGTGTGCTCACCCTTTCGACATCGAATATTTTTAGTTGATGATGCAGGTACTATAGTGGAAGATCATATGAATGCTCCAACGTATGGGCATGCGGCGGCAATGGATGCAGAAGTTATGATGGAGTCGCATGATTTATCATGCGAGTGCAACTCATGCATTTTTTATTAGATTTTGTTTAAGTTATACAGATGATGTAATTGATTAAATTATTTTTAATTTATGTCTTAGTTCTTTTGAAGATAATTGGATAATTTATTTATGATATCATCTTTAGACTCTCATTTCATTTAATATTAAAGACTTCTGCTATCATGTATTTATTCTGATTTTTGTTGTGGATGCATATGGTTAAGCAAACAGACACAACCTATTCGAGATCCTGGTTGAACCGTTGGTTTGTTGGCGGTTCATCATGCCATTCTGAATAGTGTGGAATTGGGGTGTGACATTACATCATTTATAAGGTCTTGGGTTCCTATTAAGATTGATCCAACATCCAATAAGTCCATGGATGCTTACTAGTAATGGAAAGTGAGGTTTGCACAAGGAAAATATGATGGCAAGACCTCTCCATGTTTATCCATTGTTTTTATTTGAAAGAAAACCAGAGGAATAGGGGATTGATACTAGTAATGGTTTCTCGTCGATGGTGCTATCAAGACTGCCTCCAATGGTAGACGAGATCCTCCTCATTTCTTCTTCCTTTTTCTTCCTCTTTTCTTCAAAAACGCATCAGAGTTTCACTCCCTCTCTTATATCTTTTTCTTGGTTTGGTTTAAGTGATGAAGTGAGAAGAATGGAGTATGGACTAATCCCATACTCTATTCACGTTTGGAATAGGATATGATTTCTAAACAAGGTAAGTGTAGGATTTCCTCCCTCCTTCCTCAATTCAAAATGAACCTAGTCCCTTATTGAGATTGGTTCCCAATCTAATCCAAACCGCGGATCCCACACTGGGTTGGTCTCCAACTTAGATTCAGTTATGAGGTGGGGTTGGAGGTCGTGCAGCAGGTGACTGATCGCACCCTCTTGTGTTCTGTCGGACCTCTTAATCAAACCCTGTGTTGATGTTTTAAGTACAAGGATTGACTTAGGTTACCTCTATTGGGCTCCGTTGGTCTGGTTCATGTTGGTTTGAACCGTTCATCTTGGTAAGACCTGTTACAAAGCCAAAATTTCAAATTAGGACCGAATTTTAGGTGTGGGTCTTACACCTGGTATTAGGGTTTTGCCTACAACTACTAGTACAGCAGAAAGAAGTTTTCGTAGAGGAACTGTTGTTCCTTTATAGGGTGCACTGTCGGAGTTCGTGATGCGTGCACCTATCTGGTCGACGGTGTAAGACCCGTATCGTACTAACTGGTCTTACCACCTTGTATCAAGTCTTCTTATCATGGTCGGGCTAAGCGGACTAAGTGCGTGAAGAAACCACAAGGCTAGGTATGAAATTGAACAAAAAATCATCGATTTAGGAGTGTGTGGTCGCATACCTAAACAGGTGTGGTCAACCACACCTCAGAATAATGCAATCACTGGAGTCTAGGACGTGTGGTCGTAGTTTTTGGATGTGTGGTCGACGGATTCTACGACCCCACGTGCGACCACACGAAGTCAAACTGACTCCGTGATTAGGAAACCTTCCTAATCCGAAGGGGGTTCTTTCCTAATCTAAGTAGGACTCTATATGGAGGGTTTTCCTCTATATATAGGATGTCCCTTAGCCTCTTTCATCCTTTTAAAACTCAAATTGAAAGAGAGAGAAAGAGAAGAGGAGGAAGAGAAGAAAAATTGAAGAGGAAGACTAAGAGAAGGAAATTTAGAGAGAACTCTGATTCTTCAACAAGTTTAAGGTATGAAAACATTCCCCATATTAGTTGAATGCCTAGAATAGATCATGAAGGAGATCGTGATTCAAAGTGAGACCCCAATCATAAAACCATGGATAAATTCTAAGAGATCCATGGAGGGAATCTATTAGGATGATGGATTATGTAAAAATATGAATTTTGAGCCATAGAACAATCATAGGAAGGATCATGATGATAAGCCAAAGAATCAAAACATGAAGGAATTGAGTTGAGAGTGGAAAAGTCGACCATCACTCGTGTGGTCACAGTTTGATCGACCATACGAGGCCCATATGATTGACCACACACCCTCGAGAAAGTTCCAGGGAGGGTGTGGTCGCATGATATGCGACCACACGAGACGCATATGATCGACCACATGCCCTCGGGTCGCATGGTATGCGACCACACATATCGACCACACGCCCTCGGGAAAGTTCCAGGGAGGGTGTGGTCTCATGAATTGTCGCATGATATGCGACCACACATATCGACCACATGCCCTCGGGAAATTTCCAGGGAGGGTGTGGTCGCATGTATGACCACACACCCTGTGGTCGCAGAAACTGAGACCATAGGTGCAGCCGCACCTGCGACCACTCAGCTTCTGGAAGTCTGATTGATGGAAATAAACTCTAATTTAAAATCTATAAATTTGTTAGGTTTTCAAGTGGTCTAAAAGTGATTTACAAATCTTGGACGAGGAACAACCATCGACCAAAGGTGAGGGAACAAGACCTAAACTAATTGGCTAATAACAAACTGTTTTACTTATTGAGTCCAATGCCATAAATGATTCTATGCTTGTATGTTTGTAATGTGCATTTCACATGTCATCCAATATTCCTGCTATTACTGCTCATGTATATTTAATTCTATTTATTTATAACATGATGATGATGATGATGTTAGGAATAGGCATGTGAATGTATGTGTGTGGTTAGTGTGCTTGATGCGAGTGAAGCATCAAGGGGAGGACGTGACACTATGGTTCATCCTGGTCACCAGACTCTAGCTCTATCTCTACTCAAGTCTTTCCCAATAACATCGTCGTATCTCCATTACCTTAGCAGAACTATTACGTCGTAGGGGCATCAGGGGAGGTGGTCTCGGACCGTGTAGTCTCTGATTCTACCGGAGGGCCTTAGCTCTATCTCTATGGACGTATTGAGGGATGTTGGGGTGAGGCCTTGGATACACTGTTTGGTATTAGAATTGGTTAGTTGCCAACCCAGTTTGCAAGCCCTCGCCAATAGGGACTTACGTGTTGGTATGGGTAGGGCATCAGGGGAAGTGTTGTGCGGTGTTTGATTTGGGCACTTTAGCTCTATCTCTATTCCATGATGGGTGCATGTGGGATGGCAATGGTCTTTGATCCATTGGGAGGCTTCACACACTCGTGTATAGAGGTGCGGCGGTCATCAATCATTTCTATAGGACATTGCAAACTTATAAACCAGACCAAAGTATGAATTGAATGCATACATATATTTGTTGCATTTTTTTGTTTGCTCACTGAGCCATGATGTGTGCTCACCCTTTCGACGTCGAATATTTTTAATTGATGATGTAGGTCCTACCGTGGAAGATTATATGAATGCACCAATGTACGGACATGATGCTACGATGGATGTGGAAGCTATGGTGGAGTCGCATGATTCGTCATGTGAGTGCAACTCATGTGTTTTCGATTAGATTTAGTTGTTGGATTATCAAAACATGTAATTGATTATTTATTTTATTTTATGTCTTGAGTCATTGGAGATAATTGGATAATTAATTATGTTATCACTGTTAGATACTCAGTTCATTAATATTAAAGACTTCCGCTATTGTTTATTTACTCTGATTATGGTTGTGGTTGTATCTGGTTTAACCAAATGGGCACGGCCTATAAGATCCTGGTTGAACCGTTGGTTTGTAGACGGTTCATCACACCATTCTGGTTGGTTTAGAATTGGGGTGTGACAGACGGTGGGTTTGGTTCTTCCTATTTTGAGATCTACAGTTTTAGCATTTTTCAATTTTCGTTGTCTTGCAAACCAGACATCTGATTGACCTGAAATTTTCAATGTACGGTCATTCTTTGTTAAGCTTCACATCTGGTGGCTAAATCAATTTTCATTGTCTTGCAAACCAGACATCTGGATTTATTTCAATGCCATAAATTCAGAAATCAGCCATATCAAAGTTAAGCATCTTCTTTCTATTTTCAAGATCCACAATTGCAGGGTTTTTCAAAGTTCGATTTCTTATGTATCAGAAATCCAATCTACCTAAAATTTTTAGGGTATGATCGTTTTTTATTGTGCTCCACAGATCGGATGGCTGATAGCTGATTCTGTTATCATTTTAATATTTTAATATTTTTTTACTGATCTAGAAGTCGATCCCAAAAAGTGGATCTATGGTGGATCTGGTCGATCCAGATCGCTATCATATTGGATTTTCCAATGTCCGATACTGATTACTAAACCATGGAATAAGAGATAACTTAAATATTTTGATCGCTTACTTAAACAAAGTAGATTATTTAATTTTAGAAAACCCCTCTTTCTAGGTTAAAGTCCTCGGCATCGGCCATGATATTATGTCAGACTCTATTCCCAAGACAGCGAGGCTATGACTATCACGCTTACTCCCGTCATATCCACCCACCGCGATCTTGACTTAATGTCACCACGATACATCATTTCATCACATAACAACCAATAACTACAACATAATCAAAGTAAAAGAATAAATAGCGAAAAACTTTAATATAATATCAAGGGTTTCAAAGACTTATGGATTTCGAGGTGTTAAGCCATCGTAATAATGTGTTATCTGTCTCGCAAAATACTCAAGATAAAGAGTAATAATCCTCAAATAACATAGTTAAGTACATAAAAGAAATGGGCAAGTCCCATAAATTAATAATCCATGTAGCTTTTCTACGTGGGTGTTGTATGCTGCTGCATGACTTCGTCCTGGCGTTTTTAGAGTTGGTGCATCTGGTCATCGATTGCTTGCCTCTTGATAGCTTCAGGAGTGATAGGGGCCATTCCCTAATTGGGTCAAGGTACTTCTTCATCATTTCATAGGATTTTTGCCCCTACAACAAGTGCAACGGTTCTCCCAGCCTTTAATGGACGAGTTTGCGATGGTGGGAAGGAACCGAATCCATGTTGCTACCAGTCACGTTCATCGTTCTTTGAGCTCGACCGTTGGGATTTGAGTCCTGATGCCCAAGAGCTCAGTCATTTTGAAAGAGATGGGCTTCATTCTGGGTTGGAGGTTCATGTTCTTTCTTTATCACCACGGCTGATTTGGAAGTTGGTAGGTCGAGTTCTGTAGTGGGATCTTAGTCCCGTTGTCCAGACTCACAGTTGTTCTTCTGGGTCTCTCTCAGGAGCTATGTCAGCTACACTATTTGTCGTGACATAGAATCGAATTGGGCTTGGGTGGCAAATTCTTGTCCGGCTGGGGGGACTCTATGGCTATGTCTGTCACTTTTTTCAACGTTGACTTCCTTGACCAGAACTATGTCCATCGTAAGGTTTGCGAGCGGATGGTTTGTTGAAGAGGTTGGTTGGCAAGGATTTTATTCTATAGATCCACGGTGGGTGCCAATTTGTTGCTGCTAAAATCCAGAAGTGTCCTCTGGGATGAGATAATTTACAGAAGACACAGGTAAGGTGAACAAAGGGGGTCGGGTTTTGGGCTTTGTGACTGCTCCAATGCCTAAGTTAGTACTCTCACAACAAGCAGCATATAAGTTCGAGTCAAGAGAGAATGTACCGGGGAGATAAAAAAAATAGGGTAGTAGAAAGCTCAAAACACTAATCAACAATGGGAGTCTGTAATGAATGTCTAACCTTGGACTTGAGTCATTGAGGTCCTTTTATATGAGATTTAAACTTGATTTGACTTAAGCAAGACATGGGTAGTTGCGTGTCAGACATGCTGGGGTGTTCGGTGCCCTACTAGAGAACAAACAGTGGTCAATTCTACAGAGGTCACTTCTACAGGCTCTGAGGGTGAGATGTGAGTTGATGTGTCAGGTCCTTGCTAGACTATATGGTCTGAGCTGTAAGGTTTGACAAAGGAGTAGGGGGTGGCGCCATTAGTGCAAACCACTCGAGTTATTGTCAGGGCATTATATGCTCCGCCCTTGGACTGGCACATTAAATTTTGCATGCTTAGTTGAAGGTGCATTAAATGCCTTGCATTCAGCATGTTATCAGTAGGGCGGCAGAGTGTATTGCTTTAGGTACTAGGTCTATACAGATCGACTTGTCAGGTTTTCTTTGGTTGTTATCCTGTTGTAGGTGGGTCGACATTTGGCGTTATAATTTGTTGGCACTATTTCAACATGTTGCACTACTATTGGTCGGTATTATTTATACTTTAACAGATAATAAAAATTTTCATACCAGGTTTAAAAATGTGCGCTTACCTTTTGATTTTCATTACAATAAAACGGGGTCACAAATAGGGCTGCAACAGGGCCGGGTTTTTCAAAACCCTAACCCTAACCCTGACCCTGGCAGGGTTGGGCTTAACCCTAACCTATCCTAACAAGGCCGGGTTAACCCTGATTAACCCTGATTTAGGGTCGGATTGACCCTGATTGGCCCTGAAACATACAACAAATTGTCAAATAACATACATATAACAATTATAACTTAAAGATATAACACACACACACACACACACACACACACACACACACACACACATATATATATAGGGATGGGCCGGGCCGGGGTCAACCCTAACCCAACCCAACCCTGCCAGGGTTGATCAAAATTTGAGTCCTATCCCAACCTTACCAGGGTTTGGGCGGGGTTCAACCCTGCTAGGGTTCAGGGCAGGTTTGGATGGGTTTGGACGGGTTTGGGTTGTCAAGGTAAAACTTGCACCCCTAGCCACAAAGGGCAAGAAAAGAGGTAAAAGAAAAATGCTCACCTTAAAAGTGCATATTATATAAGACTAAAACGTTCGACAGGGAGGATAGACTTTCACAAAAATGATTAGAGCCTTTGGATTCTCTTCTTATTTATGCTTCATGATAAAACAATATATATACCCACCCTGTCATTTTTACTTGTTCTTAATAGATCCCTTTGGTCCATCCTTATCTAACTCAAGCGGGTATCCCTCAAGGTGACCCGCTGAATCCATTTTTTTTCATTATGGAAATGGAGTTCCTTTCTCACGTTCTTGCATTCCAGACGAAACTCTATACCATTTGCGTGGAATCGAAGTTTCAAGATCTGCCCCCCTATCTCCCAATTGTAAATTTTTTCAAGGGTAAATTACACTAATTTTTCCTGTACTTTGATTAAAAGACACAGACCTTTCCTGTCAAATCTTAAAACTGGCGGGAGGTTTGTGTCGTTTAGCCAAAGTACAGTGGAGATTAGTGTAATTTACCATTTTTTCTAATGATATCTTCATCTTTTGTAGAACAAACATAGCTGAGGTATGGCCATTCTTACATAACTTATTCCAGTGAAGAACTTACTCTAGCTGTGAAGAGCTTCCTCTAGCTGAAAACATCCAAAATGGGCTGAAAAAAAATGATAAACTGAAGGATTACCTGGGCCTATTTCATTTCAGAGTTCAATGGCAGTAATCGAGTGAATCGAACCGGTTGGTGACGGATTGCTTGATCCACACAAGGTGTTAATAGTGGTTTGGAATTTGATTCAGATCATGGTTCAAGGTTTCAGTATCAGTATCGGATTGGCTGATTCGTATCGGGTGTGGACCTGGCTGATCCAATCTCCAACACATGTCAATTTCCCATTAGATCCGTATACTGATCTGATCTGAATCGGATCGATTTTGAACAATGGCCGACACCATGACATTTTTTTAACCATGATTCAGATTTGAATCGGGTAATTCATTAGATTTCATTTGGATTACTAAAAACGTGTGTGAGATCATGGCTGGTATCCAAATATAGCAGAAATTATGGGTATGTGGGAATGAAAGTTCTAACCAAGGTTGCAGGTAAAATTAGAAATTTCCATGGCCAATTTGGTTGGTTGGCTTATATTTTTCTTAAAATCAGGTCACTTGAGAGCAATGATTGTTTATTCTGAGAGTATGTTTCCTAACTCTGCGAATTCAAGAACCAAGTTTAAATTCCATGGAAGAAAAAAAAAGTTTAAATCAAATGCCATGGCACTGTGGTAGTATTTATTTATTTATTTATTTATTTTACATGGTTTAATTGAATGGATTTCAGGACTACTTAAAATATGGGGTATCCATGAACAAATTTCTCCAGAAAACTGACATTGAGGAGAGTGCTGGTTTTATTCTTAGCACATACAAGTTTGGTCAGCTGTTATTTTCATTTTCCTAAAATTTGTGTTTTGGTTGCTATGTTCCTTTCCTTCCTTTCTTTTGTTTTAATCTTGTTTTCCTTCTCTTTAAAGGGAAGATACAGACTTGGGTTCACTGCATTAATTAGTGATTGTAACAACTCGGACTATTCAATGCAACTAACAGTTTGAGTGCATGAGCATGAACATTTGGTTGGCACCTACGACAAGAATCATAGCCATTAATAAAAAAAATAGAGGAAAATATTCATTTCAATATATCATGATAAGTTATGAGAAAATCGTTTGAGATGGTATGATCATCTTCAACGGAGGTCATTAGATGTTCTAGTACGTGGAAGTGATTTGATTCAGATTGAGGGATCTAAAAGAGTCAAATGTGAGGAAAAACATACATAGCTTAGGTCTTGTTTCAAATATGACATCGAACAGAACTGATTGGAGGACAAGAATCAATGTAACCGATCCCAAAGGTTTTGTTGTTGTTGTTGTTGTTGTTATTGTATACATATGAATTCTACTAGGATTCAACTAGGATTCATTTCACTTCTGTTTATTTCATTGTAAATTTTTCTTTGTAATGTATTTCGTTACATTTACATTAAAATAAATAATTAAAATCATTATTTGTATACGAAACATTTTCGTTTTTCATCATTTTACCTAGAAACAAACTCAGTTTATCATAAAAAAAAATGTGGATTAATAATGTAAATGAGTTACTTTAGGACAAAATTTCCTAGAAGGGATAGTCTTAGAGAGTTTCTCCATATGAGCACCCTAATTTTACAACATGGGTAAGTGATGGGATAATTTCAATCATTGGATATTAAGGAAATGTTTTAACTCTATCACTTGTTAAATTTTAGATTCAAATTCAATCATATATTTTCTATTCCATCTGAAGACATACCTTGACATCCATACATACCTCGTAATACCTAACACCTTGGATTTAGATTTCTTCAATGCTTGAATTTGTCACATGGTTAACTTCTGTCAGAATAAGACTTAATTTGACACATGAAAAAAAAAAAAACCTTAGGATCTAGTGTCACAAAATTTTAAACTCATCTTATACCTTATGATTTACTGTCCACAAAATTTTAACCTCATTTATCCTACAGATGACACATGGCAAACTAAGTGCCCAAGCATTAAATGTATCACAGACTACCTGTGTAAAAACCAAAGACAAATTTTGTTCTTATTTCTTATCATTAAAGTTAAGCACATCCACTGCATTCAAATGGAAATTTAATTTCAGATTATCTCATTTCTAAATGGCAAGATCCAGTTATGTTATTTAATTGATGCTAGTATGGACATGGGCCATTAACCATTCAATTAAATATATATATTTTAAGAGGAAATTTTTGAAATATCAAATTTGGAGGCAGTACACATAATGCAATACATATTAGCTCAATGGTTAAGTGGTAAACCCCATGTTAAGAAAATCATGTAATCAAACCTTCTTGTAGACAAAAGTGTATTTCATTACTACTTTTTTTTTTCTCACTTAAATCAACATTTAATTTTACAAATATTTTAACTATCTAAAAGAAAACATTTTACCTATCCCAAAAAAAAAAAAAAAAAAAAAAAAAACCCACCGAACTGTCTTAGAGTGGCTTCTGTAGAAGTTTTGCTTTCATAGCTTATTTGAGTTGCAATGAGTTAAGACTTGGAAGAATGTCATGTTGATGAATCGAAGCACACACCCAATGCAACTCCACTGCTATACGATGAGAACCCAAAAAAGATATAATAAAAAAGAAGATGAATATCTTATTCATTAACAAATGACAGTCAGAAAACCTATTTAAGCAATTTTTAATTTCTAACTGGAAAAGGTATTACCACCTCTGTTTTTGGTATTTCAATTTGAGGACTTCTGTTTTGCTTAGTAAACTGTAAAGAAGTCTCCTCACAGGCAAAGAAACCACAAAACCAAACACATGTATTCAGGTATAAGAAATTGCAGCATTTATTACAAGAATTTCCATCACTCTACAGCTTTTTGCCACTGCTAAATCCAGAAAAAGATCCTCTATAGTAATTCACCTGTGTAGTGAGTATTTTATCCACTCAAAGTGGATCGAAACGTATCCCAATCCACTCAAAATGCATCGGTATAAACGCAGATCCACTTAAAATCGATGGGATCCTCACTACACCTCAATACGGGGTGGCCTTACTATAGAGGATCCCAATCCGCTAAATCCTTCCACTAAAAGGGAACATTAACTGCTCATCATAAAATGAATTTTCTTACAGAACTTAAGAATAATGGGAACTCCAATGTCTCAAAAGAATAAAGGATACATACATAATGAGTATAATGATATCCAAACAGAAGATAGACATGCAGCTTCTCAAAGCCAGTCTCCAGAAAAGGCAATCCCTTCCAATTGGAGCTTTCTTTCCTTTAATGGTTCATCCAAAGAGAACCATAGTGCAGTCACAAATGCTTATAGCTTTACACAAGATTTTGAAGAGATCATTTAGACCTGACCATTGACACTCTTATGGCTTCCATGGTGCTGGAGGTGGGGGAGGAGTCGGAAACATTGGTGGAACTGCTGAAAATATTGTGTTCTTGTCAATCCCAGATTTATCACCCGACAAAGCCACCAAAGCAGCAACTAAACCCGCATTGCCCGCAAGTGTTGGCTCTGTATAATTATAGTTGGTGCGGACATCATGAAATCCATCATGCTTGTCAGGACCAGCAACCATAGCTCCAACAATTGTATTTGGATTTGGCTTCTTACTGTCCCTCCATTTCCATCCTCCCTTGCAATTGTACTTAACCCTGTTCTTAGGGATGGAAGCACCTCTGTGGTGTACTTGTCTTGGATAGTGACTACCAAACCCCACAACATAGCTCATTTTCCGAGGATTCTTGCCAAGGATGTAATCCATCTGCCAGAAACCAGAGTAGTCCATCAGATTTAGCTAACTCAACCCTTTTACAGCCAGTAGTCATGCCCTGATTCCCAAAGAGAGAAAAATGATGCAAACCTGTGTCTTAGCAAACTGGCGCAGAACATCAGTTGAGAAGAAATTGGGACCACAGTACCATCCAGGTGTATCTGCAGCTTCAAGATAATCACTGTACAGGGTAGCCAAGAAGGCTGCATTTACTACATACTGCAGAGGTTGAGGCCTTCCATGATTTAATTGTATCAAACCACCTGTAAGATATCCAAGAAAGAAATTGAGAAAGAAGTTCAGTTAGATTCCAAAATTGTAAACTAAAAAGGTACCAACATATGACCAATGAGGCAGGGAACTGCAAACCTTTTGTTCGATTGAAGCTGGTGAAAACCGGTAAATATGAGCACATGATTATGCTAGTCTGGTTGTGGTAAGTCCTTAACATTTCTTCATATGGATATCCAGGGCTCAAGAACAGCCTCAATCTACTCAGAAGCACCTGAAACCAATTTTGAAAAATGAGCATCAAGTTCAGCATGAGGTTCCAAAAATTGAGTGATCAAATAGGAGTTGTAGAGTGCTAAAATTTTACATTATCTCATTTCATCTCATCCAAGATTTCAATTATAGATTTAGAATCCCAAAATCATAAAATTAGTCAAAACAGTAGTGAAAAAATACCAAACATGTCACACCAAAATTAGCAAAGCAGTATCTAACAGAACCCTCAAAACATTGACCCTCCAATGGAAATTAAGAAATACAACATAAAAAACTAACACATGGTAACATTGCATTTTAAATTATTCATTAAAATATTTATTTGTGTAACTTATAGTATGAGGTTAATCTAATAGAATGAATCATTGTGAATCACTCAAGGTACAGGATTTCGGAACATAGTAGAGTCAACTACTTGTAGTTTGGAATGCCTGAATACCAGCAAAGACCAATTGTTTAAAAAAGACATGGTCTTCTGATTATATAGACAGGTACAATGCAAAACATGTGATAACATGACTGTTTCCAGGCATAATAGCTAAGAACATTCAAAAACCCAAGACACATAAGCAGAACAGCACAACAATACCAAACACACAAGGAAAAGACATGCAGCATATACAAATTTTAAAACATTTCTCCAAAATTGTGATAAATAAAAACTAATCACATATGAAATACCAAATAATAAACTCCATTTCCCACTTCAAATGTTACAATGTAGTGCCGTATGTAGGAGCTTGATGACAGACATTTAACTCATTCTAGTAGGCATAGCTTGTCCAAGCTTAGAGTATTGATTCTGGGTTAGTTTCACATAAGAAATGTAAAAATCAAGCCAACAAAGAATAAGCCTATCTTCCCATAAAATTACACACTTTCATATAGACTAAGCAGAACAAACAAGCAAATACAAGACCAAAATCCATGTAAAAAAAGATTTGGTGCTACCACTATATGTCTTGCTCCTTCAGTGGAGGTTAATAGAAAATGTTTGATAAGGAATGGGAGTAAAGAGCTTAAAGCTTAAAGCTCAAAACTAGAACCCATGCAGCAATGGAGTACTAATAGAGGGGCTGTACAAGGACCACAAATATCAGAATCTAGGTGCTTTTTTCTGTTAATAAAGGTTTGGAAACTACTAAGCCATAGCATCATAATACAACTCAAGTCTGCTCAAGATTAGCTTGACCCAAGGGGAGCTAAAACTGTTCTGAGAATCCCACAAGAATACAAAAGAGCAATGGAAGAGATACAAAGTAGCTTATAGCATATATTTCCAATAATATATAGAATGACCAAACAAGTTCTGAACCAAAGCAACTGTAAATCCCCCAGTCCAAACAAAAGTCGAGGTCCTTAAGGCTTATCAACATACCCACACTTGCTCATATTAAGCAATAGATAGCAGGTAAAGATGGATTAACAAAATAACATTACGCAAAGCGACTATGTGGACTTACTTGAGCACCAGCAAGCTTGTTGTCCCAGCTAAACACACCATAATCTGGGCCTTCCCAGAAAGCACCAGCATGTTTGGCTATGCCCGTTGTCGTAGCCAGTTGAAGATAGGAGGAATTTCCAGTAGCATAATACAACCATGCTCCACCCCACACATACTCATCATAGTAATTAGTGGAATTATAGAAATGTGAAGGATCTGACGCTCCTGCACTGTATCGACCTCGTTGATCCCTTGAAAACTTGAACAACGTTTTGGCACCATGGACAAGTTTCTGTGAGTAGGTCTTGCTGTCTTTGAATACAATTGATGCAGCAGCTAAAGCAGCAGCCATCTCAGCAGAAAGATCTGAACAACTATGGCATTCATATACAGGTCGTTGGTAATCAATGTCTTCTGGCCGCATCCAACAATAGTGATCATTAGGAGTCGTGCTCCCTCCAGAAGTATCGCCCACGCCAACCTGGAAAGTTTCCGCAGTCAGTGGTATGAGACTAAACGTATCAGGAAAACTTAATGCACAGAAAATTCCCTTGATTTTTCTAAGAAAATACAGAGAAACATAAAAAAAGATGCAAAGTGATTCGAGGGTTTCTAATTACCTGCGCATCAATCTTATCAATGGAATCAGCAGAGGAATTGAAGGTCTTGAGGAGGTAATCGGTTCCCCACTTGATTATCTCTTTGATGTGGTTGAGCTCCCCGGCAGCTTCATATTTTGCACTATACTCAATCACACTCCAACTCAACAAGGTCAAGGAGAAAGATTGGGGGAAGTTGAACTTTATCGCATCTCCAGCATCGTAATATCCACCTACTAAATTCTTATGAACGGCAGCGTCGGAGAGACCATCTTTCATACAGGAATTTCCCCTCCATGAAACATTATTATGCTTTGGAAGCGGCCCAGCTACAAGTTTACAATAAAATGGCAAAGAAAAACAACCCACCAATCAGATTCTAAGCAAACACACGAGTAAAGAAGTAGAAGATACCTATAAATAATAATAAAAAAGAAGTAGAAAAACTCTGCTATCTCACATAGTTAATAATTTTTATGGAGAAAACAGAGTTTATTCACCCAACAAAGAAAGAATAAAAAAAAAAAAAAAAAAAGGGTACAAGATGATAGCATCATAATCTCAATGGATCAATGTACGGACCCAAAAAATAAAATAATGAAAAAACAGGAGTCATGTGGGCTGGCAGATATTTGAAATTTCTCCAACAAACCTTCAGGAGAAGAAGAATTATCATTTCAAAATAAGTTCTCTGGTGCGTGTTATTGCATATAACAAGAAGAAGCAAAATTGAGAATTTGAAGACCAAAGACATGGTAAAATGAAAATACCAGATCTAGGTATTTTGATAATGAGATCTAGACAGTAACAGCACCCAAACAAAAATATAATAATAAAAAGGGAACTTACAGCGCTGGGCATTGAAGAACATGAGAGCCTTGTGGAGAGCAAGAGTGTAATTATCAGGAGGAGGGTGTGGTTTGTGATGGCGAGGTACGGTTTTTACGATGAGTGTGATTAAACCTGCGAGTAACCCAGCAGCGAGAATAGCTCCGACAGTCCAAACAAAGATCTTTCGGCTAACGATGATGCAACCCAGATCCACATATTTCTTCTTCTTCTTCTGTTCACTTGGACCCAGTAACCAGCTTTGCTGGGTCTCATCTAACGCTCGTGAAGATAAAGCTGCACGATCGAAATCCTGCAAGTTTCGGCTCCGGTCATCGTCTGTTGCTGAATCTGCTGCATTTATCTCCAGAGGTCCCCCCCATGGATCACGCCCGTACATACTCATCTCCCTCTCTCTCTCTCTCTCGCCCTGTTCTCTCTTCTTCTCCTTTTGTGGAACAATCAAGAAGAATAGGGTGAAACGGAGTGCAAGTTATCTCCACTTTCACACTCACTTTACTTTCTGGGGTGTCGGTGGTGGTGGTGACTGCTGTCTTTGATTTTTTTAGATTTTTTCTTTTGGTCCTTTTTTAATAATTTTGTTGCTGGTGCTGAGTCTGCTGACTGCTGAGGTTTTTTTATTAATTTCTTTTAGGGTAACCAACAGGATGACTGATGCCGAATTCTCACTAACCAAACAATGGCATTTCACTTTCTTCCCTTTTCCCTGAATTTTGTCACTTCCCACAATCCCACCCACCCACCTACCCGGTCCCATTTTTTAACCCAATTTTCATAATTTTCTATCTAGAGGGCCGGATTGACTCGGAAGGAATAGCCTGGATGCCTCGCCGACCTTGGGCCAGTTTTCTTGAAGAGTCTGAGTTGGAACTACGAGTTCCAGCTGTTAACCACCTCAAACAACTCTATCTGTTATACTCCCGAGATTGGCCCATATTAATTAATCGGTACAAGGCAGAACTGGACCAGAATTGAACGGGATCCGGGTTCGAGTGCCCAATTTGATCTTCAATACTGAATTTTGGATCCTTGGTTCAGCGCCCAACCCAAAACTAACCCTTTTCTTGGAGAATTTTTTATGGATCAACTGGGAACTTTTGAATTTCCATTACTGTTAATTGAGTTAGATGGTCAAAACAGTTCAATCTGAACCAAAGCCTCTGTAAGTTTCTGGTTCAGTTCTATTTTAATTAAGCTTGGCAATTAAATCAAGGGGAAAGTTCAATATGGGCTCCATTTATTACAATACAACTGTTATATTGGTCCATGTTTAATGGATAGAAATCCTCTCCTGCCGACTTTTGGATTGTCAAGAGTTGGATTTCAGCCGACACATATCCCAATATATTGGTATGTATATCAACTGAACTCCAGCCTTTAGATCAGCCGCAATTCTCACCTGCCACAGAAGAGGATTTGGATGCATGTTTAATTGGGTTAGCTATTGGTGTAAATGAGCTATTGATTCGATTCGGATCCAACTTTTAATCTATTGGTTAGGTAGTGGCTTTTCTTTTTCTTTTTTTTTTTTTTCTTTTTTTGGCTAGAGGTTAGCAATTTAGATTAAAGAATGAAACTGTAAAGTAATTACAAACCATCTATTGGTGATTCTTACCTTCGGAATTGCCATTAGCAAGGCCCAATAAGAACCAAAGACAATAACACTACTAAAAAAGTAAATCTAGGGTGCCTTGATGCGTCCCAAACAATAGTGTTTTAAATGAATTTGAATCGTGGACTCTCTGATGCATCCAAAACCATCTCGCGTGCTACCTGTTGATGCCATATCTCACCTATCCACCGAAGGTCGATACGTGTTTGCCCGCATGGCATAGCGAAGGAATGACACATGTCGAGACAGGTATCACCTTCGGAGAGTTGCTGTACAAAGAGAGGAAGGACGTGTAAGTCGGCATGTTCTAGGTCTCCAAGATGGCACGGTAGGTCAGAGTTACACTCCTATCATATCATGACTTAGAGAGTCCGACCTGTGGAGGATTTCTCAACAAGCGGATAGGTGATGGTTACCTGACAAGTCGGAATTGACGACTTGTCTTGGTCGTAGGATCTTCATCCTATGGTAAACGGATGTAATCATTTTAGAACTAACAGGAGAGTTAGACTCCTTGTATAACTCAATCACCGGGTAACATGTTCAACTCGAACTACAGGTGTGTACTCTATATAAACACTCGATGGTCACAGGTAAGGGGATCGGATTCTAAACTCACTTCACCATCTCCTACTTTGAGAATACTCAGGCTACCACACCCACTTCGGAGCTTACATCTCTTCAGTAAGCTCCTGACTGTGCTCTGATTACTGACTTGACTGTCGAAGTGGACGTCGGGCTATACAGCCCGTCCTCCGATAACCCTTTTTTCTATCTTGCAAGTGGCAAGACACGTCAACCAATCCAGTTTCAGTAGCAACAGTTTGGCGACCACCATGGAGCCTAACTATTCTTCAAAGGAAATTTCCAAAACGAATTTCAACCTTTTTCGATGGTGAATACAAAAAGCAACTTCGGTATGATCGATCAAGTGGGCAGGAATCAACCCCCCAACAATGAACCTGCCGAAAACAATAGCAGTAATCCTCCACATCCTAAGGAGATTTCGCCCCTATCATCAACTGATTAGAACGCGGCGAACCAATATGTTAGTCAAGAGCAGTTCAAGACCTTGACCGAGCAACTTGCAATAATCGTTAAGGCCCTCATGCTACGGCCAGCTCTGCCACAGCGCAACCCAAATAGGCAGGCCAAGATCCCAAGATGGGGGTCTCGGGGTCTGGGCGATCTCGACAGTTGCATAGATCGGCCCGGTTCTCTCCTAACCTCCAAAATGGCGAGATACCAGGCTTTATCTCAGAGAGGGATTCTGACTATGAAGTGGAGGAGGAAGTGTCCTCTAGTCACTCCAAGCACTCGGGCAGTATCTCAGTCCACGATCGCTTGGGAGAATGAGGGTCCCAATATGTAGAGGATGAAGATGACCTACAAAGACGAGTTGACGCCACCAGAGCAAAAAGCAAAGCCACAGAAGCCAAAGCTATAGCTGATAAACTTGTGGCAGAACATGCTGTCGTTGCCGATGCTGCTCTCGCTGCCAAACTCATCATTGCCAACTAGTAGGTACATAGGGGCCCATCTCTAATACAAGTGGTTGTCAATGTACCTACTGCCATCTTATAGCCTGACTCCCTCAAGCATCAGCTACTGGCCCTGTAGACCAAACTGAATGAAATGGAGAAGAAATAGGCAATCGCTGCAAGTGCCTACAGAAAGAAAGAATATAACGCTTTTATGGCATTCTCCAGGGAAATCATGGTGGTCCCCGGACTTGAACACTTCTCAATGCCGAAAATCGATCCGTACGATGGGACTTCAGATTTGCAACTACACTTGGACACCTACTCCTCCATGATGTTGCTCCATGACTACGGGGATGCCATACTCTGCAGGGCATTCCCATCGACTCTGAAAGGAGCAAGTCGGCTCTGGTTCAATAACCTTCTGTTAGGATCTATCCGAAACTTCGAATAATTGAGTGATGGTTTCTTCGACCACTTCTAGACTCAGACTGCTCCTAGGAAGACCACAAACCATCTGATGGCAATTAAGCAAAAGTTGGGTGAGTCTTTGAGGAGTTTCCTGAATAGGTTCTACAATGAGGCTCTGTAGATTAAGAACCTTTGTCAGGACGTAAATATGACATCCCTATAGGATAGGGTAGCAGATGAACATTTATTGCGGTTGTTAAATAAAAGGCTGCTACTTGACTATGACAACGTGCGGGCTCGGTATGAGAAATATGCAGCCACCAATGATGCAGAGGTCCTGATGAAGAAACAAGGGAAAGACACCATTGGCGAGAAGAAGAAATGCACCGACTCTTAGACCATAGACCCAACCTCCATAGAAGCATCCAAAAAGCAGAAGTCAGAAAAGGACAGCTTCCCAGGAAAACAGGTCGCTAAAGTCGAGTTCAACTGGAAAGCCTTCACGCCACTAAACACCACCATGACAGAGGTACTCTATGGCTTGAAAGATACTACTCAGGAACTGCTAGATCCTCCAAGAATGAAGTATGATCCAAAGCACGAGGCATCAAAGAAGTATTGCAAGTACCATCGTGATAGCAGCCACGATACAAATCAGAACTAAGCTCTTAGGTACACGATTGAAGACCTAATCAAGCATTGCCTCATTAAGGAATATGTGGTGAAACCTCAGGCAAACGATCGATAGAAGGAAAAACAACCTTGACACAGGTCGCAGACACTGAGATCAGGATGAATCCGAAGATGACCCGGACTTACCACCACTGAATAAAATCGGAGCTCTAAGGGGCGAGTCGGAGTCATAATCAAAGTACTGCAGCAGAACCAATCTGAAGTTGGATAGTAGAGCTCGTAGTCCAAATCGGTGACAACATAAGTTGAACAACATAGATAAGACCCGCACTCCACTAACTCAGTCTAACCTGGGTTAACGTATCGTAACAGGCCTTCCCATTATAATTAGGTCGGACAAAGCAACCTGATGATGGAACCACACAGCAAGGTATGAACTGACAGCTTAAACCTTGTCCGGTATGATTGGTTGGGTTGTCCGATCCCGCGGGTTATGCGACAGGACGTGTGACCGGACAAGCATAAAATACAATTCATGAATTTGGAAACTTTCCTAGTTGGAGTAAACCACTCTCCTAAACGGTGTAGATCCACAATAGGAGACTTGTCTCTGTATATAAACCTCAATATGCCCATTCCCTCTCACTTTGATCAGTCACAAACCCTAGAACTAAGAGAAGATCGAGAGAGAAGGCTTTGGAGAAGAAGAAGAAAGCTATAAAGGAGAAGAAGGAAGGAGAAGGCTTGCACTCACCATTGATTTCTAGCAAACATTGTCAAGAAACCAATTATAAGTCCTCTCATCACTGTAGTAGGATAGGATGTGCGTGAGGTTGGACTCACAGTAATCAGAGACTGTTAAATAATTTCACTACTGTATGAAACATATTGTCTAATGACCTACAAGGGTTTAGGGACAAGAAAATGTGTAGAACTAAGGTTACAGTGAAAACCCTAATGTGTTCTCGACCCTAGAACAACGTAGGATGAACCCTAAATATTGTCGAAAGATCAACTCTGAGGAATCCATAGATAGAAGAACAACTTGTAGGTTGTTTGGTCTATATGATCGGTAGCACCTAGAGCGAGATTGCACTCTGGGGAAGTATCTCAGGGTTGTCTGATATGATGTTTGGTCGGACAATATGCCACACCGGATATGCTACTGGACAATGTCCGGAATGACTGTTTGCTAGTCCTAATAGTGAATCTGATCACTATAAAGACCTATTGGACAATATGCCACACCGGACATGCGACCTAACTTAATCTTATTGGTTGTCTAGGATTCATAATCAATTCATGCTTGTTCCAAGGTCTTGAAAAGATTCAACATTACTCAATAAGTGAGGGACAAGACCCCAAACTAATTGGTTAATAACAAACTACCCTGCTTGTAGTTGTTTTGCTTGATTGTGTATATAACATGTCATCCAATATCTATTATTTATTGTTCATGCATATTATATTGTTCTTGTTATAATGATGATGAGGATAGACATGTGTTTGTCTATGGTTGGTGTGTTGAGTGGAGAGAGGTTGGAGCAACCATTCCCCACGGACAGCGTCATATCGTCATATATCTTAGCGTGCTTAGTACGGGATCAAGTATCAGGGGGAGTGCTGGCAGTGTTGGCCATAGCATTACCAATATACTCTAGCTCTATCTTCGTTTCATATTGAAGGATGCTGGGGTAGGTATATGATACTTTTGATGATATCTAGGATTGATTAGTGACGAACCCAATTTGCAAGTCCTTGCCAGTAGGGGCACACGCATTAGTATGGGGTAAGGTATCAGAGGGGTGCTGATGGTTTGGTTGTAGGCTGCCATTGGGCTCTAGCTTTATCTCTATTTTGTAGTGAGTGTTGTGGGACGATGATAGTTTTGATTGGAGCCTGACCGTTGGGTGTGCTCACACTCTCGTATATGGAGGTGTGGTTGTAGCCTAAACTTACCATAGCACATTGCAAACTATAGACTAGACCAAATGATTGAATGTCACATCATGCTTATTGCTTGCTGCATGTTTTGTTTCTCATTGAGCTAAGTTGTAAGCTCACCCCATGAATTCGTACTCTTTTTATTTGATGATGTAGGTACTACAATTGAAGACTATATTAATGCACCATCTTATGGACACATGACAGCTATAAATGTGCATGTCACACCCCAATTCCGCACCATTCAGAACAATGTGATGAACCGCTAATAAACCAATGGTTCAACCAGGATCTCTAATAGGCTATGTCCTTTAACTTAAACCATACACATCCACAACCATAATCAGAATAAATACACAATAGCGGAAGTTTTAATATTAAATGAATTGAGAATCTATCTATAATAATCATAAATAAAATATCAAATTATGTTGTATCAACCGAGACATAAGTAAATAAAATATCAAATTACATTTCCTTAATAGTTCAAAATAAAATCTAATAAAAACACATGAGTTGCACTCGCATAAGGAATCATGCGTCTCCACTATATCTTCAGCCTCCATTGCAGCCACGTGCCCGTACACAGAAGCATTCATATAATCTTTCACATTGGTACCTGCATCATCAACTAAAAATATTCGAATTCGAAAAGGGTGAGCACACCTCACGGCTCAGTGAGCAAACAAAACAATGCAACAAATATATGCATGCATTCAATTTATATCTATGGTCCGGTATATAAGTTTGCAATGTGTTATAGAAAGGTTCGGTGGCCGCCTCACCTCTATACACGAGTGTGTGAAGCCGCCCAATGAATATTGTTATTGCCGTCCCACATACACCCACCATGGAATAGAGATAGAGCTAAAGTGCTTAGGATCGCACCGCATCACACTTCCCCTGATACTCTATCCATACCAACACGTAAGCCCCTGCTAGCGAGGGCTTGCAAACTGGGCTCGCAACTAACCAATCCTAATGTCAAACAGTGTATCCAAGGCCTCACCCCAGCATCCCTCAATGCGTCCATAGAGATAGAGCTAAGGCCCCCCAGTAGAGTCGAAGACTACACGGTCCGAGACCACCTCCCTTGATGCCCTACGACGTAATAGTTCTACTAAGGTAATGGCGATACGACGATGTCAGTGGACAAGACTTGAGTAGAGATAGAGCTAGAGTCTGGTGACCAGGACACACCATAATATCATAATATCATGTCCGCCCCCTGATGCTCCACTCGCATCAAGCACACTAACCACACATATACATTCACATGCCTATTCCAAGCATCATCATCATCATCATGTTATAAATAAAATAGAATTAAATATGTATGAACATTAATAGCAGAAATATTGGATGACATGTTGAATGCACATTACAAGTATATACACACATAGAATCAGTCATGACATTGGACTCAAGAAATAAAAACAGTTTATTATTAGCCAATTAGTTTAGGTCTTGTTCCCTCACCTTTGCTTGAGTGTAAATCCTCTTTCAAGCTCTAAGAATCACCTTTATATTAATAGGAAAACCTAACAAGTCGATAGATTTTAATTAGAATTCATTCCGACAGTTTAAGCTTGATGTAAAGCTAGGGTCGCAGGATGGGTCGCAGGTAGGGTCGCAGGTTTATGCGACCCCAGGGTATAGGGTCGATGCTAGGGTCGGTTGTCCCATCGACCCTAGGTGCGACCGTAGCTTCCCTGGACTTCTCGGGAGCTAGGGGTCGATCCTATGGTCTAGTAGGGTCGATTCCTAATTGACCCTACGTGCGACCGCACATGGTTTGAGTCGACCTTTTCATTCTACAGTCTAATCTTTTAATTTTGGGTCCTTTGGCTTACTTCCACAGTCCATTCTATGCTTGTTCTATGGCTTAAAATTTCAAGTTATTTCCTTACTTTGTCTACCATGATTTCCTTCATGGATTTCATTAAAATCTTCCCATGGATGGATGATTTGGGTTTCTCCTAGATCATACCCTCTTCATGAACTATTCTAAGGTCTTAAACAACTCATGAAAAGCATATCCATACCTGAGGTTTGCTGAGATTCAGAGGTTTCTCTGAATTTCTTTTCTTTAGTCTTCTCCTCCAACTTTCTTTCTCTTCTCCTTCTCTTCTCTTTCTCTCACTTTCTTTTAGGGTTTCAAAAGGAGTGAAAGAGGCTAAGGGATGTCCAATTTATAGAGAAAAACCTCCCAAAATAAGTCCCATTGAGATTAGGAAAGAATCCCCTTAAATTTAGGAAAGTTTCCTATTTACGATTTCTGTCGGTGATCCTAGGGCCGATGAGGGGATCGGAGATCCCGTCGACCCTAGGGTTTCAGTTGTCCAACCCTAGGACTAAAAATCATGGGTCTGACTTCCTAATGAGGTGGGATCGACCCTACCTGTTTAGGTATGCGATCCTACCCCCTATTTTACTGTTTTTAGGTCAATTTCATACCTGGTCTTGCTATTTCCTTCATGCACTTGGTCCATTTGGCTCGACCATGATAGGTAGACCTGGTACAAGGTGGTAAGACCGGTTAGTTCGATACGGGTCTTACAGTGCATGCGGTGGAGAACGAGCATGACTCAGCATGCGAGTGCCTCTATTATGTTTACCTCTAGGGGTTATTTTCATATTTGGGGTTATAAATTTATAATGAGATATTTATTTATGTTTTGGTTATTGAGATAATTGATTAAATTATTATTTATCATTTATACACTCAGTTCATTATTTAATAAAGAATTCTGCTGATTATTTTTATATCTTGATTGTGGTTCAATCTATGGTTTGATTATTGGTACGGTCTTATGTGATCTTGGCTTGAGCCGTTGGTTTATTGACGGTTCAATCACACTTCTGGTTCAACCAGAATTGGGGTGTGACAACTTAGTATCAGAGCCCAAAGGCTTTGCCAATCAAACCAGCATATATTAACCTGTGTCTATGAGCCGCGATAGGTTAAAATTAAAAGATTTAATACAAACACACAAAATAAGTACGAATGTTGGTTAAGGGCAAAAATTAAACAAGATTATAATGCACATTATAAAAAGAAAGAATTATATATATAAATGTAGCAATGAGTTTATACATGAGAAATAGGGTACAATCCACAAATCAGACAATTACCTTAGAATAAAAGAGAACAGATGATAACAATAAATAAACAAAAAAAAATCCTATCACTGGGCTGGTGGAGAAGGTGGTGCAGGTATCGGCTAGTCTCGATCATAGTCTTGCTCATAAGCTACCCGAAGCCAATGCACCTACTCCTGGGTGACTTGAAGACTCTAAGCGACTCGCCACACGTCGATCCTTCACTGGATGAGCCTCACGAAGAGTCTGCTATTTTGCTTGAATGGCCAATAGATGGGATAGGATCTGATTGGTTACTGATTGAGAAGGTTCAGCCATAAGTACGGTTGGGGTGCCGGAGGGGGAATGTCATCTATGTCCATGTGAAGATCCTCCCCTACACCCTTGACTGCTGCTGCACTGCAACTGCTACCTCTCTCAAAGGCCACTCACACGCGTCCAACTCCTCATCATTGAAGACGAGCATGCCCATCTTGTAGATGGCCCTCCCAGTCCAAATCAGCCATCACGGTCTCTATACATCTGCTCACCCTCGATGTCCACTTTAAGGCGATCCAGAAGAGTGGTGATCAGACGACCATAGGGCAAGTTGCCATTCAGCCTAGGCATCATTGCGTGATGCATGGTCCTGATGATAATGTAGGGCATGCACACCTCCTGCCTAGTGGCCACATAGAATGTCAGGTACTGGGCAAACTATGAAACCTCATTGTTTTAAGACCCACACTCCATGAACCCGATCTAAACCTTGTTTCATGTCGTAACAGGTCTTCCAATCATCACTGGACCAGACGGGACGAGCGGATGACAACTAGGTATGAAATCAGACCAATCGGACCAATTCAAGTATGAAAAACTTCATACCGGTCGATGGAACCGGTCTATGGTACCGGTCGATGGTCGACCGGTATGGCCTGCGCAGCATGGATCCGAAAACGGATCTCTGCGGGTCCCACTTTCTAAATTTCAAACGAAGGACTTTTCTAATGTTAGGAGGCTTCCTAAACCTAACCCTAGTCTATATAAGGACCCTTAAACCTCCTAAAACCTCTTCCATTGATCCTCATAAACCCTAGAAAGGAGAAAGAGGTTGAAGAAGGAGAAGAAGCTAGGAAGGAGAGGGAAGAGCCGCCATTTTCGTTTGACGAAGAACACATTACCGCAAATCAACGGTAAGTGCTTAAACCTTCCTCTACATTAAGTATTCTAGGATGGTTAGTTATAATTGGATCAATACCATGTAAAGCAGGTATTGATCTAAACCCTGTGTTTGCCGACAAACCCTAAATTAGTGGTAAACCCTAGATTCAAGTTCTAGGTTGAAGATCATCGAAACTAAGACTTGAATGGAGTTGGAAACAACTCTAACTCACGTTGTTCGGACCTAGAATGAAT
This sequence comes from Protea cynaroides, assembly GCA_028583415.1. Classification (NCBI taxonomy): domain Eukaryota; kingdom Viridiplantae; phylum Streptophyta; class Magnoliopsida; order Proteales; family Proteaceae; genus Protea; species Protea cynaroides. The sequence continues at coordinate 55,571,734 of CM053275.1, read as the reverse complement.
AGGAGAAACCTTAGAATCAATAAGGGATGACCGACGGAAGGGAAAAACCGGATGTATGGTCTCCAGGGGGGGAAAGTGTATAATTTATATTTTTTAGTCCTTTTGCATTATGATTTTTAGGGTGTTCTATACCTTATTGAGCTTAATAGAATTTATTTTATGAGTTTGGTATATTTTAGAAATTTTGTTAATTAATTAATAAAAGATGAAAATTCTAGCACTCTTAATAATAACGTTTTGAATTTCATGTAGGATTTTGACATGGAAAGAGTTCGTTTGAGCTTCCAAATGTGGTTTTAAAATCTAATCTGAAAAATTGATCCAAATCTAAACCAGAGAAGGAAGGTTGCTACACACGGAAGGTTCACTATTGGAAGGCCTTGATTGATTATTGGTCATTGTAAACTTGTGAAACTTGTTTTATTTATTGATTTTTAATTGAATATTTGTTTTTCTTCCAATTTATGTGTATAATGATTGATGAATGGGTTGATTAGGAGTACTACTAATTGATTTATTTATTTAATCAATTGTTATATTAGAATTGAATTGCTATCAATTGATTCTATGTCAGTGGCAATGGGATTTATGTTAATGGACAAGTTAATGTTATATTCCTAGGAGAAATCAAATTAAAATAATTAAACCACGCTGGTGTGTGCTTAACATTTAATTTCAATCGTCTTTCCAATTGTTATTGTTATTCCTGAATCAAATCGAGAGCCTAGTCTTGAGATTGATTTAAGAGTAAGGGTGCTATTAATAAGCTATCTTTTAATAGATCAATCTTAAGAAAAGACTAAGGATTTTAGGCCTAGTCCTAATTTTCTTGATTGATTATTCAATTAGAATTGATTATCCTTTATGTCGATGAACAAGTTTATGAAGATGGTGTAAGTATCCTTTTAACCGAAGTTTTCTCTTATTGGTTTAATTTTTGATATTTGTATTACCTTGCTCTTTATTCTTGCATTTTAGATAATTAATTATTGTTCTTTTCTACTGCAAACATACCCCCCTCCATACATAGAATAGCCAATGAAGTTGTGCTAGTAAGATTAATCAAAATCTGTTTTAGTACAACAATTGGTTACTTTCTGAGTCTTATTTTATTTTCATTTGTTTTTTTTCTCTCTTTAGGTTAATTAAACATTTTAATCTTGATCATACAATCCTTGTGGGTTTGACCCTTACTTGCTACTATCTACGTTTCAAAGTGAGGTAATTTAATTTGAGCGCTCGACATGCATCAGTCACAGGTTTTCCCCACAGTGCCGCGACTGGTACTGCGACCGGTATGCTCTGTGAGGAGTGTTTGTAATCCCGTTGGTTTTCCGACCAACGTAAACCCTAAGAAAACTATTCTAATACAACCCTAACATTGTGTAGGACCTTGTGATAGCAAGTTTGGATACTGCGATGCGGAGCAATCTATCAAACAAGCGTCAGGTAAGGGAATCGGACCTAAACCCTAATAATTTAATAACAGTAAACCGTTGATAATAATTATGGTTATGTGGATTGATGTTTGTGCATTCTCGCATGTCGTCTTTTACTTTTAGTTATTATTATTGTTCATGCATACTTGCTATGCTAGGTTGTGACTGTTAAGCATGTGATTGTTTTCGTTGGTATGTGGAATGGGAAGGACTGGACGTCTGGTATCATTCCTCACACTAGCACCTTCGTATCGTTCTGTCTTAGCATGCTCGGTGCGGGTAGGGTATCAGGGGGAGGAAGTGGCACTGTGGTCTCCAGCCTGGCCACTAGACTCTAGCTCTATCTCTATGCCGTAGGGAGCTATGCTGGGATAGGGCCTACTGTGATGACATATAGGATTGGTTAGTTGCGAGCCTAGTTTGCAAGCCCTCGCCAATAGGGGCTTACGTGTTGGTATGGGTAGAGTATCAGGGGAGCTGTTGGCGGTGTTTGATCCGGACGCCTTAACTCTATCTTTATTCCATGGTGGGTGCATGTGGGACGACAGTGGTGTTTGATCTATTGGGCGGCTTCACACACTCGTGTATAGAGGTGCGGTGGCCACCAATCCTTTCTATAGCACATTGCAAACTTAAACCAGACCATGATGTGAATGTTACTCATGCATATGTTTGTTGCATTGTCTGATTATCTTACTGAGTTAAGTTGTGAGCTCACCCTTGTGTACACACCATTTTTAGATGATGTAGGTTACACGGTGGAGGATTTCATGAATGCTCTGGCGTATGGAGGTGTTGCTGCTTTGGACGTGCAAGCAGGAGAGGACGAGCATGACGCTTCATGCGAGTGCCCTTTCTGCGTGTACCTCTAGGAGTTGATTTAATTTATTTTAATTATTTTTGGTTGAAGATACAATTGATGTAAAGATATTTAATTAAGTTTCAATACTTGAATAACTAGATATTTATTTAAATTTATCAATAGATTACTTAGTTCATTTTATTTAAGACTTCCGTTGTATTTTATTATATTCTGATTATGGTTATGTGCAATGATTTGTATGAGTGGATACGGTCTTATTGAGATCCTGGTGTGAACCGTTGGTTCAGTGACGGTTCACTCATACTTCTGGTTCAGCCAAAATTGGGGTGTGACAATTGTAGTGGCTGCTCTATGGAAGGATTTTGTGCTAAATGATCTGGCAGTAGATGCGGGGGAGAGGGCGCAAGTTGACCGCCTTCATTGCCAGGTGGCCAGGCTGCATGATCTGACTCCAAATGACCTGGCGTAACCCCTTAGATAGATACTTGTGCTCTTTGGGCGTATAGTGAACTAGCTCACCGGCGTTGGAGACACCCAACAAGTTCGCCAACTCTGGGGTATTGAAGGAGATGTCGATCCCCTTCACCTTGCTAGTGATGTGAAGCTCTCTGCCTCTGTCGAAGTCATTGGGTTACCCTCAAAATGTAGGTTGCAATAAAACTACCGTACCAAATTAGGTCGGGTGGTTGCCTCGTACTGGGTCACGGATAGCCAACCCAATGCATCAAATACTACCTCCACATCGAATCTATGCAGCTGTTGTAGTAGGTTCATGAACTATCCCACTTCTACGTTGTTACCCTGAACTAATGGTATAGAGCCTGAGCCTCTACTGAAAGGAACTGGCACCCATCATATAATCTAGTGGGTGGGGGTAGCCCTCGAGAACTGGAAGGTCCAACATTCTTGGTAGCCGCTCAATGTCTAGACATGATGATACTACAAAAATCAAATCAAAATAAATATGAATTAGTCAAAATTTTAAAATTTTTGGTAATATAAAGGCATAAAATGGGGCAAAAGCCTCGAACTCGCCCAACTCATGGACATGAGGACTTAGATGAACTGGAAAACATACAAACACACCAAAATAACATCCAATTGATCAAAGAGTTGAAGAAATTGACACAATTTTGAAATTTTGGGTTTTTCCCAAAACCTAAGGCACAAATTCAAAATTTTTGGGGGTTCTAATAAAACCACCAATGAAACCCCAAATTGATTGAAGGCTTTTGTTTGTTAGGTCTCCAATAGTGATTCTGAGCAACGAAATAAAGTTTTTTATGATTGAAAAAATTTTGATTTGAGAAAAACAAGAAAAACACATTGAACTCCTAGGAAAATACCCAAAAGAGAAGGTAGAAGGAAAGAAACCTACCTCCGGGATGATTCTTGTAAGACCCGTATCAAACTAACCCGGTCTTACCACCTTGAACCAGGTCTACCCATCATGGTCGAACCAAACGGATCAAGTGCATGAAGGAGATCACGATCCCATGTATTAAATTGACCCAAAAACACTAAAAATAGGGGGGAGGGTTGCATACCCAGCATGGGAGGGTCGGACCCCCCCAGTATAAAAGTCAGACCCCAGTTTTATATCGAGGGTCGGACATTTTAAGAACCAGGGGTCGACGGGATCTCCGACCCCCCTATCGACCCCCGATAATCGGTAAAAACAACACGAACCGAAAATTAGGAAACCTTCTTAATTTTAATGGGATTCCTTCTTAATCTCAATGGGACGTATTTTGGGAGTTTCAACTCTATAAATAGGACGTCCCTAAGCCTCTTTCACTTCTTTTAGAACCCTAATTGGATTGAGAGAAAGAGAAGAGAAGGAGAAGAGAAAGAGAAGAGAAGGAAAGTGGAGAAGAAGATCAAGGAGAAGGCTTCAGAGAAATAAGCCTAATTCTCAAGTATGGATACTATCTCCATGAAATTCTACAGACCTTAGAATAGCTAGAGAAGAGGGAATGATCTAGGAGAAACCCAGATCATCCACCCATGGTTAGGTTTTCATGGAAAACCATGGGGGAAGTCATGAAAGCTATCTAGGTGAATGAACTACGGTTCTAGGCCATAGAACATATGTGGAATGGACTGTAAAAGCAAGCCATAGGACCCCAAACACGAAGAATGGACTGTAGGATGAAAAATTGACGAAATTCACAGGGGGTCGCACGGGGGGTCAATGGTCAATCGACCCTACCAGACCCTGATCATTGACCCCCAGTGTTCGCGAAGTCCAGAATAGGGGTGGTCGCACCCAGGGTCGATCAAACCTCTGACCCTAGCATCGGCCCCCAGTTAACAGCATGCTTTTAAAAATCAGAATTAATTCTAATTAAATTCTATCGACTTGGTTAGGTCTTCTAGTGATATAATATCGATATATAGTTGATTCTTAAAGCTTGAAAGAGGATTTACGATCAAGTAAAGGTGAGGGAACAAGACCTAAACTAATTGGTTAATAATAAACTGTCTTTATTTTTGAGTCCAATGCCATGAATGATTTTATGCGTGTATGATTGTTATGTGCATTCAACATGTCATCCAATATTTCTATTATTACTGTTCATGCATATTTATTTATTGTTCATGATAATGATGATGATGATGATAATAGGAATAGGCATGTGGATGTATGTGTGTGGTTGGTGTGCTTGATGCGAGCGAGTATCAGCGGGAGGTGTCATAGGCGGGGCTTCAGCACTCTAGCTCTATCTCTAACTCAAGTCTTGTCCACTAACATCGTTCGCCTATTGGGTTAGTTGGGGGCGTGCCCGTGGTTGCATCCTAGCCCTCTAGGACGATGAGGGATGCTGGGGAGGGCTTGGTACGTGTTGGCATTAGGATTGATTAGTTGGGTTGAAGCCTCACGAGAAGGGGCTTACAATAATAAGCGTTAACCTTTGTTGTACAATGTTCGTGGTGGGTGCATGTGGGACGATAATAAATGTGAACCTTTGGGCGGCTTCACACACTCGAGTATAGAGGTGCGGTGGTCCAATCCTTTCTATAGCACATTGCAAACTTAAACGCAAAATGATGTTACTCATGTTATGAATGACCTCCAAGCCACCCTTGTATATCAAATTTAGATGAGCACAGTTGCAGAACTTATGGGGGACCACGGGCCTTTGGGTTGTATATTATAATAGCATTTTATTAAAGCTGATTTTGTTGATTGTTGTGTGCTTATTTACCAGACCAAAGATATGAATGGAATGCATGCATATGTTTGTTGCATTGTTTTGTTTGCTCACTGAGCCATGATGTGTGCTCACCCTCTCGACGTCGAATATTTTTAGCTGATGATGCAGGTACCACAGTTGCAGATTATATGGATGATCCAGTGTATGCGCGTGTTGCTGCAATGGGAGCTGAAGACTTAGAGGATGCGCATGACCCCTCATGCGAGTGCAACTCATGCGTGTTCCATTAGGATTTTATTTGAAATTATACAAGATGTAATTAATATTTTATTTAGTTATGTATCAGTTGATACAACAATAATTTGATATTTTAATTATGGTTATTACATTTAGAATGCTCAGTTCATTTACTATAAGTCTTCTGCTATTGGGTATTTATTTTTATTATGGTTGTGGATGTGCGTGGTTTTATTTCTAATGGATACCGCCTACTAGAGATCCTGGTTGAACCGTTGGTTTATAGCGGTTCATCACATCATTCTGAATGATGCAGAATTGGGGTGTGACAATTCTATACGCTTAGAATGGAGAAGAACACCTCAAAAATTGTTTGGAGGGACTGTAGAGACTCACCGGCACCGAGTTGAGTCGTAGCCAAGGGAAACCAAAGAGAGAAAAGTGAGAAATGACTCAAAATTGCGGGATTTAAAGTGATTTTCAATTGTCTATCAGACTTTTCGATTCCCAAAGGCGACTAGACAGTTGATCAGACTTGTGACCAGATACTCTCGGGAAGTGTCTTAGAGTTTGTCTAGATTGATGTCTGGCGTGGCTAATTGCCATACGGGACAGCCGACGGGACAAAGTTTTCCAACTGACCAAATATGTCCGGTAGGTTGACCGGTGCAACAAAGCATCTTAAACCTGTGACAGGTCAAGGGCGATCGGACAATTGTATTCTTATATGTGTTATATGGCTCAGTTTTCACTGGGATTATTATGCATTGTGTGGGACTAACCCTGTAAATTGTCGATAAATGGTACAACTATCTCATACATGTTGGCCTTGCAAATCTTTCGATAGCTATAAACTAAAATGGTAGGTCATACCTTTAGAGGCAGTCGAAGGGGCCGTAGCCGGACTCCACTGCCATTAGGGATAGGAGCTAGAAATGAAATCCTAGCCTAGCAGCACCAAATAATGAAAATCCGATGGAAGCAAATCAAGGGCCAAACGTCTAGGCCACACAAAATTCTCTACCTGGACTACCAGGGGATTTGGCCATGGTCGTAACCAATCTGGCCCATCAAGTGCAAGAATAACATTAAGTATTGACGAAATTACGAGCTACATTGGGAAAAAACATACCTACTACTGCCAACGTTACACCAGCACCACAAGGCCCAACCAATACGACTCCAGTTGGCAGTAACACCGTCCCTGCCGCCTATCAGCAACAACAATAGATTCTAATACTGAACACCCTAGGACAGTACCAGGGTATATATCAAGGTGGTTACCAAGGTAGTTACCCATACCAACCACAAATGTACAGGATGGTTGTTCCAGGGTAGAATGATCTGATACAGTTAGTCGAACAGTTTTTGAAAATGAAGCATTAGACATTCTCAGGCAAGGAATCAAACCCATTATGGCTAGCACAGTGGGTTGACGAACTAGAGAAGACCTTCCTAATGATGGTCCTAGTAGAAGAAGAGAAGGTATTGTGCGCCACATACATACTGAGGGAGGGTGCAAACCACTAATGGAGATCCACTTGTGCCTATCTGATGACCAAGTATGCTCAAGTGACTTAGGCTATATTCAAGGAGGCATTTTTCAAAAAGTACTTCTCTAGGAGCTTTAGAGATCAGATGGAGAGGAAATTTCTAAATCTACACCAAGGACAGATAACTGTAGACGGATACCAGCAAAGACATGAAGAACTATTCTTCTTTGCCCATATCAATATGCAAGAAGAAGATACAAAGACCCGATAGTTACCCATGGGAGTTAGGGGTAGTATCTGTGAGCACGTACTGGGTCTAGAGAGGAGGATATACAATGAAGCAGTGTAGATTGCTCGAGTTCTGGAGTTCAGTTAAAAGAAGAGTTTCTTCGCTCAAAACTGTGGACTAAAAAGGCCTTATATCGATACGTCGACTAGAGGAAACTCAAAGCCTTCCAGACCATTCAAGCCACAGATCACAGCAGGACCAGCCAGGGCTACCACAACCAATGCACAACAAGAAGGTGGATAAGTTGGAAATATTAAGTGCTATAACTGCAACTAGATGGGGCACTATGCGAAGACATGCCCTCAACCTAAGAAGTAGCTGTAGCAAGGAAAGGTGTATGCTGTAACCTCTGAAGACGCAGTCGCATCGCCTGATATGGTTACAAGTATGACCTAACTTTGATTTACAATACACTTGTGTCAGCATGTAGACTAAACATAGGTAAAACTACAAGTACTATAATTATAGCGGGTGTACCCACCAGAGTTTTCTTCGACTCTAGGGCCACCTACTCTTTTGTATCCTTTGGGACTAGAGGTAGTGTTAGATGAATGCTACAGACCATGTCCAGTTCGTATTGATGGATAGGATTTGGAAGCAAACCTAGTTTGACTCGGGATGATAGACTTCGATGTTATTTTGGGGATGGACTGATTAGCTCAACACTCAGCAAAGCTATTATGTGCCGAGAAGAAGTTTTTATTCAAGGGCAAAGACAACATAGAATTTGGTTTCACTGGAAGCAAACTGCCAAGAAAGCGTAAGCTCATCCTTTTCGCTCTCAAGGTAAAGAGGTGTCTCGAGAAGAGTGGAATTGGCTACCTTGTATCCGAGGTGGATGTTACCACCGAAGCACCGCGGATCCACCTCGGATGGAAGATATCGAAGTAGTGCGAGAGTTTTCTGATGTGTTTCCAGAAGACCTACTTAGGTTGCCACCAGGTCTAGCGACTGAGTTCATTATAGATCTCCTACCAGGGTCGGCACTAGTGTCTAAGGCACCTTACCGAATGGCTCATATAGAATTGAAGGAACTGAAGACTCAACTACAAGAGTAACTGGATAAGGGTTTCATACCACTAAGTATATCACTGTGGGGAGCACTAGTGCTTTTGTAAAGAAGAAGGATGGCAGTGTTCGTTTGTGCATTGATTATCGAGAATTGAACAAGCTCATTTTCAAGAGCTGATATCCATTATCTCGAATCGACAACCTATTCGATTAGTTGCAACGTGCAAAGGTGTTCTCTAAGATTGACCTTTGGTTAGGTTATGATCAGTTGAAAATCAAGGACGATGACATCCCTAAGATAGCATTCAGAACTAGGTACGGACATTATGAGTTTCTGGTTATGTCATTTAGATTGACCAACGCCCTCATATCATTTTATAGAGCTTATGAACTGGGTGTTTCATGGGATGTTTTATACTTCGGTCATAGTGTAAGACCCGCACTCCATGAACCCGATCTAAACCTTGATTTCATGTCGTAACAGGTCTTCCAATCATCACCGGGCCAGACGGGACGAGCGGATGACAACTAGGTATAAAATCGGACCAATCAGACCAAAATAAGTATGAAATCAGTCATACTGGTCGATGGTACCGGTCTTAGCATGGGTACCGGTCGACCGGTATAGTCAACAGACTATCAAGATCTAGAACCGGATCTCTGCAGGTCATAATTTCTAAATTCTGAACCCTAGGACTTTCCTAATCCTAGAAGGCTTCCTAAACCTAAACCTAGCCTATATAAACACCTCTAAACCTCCTAGAATCCCTTTCATTGATCCTTACAAACCCTAGAAAGGAGAAAGAGGCTGAAGAAGGAGGAGAAGCTAGGAAGAGCCGATATTGCCGTTCGACGAAGAATAACTCATCACAAGTCGACGGTAAGTGCTTGAACCTTCCTTTACTTTATGAACTCTTATAGGGTTGATTATTGTTGAATCAATATCATGCAAAGCATGTATTGATCTAAAACCCTATCTTGCTAATAAACCCTACTTTGCCGTCAAACCCTAATTTAATCGATAAACCCTAGATTCGAGTTCTAGGATGAATACCATCAAATTGGGACTTGAATGGAGTTGGAAACAATTCTAACTCAATGCTCAGACCTAGAATGTATAGGAGAAACCCTGGAATCAATAGGGGGTAACCGACGAAAGTCGAGAAACCGAACGTATAGTATTCCAGAGACATACCGGTTGACTATACCAGTTGCACCCTGTGCGACCGGAATGTTGCGATCGGTACCTCCCGGGAGCTGGTCTGTGGGGGACCGGCTGACCATACCGGTCGCAGGTTTTCTCCACAGAGCTGCGACTGGTATATGTGACCGGTCAGCCCTATGAGATGTGTTTTTTCCATTGTTGGTTTTTCGACCAACATAAAACTATTATAATTAAACCCTAATATTATGTAGGACCTTGTGATAGCATGTTTGGACCTTGCGACGTGGAGCCTATCAGAGCGTCAGGTAAGGGAATCAAACTTAAACCCTAATAATTTAATGGACAGTAAACTGTTATTAATAACTATGACTCTGTGGATTGATGTTTGTGCATACTCACATGTCATCCTTTATTTTTTAGTTATTATTATTGTTCATGCATACTCGCTATGCTAGGATGTGATTGTTAGGCATGTGATTGTTTTCGTTGGTGTGTGGAATGGGAATGGCCTGGGGTCTGGGATCATTCCTCACACTAGCACCTTTTCGTAGTATTCTATCTTAGCATGCTTGGTGGGGGTAGGGCATCAGGGGAAGGACGTGGCACTGTGGTCTCCGGCCTGGTCACTAGACTCTAGCTCTATCTCTATGCCGTAGGGAGTTATGTTGGGATAGGGTCTACCTTGCGTATTATTCTGTCTTAGTATGCTTGGTGCGGGTAGGGCATCAGGGGGAGGACGTGGCACTGTGGTCTCCGGCCTGGCCACCAGACTCTAGCTCTATCTCTATGCCATAGGGAGTTGTGCTGGGATAGGACCTACTGTGATGACATATAGGATTGGTTAGTTGCGAGCCCAGTTTGCAAGCCCTCGCCAACAGAGGCTTACGTGTTGGTATGGGTGGAGCATCAGGGGAGGTGTGTGGATGCCTTAGCTCTATCTCTATTCCATGGTGGGTGCATGTGGGTCGGTAGCGGTGTGATCTACTGGGCGATGCCACAACGCCAATCCTTTCTATAGCACATTGCAAACTTAAACCAGACCACAACATAAAATGATTGTTACTCATGTATATGAATGTTATACTGTCTGATTGTCTTACTGACCTAAGTTGTGAGCTCACCCTTGTGTATACACCATTTTAGATGTTGATACAGGTTACACGGTGGACGACTACATGAATGCGCCGGCGTTTGGAGGTATGGCTGCTCTGGATGTGAAGGTAGGAGAGGACGAGCATGACGCTTCATGCGAGTGCCCTTTCTGCGTGTACCTTTAGGATTTGATTTGATTATATTTATTTTAACTATTTTTCAGTTGGGATGAAGTTGATGTAAAAATATTATTTAAGTTCTGGTTATTTGAATAATTGAATATTTTATTTAAATTTATCAATAGATTACTCAGTTCATTTTATTAAAAACTTCTGCTGTATTTATTATTATTCTAATTGTGGTTATGTGTAATGGTTTTATGAGTGGACACGGTCTTATCGAGATCCTGGTGTTAGTCGTTGGTTCAGTGACGGTTCACTCACATCATTCTAGTTGATTCAGAATTGGGGTGTGATACATAGTCTTCATAGATGACATTTTGGTTTACTCCAAGGACAACGAAACTCATGTAATGCATCTTAGAGCAGCCTTACAATGGATGAGAAGGGAGAAGCTCTACACAAAGTTCAAGAAGTATGAATTCTGGTTGAATAAAGTGACCTTCTTGGGCCACATGGTGTTGTCAGAAGGAATAAAAGTGGATCCCATTAAGATCGAAGCAATTGTAGGGTGGGAAGCACCTAATAATGTTACAGAGATAAGAAGTTTTTTGGGATCAGTTGGCTAATACAGACAATTCATAGAGGACTACTCTAGAATTATAATCCTCTTACCAAGCTGACCAAGAAAGGGGAGAAGTTCGTTTGGACCGACAAGTGTGAAGAGTGTTTCCAGGCTCTAAAGTTGAAGCTAATATCGGCCCTTATCTTGACCATTTCGGCACCATTCACTCTATACACAGATGCCTTCGGATTAGGTTTGGGATGTGTTCTAATGCAAAGTGAACAAGTGATTGCCTATGCCTCAAGGTAACTAAAGGAGCACGAGAAAAATTATCCTACACATGACTTGGAGTTGGCACTGGTGATTCATGCAATTAAAACTTGGAGACACTACTTGTACGGTGAGAAATTTCAAATCAAGTCAGACTACAAGAGTCTTACCTATCTCTTTACTGAGAAGGAGCTGAACATGAAACAAAAAAGGTGGTTAGAATTGTCGAAGGACTATGATTGCGGCATTCAGTATAATTCGTGTAAGACCCGAGCCCAAACCCTGTTATGATTTGACTATTTTGGGCATGTGTCGGATTTTCCCACGTGCGAACTTATCAGACTAACAAAACCAAAGGCGATGACATACCCGTGAGGTGACACAAAACCACTATCTTGAACCTCTTATGTCATTATAGCACACGAAAGTGCATTATAAGAGGTCTTAGACCCATCCTATGCAACCACCCAGTGCATAACTTGCACACACCTAAGCTGGTTGACCAAAAAGGAGGTCCAGTTGGAGACAGAGGTGGTGCGGTCACGCACCATCCACATGCTATGCCACAGCACCCCTAGGCCTGAATCTGTGTTGGTGACCAATTAAATGTAGGACCCACTGATTCAAAATTAGCCTTCTCCAAGCTTGGAAGGCCGACTGTGCATGGAGTTATACATGGGTCGGTTATCCCATTGGGTCTATTCATGGCAATCATCCTCATTACTGCCATGTTTCGACCAATGCTATCCACCCTACCGATTTTGTAAAAGTTAGAGGAAATTCTAACGCAAAAAATTAAGGAGGGAATCGAGAGGAAGAGAAAAAGAAGAAGATAAGAGAGAAAGGAAGAAATCTTCCTCTCAATACCGCCCAAGAGCAAAAAGAAGAATAAGAAGAAGAAGAAGAAGAAGAAACATAGGAAAAAGAGAAAGAGAAGGAGAAGGGAGAAGAAAGGAACTTGCCTCTGGAAGCACGAGTTCATCTGAGAGATCAAAGGAGACAAACTCCCTTCACTCAAAGTTATGAATCAGTTAGTAGGAACTTATAAGTAACGTCTCAATTAAAGGTATAATGGAAATAATATCTCTCATATTGATGATTGTGATGCTGTAATGGAATCTCCATGACTAAATTAAAAGAAGAAATAGTGATCCACTATCCATGGCAGAACCATGAACATGTTGGCCACTGTTCACGAATACGGATTGTGGATAGTAGCATGCATGGCACAACTAAAAGGTGGAATCAAACCTTTGGAAATATAAATAAATTATCTACAGACTGTTGGAGACATTAGAGTGACCTTAGGAGACCTGGATCATAAACTAAAGATGGATTCGAAGGACTTAAAATTGAATCCAAAGGTTTACAGGCCAGATCTATTGTCTCGGCTAATTGTTGGATCAAAACGGTATCCAAACCGTAGTGTAAACATGGAACCAGGAGCCCAAACTCCTTAATCACCATTAAAAAAAATATGGTAAACACCTCGGAGAAAGTTGGTTGCCATCGGACCACATTTCGACGTGCGGTCGACTGGACCAGCCGCACGATCTACTAGTCATGACATGCCATCAATGCCATCAGCTGCATGTGAATTACATGTTGGATCTCGGCCAAACTTGGCCAATGACTTTATATAATTCATTTTGATCTGTTTAAGGGTTTAGAATCACGTTATTACTTTTCTATGAGGTGAAACCCCGTATGCTTCATGTATGCCAGAGGAAGAGTTTGGTCTACACACTAAAATGACCAACCACTCACTGCCTCTACAAGATAATACCTTAAAACCAACTTAGAGGGACTAGGCCACACCCTTGAGGTGCTGGCACAGTCAAACGGCCATGCAAAAGCTTGCATCCGCAGCCATCAGCCCTAAGCCTAGCACCTGGTGAGGTGCGACTGTAGCCATCAGCCGTATGCCTAGCACTTAGTGAGGTGCGGCCGCAGCCACCGATCGCACATCTGTTTGGCTGCAGCTCTTTCCTGTGCTCGGCTAATAGCTGCTACTTAGCCTTAGTACCCCTGTTAAGGTGCTAGAACACCCCTGGTCTTGTTAAAAGAAGTCATTCTTAGTATTAAGGTTAAGAGAAGGTGTCTAACGCTTGTACTTGCAGAGTACCAATCCACACCTCATCTACCTCATATGGACAACATGTTTACTACACATTAGAAGTGCATATACACTATGAACGGTAATGAATGGAATTAAGATGCAAATGTTTAATGCTATGCTATGATAAACGGACAAGTAAATGGTAGGCATGATATATCAGACAAGTTAATAACACTATGAACACAAGAATAATAAGCATAAAGCAATGCTAGAATAAATCTGTAAGATGATAAGTTAATGAATATTATTGCATATGATTTGATAGAGATACAAAGACTCTGGTAGGAAGCTACTTGATCAAGATTACTCCGTTACCTTTCGATAAGGGAACTAAACCTTTTTTGCATATGTTTTCTCTATTTTATAACACTGTGTGATTGTTTGAGATTGATAACATGCCATCCAATATATTATTTTGTGTAATCATGCATATACATCATTGCGTTTGGGATCAATAGTGGAATGGGATGCTCATGACCCCATGAACGCGACTGATCCGTGATTGATTCATGATGTCTAGTTAAGTTAGTAAGGTGGAAGGTGGGTGAAATGAGACCCTTACACCACTTCTTATCAGCACTGCTTTGCATTGACCATATTTAACTTAGCCAAGTCACGATGTCCTATGTAGGGGCTCGGACGGGGTCAGAAGCTTGACGATGTTACGAACCAGTAATATGGCTAATTTGGTGGACATGGCTAGTTGCACATTAATCACCCATATAACTATATCCCTAGCCATTACGGGGTTATGTAATGGTATGGGTTCAATAAAGAGTGGTATGATCATAGCTGCAATGCTCCCTATACCCAACGTAGTGTAGATGGGCAGACGAGTCGACTAGTGAGATTATCACCTCCTCAAGTGCCATAAGGTGGGCTTGGGATGAGTTGCGATCATGTACGGACCAAAACAACGAATCCATACATGAAAGATGTTGCTGTACACCGAGTGAGGTGGCATTCATTTTGGTGGCCCACGAGTGGGCACATACAGTTATCTTACTTGATCGTAGTTGATAGTTGCTTGCATTTTCTTGTTGCACGTTTAGTTTTCTTATTAAGCTTGGTGATTGAGCTTACCTTTGTGTGCATAAATTATTTTAGATCTTGTAGGTTCTTTGTTCATTGCTTCGGGTAGCTTGTCATCCGGTATGGAGGATGAGGACAACGAGCCTAAAGAAGATGTTCATGATCCTTAGGGTGATTCCTATAGTCTGTTCATGGGCTTAGGCTATGCCTGTGATTTTCTTTATTTCTTTGGATTGTTGGGACTCTATTGGGATACGCTCTTTGGATAAATTTTAAACAATGTTTCTTTTATTTATTTTGGATTTAGATTTTTGGAACTTGGTTAATTGGATATTTGAACCTTTTAGAGGTCAGCAAGATAATTTGGTACTTTAACTTTAAGACTTTCACTATGTTTTACTCTCTCTTAGTTTTGATAAATTGTTTATTTGAGTTGTTTTAAATTACACTGATAATCTGATGAGTTATGAAGATTTGTTGGGGGTTGATATGTGGTATACAGTGACATTTGATCTTAGAAGGGGATTTAATAGGATGAAGAGATCCTGTTGCATTCCATAGTATCAATACATCGGAAACGGGGTATGACAAATAGAAGGTGGTATCAGAGCATGCTGCACTATAATCACTATTAATTCTACCCATACATAAAACATAAATGCTGACATTAGGTGAAACAAAATATACCAACTAAGAATAAGCTGTAGGAAGAGACCAAAGAATAACTACATAATATTTATGAGCATAATACACAAACCAAATGAGATAATCTTTAACAAGTGAACAATAATTTAAGCAGGATGGGTAGATAGTTACAAGTCGAAACCTTAACCCTAAACAAATTGAGGTAAGAAAATCAAAGACTTAACCATGAGTCTGAACCTCTAAAGAGAAATGAAAACGAAAGCCTGAGAGGTATCATGTCTGTCAGTAAATCTGGACTTACTCTATAGAACAAGCCAATTGAACCAAATTGGAAAACAGATAAAGGATGTTATCGTTGATTCCTTCTTGGTTTAACCACTCACTGAACCCCAGTTACGAATCTAACTCTACGCTTGTGAGCTCTCTTATGCTCATCTGTAGGTGTAGCCTCTACCTCAGCAGAAATAGGTAAAATTAAACCCGTCGACATCAACGCATTCCGTAAAGAGGATACCTCTTGTCTAGTAACCTCAAGAGTGTCACGCAACCGCAACATAGCATTTTCAGTCTCTACCATACGTCACTCTACACCTGAGATGTTTTGCAACATATGCCTCTTGTAAGATAACAATCCTGTCTGTGTCTTCGATGGTACTCTTACAACTCAGATACTAAAGTGTGAACATCTACCAATATATCTTGCAGCTTCATAATCTAAAGGACCCCAGTCTGAGGAACCGTCATATGTGACACATCATCGCAAACCTCTCGCCATGGTGGCATATATTTTTGCTCATTTGCTACTAATGTTGTATCTTCTGAATTGTGAGCAAGAGAAGAATTAGTAGGGATGTATGTTGGATCACTACTATCATCCATTGAAGCTGACTCAATCCTAGTTGAAGATGAAATCACCCTATGCTGAATTTTCTTAGCCGATCGTTGCCAAGATCTTGGATTTGGACGAGGAATCCCCTTTAACTCGTCATCGTTAAGAATGACATCCTGAAGGTCAAGTCTGAATAGTGAATTCCAACCAAAGTTAGAATGAACAGACCGCTCCATACAATTTTCTTGAGAAAGGTCTATCCATAGTTGAAGGGATATGTGGGTAAGCAACTTCCCATAAGGAAGACTGTCATACCAAGAATAGAGCACTGAGTAACCTGTGTTCTCAAAATCAAGTAAGGGAGACAGAGCTGTCGCCACACAGTGTCACATTAGGTGATAAATTAGCAGAAATGCATAATAGCATCCCTATGTCCACTTCTCGGTACGATATTGTGCTAAATTATGCGACTATACACTTTGAGAACTGGTCAACAGTTACTTTCTCTTAGTTCAGGAGCTAACATCATCTGCTCCCGCATCAACACAACCTCCCACTCAGCTACAATTGGAATCTTTGGCTTCACATAAACAAGTTCTTCATCTACAGAGACATCCAAGAGACGGGCAAGACTATGAATGTCCAAGTTAATCTCTTGTCTTAGTACCCAACTAAAAATCTGTAAGGATGAATCATCAATGCCGTTCTCCATACCTTGTTCTACTTGAAGGTTACAGTAAAACTGCCTCACGAGGTTAGAATGTGTGGATATCTGGAACAGAAGGACTGGTAACCAACCCATATCAGTGAATGCTCGATGAATAGAAAATCTCTCCAATTCATCACATTTAATTAGACTACCTGATTCTACCGGTCGATGCAAGAAACGATGCCAATTCCTGGCTACCTCTACTGATCGAAACCGTCGCTGATCATACCTTAATGACTGAGATGATGCACGTCTTGTTGCCCCTATAACAAATGACTCATTTCCAATAGAAATCAAAATGTCCAGAGAAGTCATTGCAACCGGGCTAATCTAAGGCGATGGGAATCTGTCCAAAAAAGAAATTTTAGTATTAGAATACGAGATGAAAAGAGTGCACCAATATTAAATGACGATTAGAAGAGATTATAAAAAGTGTCGATTATCGATGGAGAAAAAGTCAATGTAAACATTTGAATGAAATGGAGATAGCTTGAAGTTGAAAGGAAATTATTGTTTGAGGGGCTAATATCTTTTGGAATCATGGTTAAAATGATCTATGAATAGATTTTGATGACAAACACATCAACGATTGGATGTAAACAAGTAATCAACAAAATGATTTCAGTTTTTGAGAAAATGAAGACGAAACATGATTTTGGCTTCATGATCAAAATGAGTCAATAGAATTGAAGTTAAACATGAGGTTAAGTATGATAACAACTCTCTAGCATGATTTCAGGACAAAACCCCATTGTTTTAAACCATTATAAGGAACATTACACCAGGAATCAAAACTGAGAATCGCCTAGGGCAGAAAAATAAGGTCTGTATGAGATTTACCTTGACGAGGTATTAGGATGATGAATGATGAAATACAAGCCTTAGAATCACCAAAGAATCCTCAAAAGGAGGTAATACGATAAGGGTGTGTGCTCTTTCAGTCGCACACCAGGCCAAAACAAAGGAAATGAGGAAATTTAGTCATGCCTCTATTAAACTCGAGGACGTCAACGTGCGGTTGGACACTGCAACCACACGCCCCTGCCGCACACATTGTGTAGCTGCACGTCCCATTTTAACTATTGTCTTTCTGTTTTGGATGTTTGTTCACTTGTACGTTTGCAATGCCCTTATTAAACTATTATTGTTGACCTCGAGCATATTCATTTATATTGCATGATGATCTTATAAAAACATTCCTATTCGTGACATGACTAACAGTTTAAATTCTTTTAGGTCCTAGGAAAATCCTTGTACTAATGGCTACTAACCCAAACTGAGACACTACCTCGGGTGTTGCCAAGGACCACATACTTGAGGACATGCACCGATTCCTAAAGGAGATCCCTAAAGATTTCACTAGAACGCATGTGGATCAAGATCGACCTCTGATGTAGATCCAAGCATTGGAAGGATCTATGGGAAATTTGAAAATGTCTAACGCTGTGAAAATCAAATGTGCCACATATCAGTTGGTAGGCGAACTTTTCGTGTGGTTGCAGAACACGGAACCTGTGCTCCGAGAATGCCATGGTGTTGTCACATGGGACATGTTTCGGGAAGCCTTCTTGACCAACTACGCCTCTCGAGTACATAAGCCAGAGATAGCCCCCTCTCAGTCTAGAAAAAAGGGAAACCGAAAGACCTCTCAGGGAAGTTCCTGTCACACCCCAATTCCTACTGAACTAGAAGTGTGAGTGAACCGTCACTGAACCAATAGTTCACACCAGGATCTCAATAAGACCGTGTCCACTCATACAAACCATTGCACATAGCCATAATCAGAATATAATAAAATACAGCGAAAGTCTTAAATTAAATGAACTGAGTACTCTATTGATAATTTAAATAAAATATCCAATTATTCTCCACACCAAAATGTAAATAAATATCCTTACATCAATTGTAAATCCAACTAAAAATAAATAAATAAACTAAATCAACATCCTAGAGGTACACGCAGAAAGGGCACTCGCATGAAGCTTCATGCTCGTCCTCTCTTGCTTGCACTTCTAAAGCATTAACACATCCATACTCCGGAGCATCCATGTAGTCCTCCATAGTATAACCTGCATCAACATCTAAAAACATGTATATGTATATACAGGGTGAGCTCACAACTTAGCTTAGTAAGACAATCAAACAATGCAACAAACATATGCATGAGTAACATTCACTTTATGGTATGGTTTTAAGTTTGCAATGTGCTATAGAAAGGATTGACGACCACCGCACCTCTATACACGAGTGTGTGAAGCCGCCCAATGGATCAAACACCACTGTCATCCCACATGCACCCACCATGGAATAAAGATAGAGCTAAAGCGTCCGGATCAAACACAGTCAACACTTCCCCTGATACCCTACCCATACCAACACGTAAGCCCCTATTGGTGAGGGCTTGCAAATTGGGCTCGCAA
This sequence comes from Protea cynaroides, assembly GCA_028583415.1. Lineage (NCBI taxonomy): Eukaryota > Viridiplantae > Streptophyta > Magnoliopsida > Proteales > Proteaceae > Protea > Protea cynaroides. The sequence goes on along the minus strand of CM053275.1, from coordinate 55,552,319 downwards.
CTAACCAATCCTATATGTCATCACAGTAGGTCCTATCCCAGCACAGCTCCCTACAGCATAGAGATAGAGCTAGAGTTTAGTGGCCAGGCCGGAGACCACAGTGCCACTTCCTCCCCCTGATACCCTACCTGCACCAAGCATGCTAAGATAGAAATGATAAGAAAAGGTGCTAGTGTGAGGAATGATCCCGGACCCCAAGCCCTTCCCATTCCACACACCAATGAAAACAATCACATGCCTAACAGTCACATCCTAGCATAATGAGTATGCATGAACAATAATAATAACTGGAAGTAAAGATGACAGGCGAGTATGCACAAACATCAGTCCATAGAATCATAATTATTAACAATATTTTACTGTTATTAAATTATTAGGGTTTAGGTCCGATTCCCTTACCTGATGCTTGATTGATAGCTTGCTCCACGTCACAGACTCTAAACTTGCTATAACAAGGTCCTACATGATGTTAAGGTTGAGTTAGAATAGTTTTTTCTTAGGGTTTACGTTGGTCGAAAACCAACAAGGTCAAAACACTCCTCACAGAGCAGACCTGTAAGACCCGCACTCCATGAACCCGATCTAAACCTTGTTTTGTGTCGTAACAGGTCTTCCAATCATCACCGGGCCAGACGGGACGAGCGGATGACAACCAGGTACGAAAATGGACCGATTTAAGTATGAAATAATTCATATCGGTCGATGGTACCGGTCGATGGTCGACCGGTATGGCCTGCGCAGACTTGGATTCGAAAAAAGATCTCTACGGGTCCCACTTTCCTTATTTCAAACCGAAAGACTTTTCTAATGTTAGGAGGCTTCCTAAACCTAACTCTAGCCTATATAAGGACCCTTAAACCTCCTAAAATCCCTTTCATTGATCCTCACAAACCCTAGAGAGGAGAAAAATGTTGAAAAAGGAGAAGAAGCTAGGAAGAAGAGGGAAGAGCCGCCATTGCCATTCGACGAAGAACACATTACCGCAAGTCAATGGTAAGTTCTTATACCTTCTCTACATTAAGTATTCTTGGATGGTTAGTTATGATTGGATCAATACCATGCAAAGCATCTATTGATCTGAACCATGTTTGCCGTCAAACCCTAATCTAGTTGGTAAACCCTAGATTCAAGTTCTAGGTTGAAGATCATCGAAACTAGGACTTAAATGGAGTTGGAAACAACTCTAACTCAGTGCTCAGACCTACGATGTGTAGGAGAAACCTTAGGATCAATAGAGGGTAACCGACGGAAGGCGAGAACCAATCCTATGGTCTTCCGGAGACATACCAGTCGACCATACCGGTCGCACCATATGCGACCGGTACTGCGATCGGTACCTCCCAGAGACTGGTCTGTGGGGACCGGTCGACCATTCCGGTCACAGGTTTCCCCGCAGTGCCGCGACCGGTACTACGACTGGTATGCTCTGTGAGGAGTGTTTGTAATTTCATTGATTTTCGACCAACGTAAACCCTAAGAAAACTATTCTAACTTAACCTTAACATCGTGTAGGACCTTGTGATAGCACGTTTGGACCTTGTGACGCGGAGAGAGCTATCAAACAAGCATCAGGTATGGGAATTGGACCTAAACCTTAATAATTTAATAACAGTAAAACGTTGTTAATAACTATGATTCTGTGGACTGATGTTTGTGCATACTCGCACGTCATCCTTTATTTCCAGTTATTATTGTTTATGCATACTCTCTATGCTAGGATGTGATTGTTTTCGTTGGTGGGTGGAATGGGAAGGACTGGAGGTCTAGGATCATTCTTCACACTAGCACCTTTTGTATCGTTCTGTCTTAGCATGCTTGGTGCGGGTAGGGTATCAGGGGGAGGAAGTGGCACTGTGGTCTCCGGCCTGGCCACTAGACTCTAGCTCTATCTCTATGCCGTAGGGAGCTACACTGGGACAGGGCCTACTGTGATGACATATAGGATTGGTTAGTTGCGAGCCCAGTTTGCAAGCCCTCGCCAATAGGGGCTTACGTGTTGGTATGGGTAGAGTATCAGGGGAGGTGTTGGTGGTGTTTGATCCGGACGCCTTAGCTCTATCTCTATTCCATGATAGGGTGTATGTGGGACGACAGTGGTGTTTGATCCATTGGGCGGCTTCACACACTCGTGTATAGAGGTGCGGTGGCCGCCAATCCTTTCAATAGCACATTGTAAACTTAAACCAGACCATAATGTGAATGTTACTCATGCGTATGTTTGTTGCACTGTCTGATTGTCTTACTGAGCTAAGTTGTGAGCTCACCCTTGTGTATACACTATTTTTAGATGTTGATGCAGGTTATACGGTGGATGATTACATGAATGCTCCAGTGTACGGAGGCATGACTGCTTTGGACGTGCAAGCAGGAGAGGACGAGCATGACGCTTCATGCGAGTGCCCTTTCTGCATGTACCTCTAGGGTGTTGATTTGATTTATTTTATTACTTTTATTTTTTGGTTGGAGATACATTGATGTAAGGATATTTAATTATGTCTCGATATTTGAATAATTAGATGTTTTATTTAAATTTATCAATAGATTACTCAGTTCATTTAATTTAAGACTTCCGTTGTATTTTATTGTATTCTGATTGTGGTTATGTGCAATGGTTTGTATGAGTGGACACGGTGTTATTGAGATCCCGGTGTGTGCCGTTGGTTCAGTGATGGTTCACTCATAATTCTGGTTCAGCCGGAATTGGGGTGTGACAATTTGGTATCAGAGCTCTGAAGCTCTGTCCAACAGACCATATTTGCACTTAACTAAGTCGATGAACTGAGATAGGAAAAATTAAAAGCCTTAATAAGAACCCACCTTAAGCACTTGTTTGATGTCTGAGACTAAATTTGAAAGAACATAATATACTACTAAATGTGGAATTAACAACAGACATGCTCTAGAAGGGAAACCAGCGTGACAAGTAGAAGAATCGTAAATTTTCATAACAAGTAACAGAAAATTTTTATAAACATAAATTATCTAAAGAGTATCAAAAGTTAATTGTGCTACAAGGTACAGTCCACAAATCGGAAAGTTACCCTGTTATATAAACCATGCTGAGAGAGAGGAAAATAAGAGGTCTATTATGGGGTTGGGGGCATAGGAGGAATAGGGTCCGTGATGTCATAATCACGCTCATAGGCTACCCTGAGCCAGTACACCTGCTCCTGTGTGACTCTGAGGCTGCGAGTAAGGCGTCCTAGATCACGGCTCATCTCCCGCTGGGCATCTCGGATCTCCGTGAACATACCCATCACTGTATCGGGAGGAGGCTGAGATGGTCCCGCTACATGCGTGGGCTGTGGTGCTGGTGCTGGAACATCCTCCATCTGATCATCGTCACCCCCATCATCATCCCCTGCCTCTTCTGCTTGAGCCGCATTGGCTGCTGCTGCTACTGCTGCCGCGGCTGTTACCCACCTGAGTGGACGAGGACGGGTGTAAGACCCGTGTCAAACTAACCCGGTCTTACCACCTTGAACCAGGTTTACCCATCATGGTCGAGTCAAATGGACCAAGGGCATGAAGGAGATCGAGATCCCAGGTATCAAATCGACCCAAAAACACATAATTTTAGGGGAGGGTCGCACACCCAGCTAGGCAGGGTCGGACCTCCCAAAACAGAAAGTCAGACCCTCAGTTTTGAAGGGAGGGTCGGACAGCTTAAGACCCTAGGGTCGACGGGATCATCGACCCTCGATTTCTGACGAAACTGAAATTAGGAAATTTCCTAATTTTCGGTTGGGATTCCTTCCAAATCTCAATGGGATTATTATAGGACATTCCTAGTCTATTTAAAGGACGTCCCTAAGCCACATTCACTCCTTTCACAACCCTAATTGAATTGAGAGAAAGAGAGAAGAAGGAAAAGAGGAAGAAAGGAGGCTAGGAAGAAGGCTTAGCAAAAAGGAGAAGAAATTACAGAGAAAAGTAATCTTCTCAGGTATGGATACTAATTCCATGAGTTTCTATAGACCTTAGGTTAGATATGGATGAGTGTAGGATTTCTGAGAAACCCAAACCATCCATTCATGGTTAGGTTTTCATGGAAAAACCTATGATAATGCATAAAAGCCATATAGGAGGATGAATCATGGTTTCAGACCATGGAATGAAGGTTTAATGGAATGAGGAAGCAAGCCATAGGACCCCAAACATGAGGAATGGATTTAAAAGTGGAAATTGGACCAGAGTGCACCAAGGGTCGCACCAAGGGTCGATAGACCATCCGACCCTAGGTGTTTCTGACCATCGACCCTCAGCATTCGGGAAGTTCAGAATGGAGGGAGGGTCGATAGACCCATCGACCCTAGCATCGACCCTAGCATCGACCCTCAGTTGATAGAATGGTTTTTAAATTCTGAATTAATTCTAATTAAATTCTATCGACTTTGTTAGGTTTGCTAGCAATATAATAACAGTGTAAAGGTGATTCTAAAGCTTGTAAAAATATCTATTAGCAAGCTAAGGTGAGGAACCTTAACCCCAAACTAAATTGGTTAATAATAAACTATTTTCTATTTCTTGAGTCCTATGCCATGTTTGATTCTATGCGAATATGTTTGTAATGTGCATACAGCATGCCATCCAATATTTCTATTACTTGTTCATGCATATTTACTTTATTGTTTATAACATGATGATGATGATGATGATAGGAATAGGCATATGCTTGTATGTGTGTGGTTGATGTGCTTGATGCGAGCGAGTACGGGGAGGTGTGATGAGAACGTCAATAAACGTTAACCTTTGGCGGGTCTCAGCACTTTAGCTCTATCTCTAACTCAAGTCTTGTGCGTTGGCATCGTCGTATCGCCATTACCTTAGCGTAACTATTATGTCGTAGAGTATCGGGGAGGTGGTCTCGGTCCTTGTAGTCTCTCGACTCTCCCGGGGGCCTTAGCTCTATCTCTATGGGCATTCGAGGGATCTGGGTGAGGCCTTGGATACACTTGTTTGGCATTAGGATTGGTTAGCAGCGAGCCCGTTTGCAAGCCCTCGCTAACGGGGGCTTACGTGTTGGTATAGCATTATATAGCAATAAACGTTAACCTTTGTTGTATAATGTTATGGTAGGGTGGATGGGGACGACGATAAACGTTAACCTTCGGGCGGGCTTCCACACCCTGTATATAGAGGCGGTGTCAATAAACGTTAACCTTTGACCACCCAACCTTTCTATTGCACATTGCAAACTATAAACCAGACTAAAGATATAAATTGATTTTTTGCATGCATATGTATTGTTGCATTGTTTTGGCTACTCACTGAGCCGTGTTGTGTGCTCACCCCTCGACGTCGAATATTTTTAGTTGATGATGCAGGTTATACAGTCGAAGATTATATGAACGCGTCTACATACGGGAATGTAGCAGCCATGGACGCTGGAGCTGAAGATGATACACACGACTCCTCTTGCGAGTGCAACTCGTGTGTATTCGATTAGATATTTTATAGATTTCTTTATCGGATTTATTAAAGACTTGTATTGATATTTACTTATGTCCCGGTTGATACAGAATAATTTTCTATTAAATTATTAATATCATTTTAGTTCTCAGTTCATTTATTAATAAGATTTCCGCTATTGTGTATTTACTCTGATTATGATTGTGGATGCGTGTAAGTTTGGATAACGTGGGGATAGCCTATTCGAGATCCTGGTTGAACCGTTGGTTATTTAGCGGTTCATCGCACCATTCTGAACAGGTGTAGAATTGGGGGTGTGACAACTTGGTATCGAGCATCTCGGGCTTTGCCCGCCGACCCGACACGCATTCAAGACCATTGTGATCGAGATAGGATAAAAGTAAAAGCTTTAATATAAACACACTGTAAGCACTGTGTTGGTTGAGACAGAAATTAAACAAGACGATAATGTACATATAAAAAGGTGGAACCATATATATACACTCACGTAAAAGAGAAGACCAAGAATTATCCTAATAAACAAATAATTTAGGGTATTATCTATAAGTTGGGTAGTTATCCAAGTATACAAGGATATAGTACAGTAGCAAGAAGGGAGCTTCTGTAAAGCAGAAAGTTGGAATACCGAGTTGGTACTCACATGATGTGAAACTCGATGTAAGACAGATGAAGAAGGAAAATGGCTAGTAATGCCAAAACCCCTGTAGAGATAAAGGAAAAGATCTCGGGCTAAATCCAAACAGAGATAAGAGGATAATGGCCATGTAAGTAGATATGTTTATATAGGATGCGGTGCATTATTGATTTACTCTTATGATTATAGAGGATGCACATACCAGATTTTAAACTCTCGTGTCTTGACAGGATACCTTCTTGATTTAACCTCTCAATTGGAGTTCCGGGATATTGTTTCTTTAGTATTAGTCCTGATTATACCAATCTGCACCATTCTCATGATCGACAACATGAACAGAGATACGAACTAAATGAACAGTTAAATGCTTAATCATGTTGAGTGTACATCTACTGATTTATACCTGATTTATTGATGTACGAAAATTTTCTCCAGATTTATACCCGATATATCGATGTATGAAATCTTCTCCAGATTTATTCTTATAGTGCCTTGATCAATGGCATTATATACTCGATAGAACCGGTAACCATGAGGTTAAGAGCTGTAGAACCTCTATTTCCATGTATTTAGACCACCGTGCAACCTAATGATCTTTTGATGCCGATTGGATTACCACAGATTTACTCCTGATCCTTAAAACCTAGATTCGCTAGATAAAGCAAGTGGTTGTCATTATGATAATTGAAAGAAGGAAATGAATTGTTTTAGACAAACATTCTGAATTATACACTCCCTGATCATGGTTGATAAAGATTTGTAGTGATAATGGAATTATTGGAAGAAAGATGATTGGATTCAGACTAAATGCTATAGCCAATGAACCTCAGATGAAGTAATGGAGAATCTATTTTGAGATTGCTAAATGGATGGAATTTGGACGCAACCTAATTAGACTTGAGATGGCAGACTTTGATGTCATCTTGGGAATGGACTGGTTAGCTCGGCATTCAGCAAACCTATTATGCGCCGAAAAGAAGCTAACGTTCAAAGACAAAGAAGGAGCAGAATTCAGTTTCCCGAGAACCAAACTTCCCAGAAGACGCAAGCTCATACTCTCAGCATTGAAGGCTAAGAAGTGCCTTGAAAAGGGAGCCGTCGAATATTTAGTATCAGTGGTCGACCTAACCAAGGACGTGCCACGAATGGAAGATATTGATGTCGTGCGAGATTTTCCTGATGTATTTCCGGAGGAACTACCCGGATTACCACCCGACCGAGCCACGGAGTTTGTAATAGACCTTATACCTCGAGCCGCACCAGTATCAAAAGCACCTTATAGAATGGCTCCTACTGAACTGAAGGAATTATAAGTGCAATTACAAGAACTGCTGGATAAGGGTTATATTAGACCCAGTATATCTCCATGGGGAGCACCGGTGTTGTTCGTAAAGAAGAAGGATGGTAGCATTCGATTATGTATCGACTATCGAGAGTTGAATAAGCTGACAATCAAGAATCGATATCCACTACCCAGGATCGATGACTTGTTCGATCAGTTACAAGGAGCGAAGGTATTTTCAAAGATCGATCTTCGATCAGGCTATCATCAACTGAAGATTAAAGAAGGTGACATTCCGAAGACAGCTTTCAGGACAAGATACGGACACTATGAGTTCTTAGTGATGTCATTCGGATTAATTAATGCACCGGCAACGTTCATGGAACTAATGAACCGAGTTTTCCACGATATATTGGATACGTCGGTCATAGTATTTATTGATGACATATTGGTGTATTCCAAAGACAAGGAAACCCATGTTAAGAACCTAAACACAGCCCTACAACGTTTAAGAAAAGAGAAGTTATACGCCAAATTTTCGAAGTGTGAGTTTTGGCTAAATAAAGTCACCTTTCTAGGCCATGTAGTATCCGCAGAAGGAATCAAAGTGGACCCCAGTAAGAGCGAGGCTATAGTGAAGTGGGAAGCACCAAAGAGTGTTTCAGAAATTAGAAGTTTTCTGGGTCTAGCTGGTTATTATCGGAGATTCGTAGAAGACTATTCTCGGATTGCCGTACCTCTCACCAGTTTGACCAAGAAAGGAGAAAATTTTGTATGGACGGATAAGTGTGAAAAGAGTTTTCAAACACTGAAGACCAGATTGATATCCGCCCCAATTTTGACCATTCCCGTTCCAGGACAGACATTTACCTTATACACTGATGCATCGGGATTGGGACTAGGATGTGTGCTTATGCAAGGGGAGCAAGTAATTGCGTATGCCTCGAGACAGTTGAAGGTACATGAGAAAAATTACCCCACTCATGATTTGGAGTTAGCGACAGTAGTACATGCTGTCAAGATATGGAGACACTACCTATATGGAGAGAAATTCCAAATTAAGTCGGACCATAAAAGTCTTACTTATTTATTTAATCAGAAGGAGTTGAATATGAGACAAAGAAAATGACTGGAACTATTGAAAGACTATGATTGTGATATCCAGTATCATCCGGGAAAAACGAACGTGGTAGCGGATGCATTGAGCAGAAAAGCAATGATAAAATCTCAAGGAGAAGTTAGCACGACTGCGGCAATGTGCACTACCCGAATGGTATTCAATCACGACAACGAGCAGTATGTGATAGACACAACGGATGGATCAGCCAACCAAGGGTTTATTCATCGGTTTTCGAATATGTTCGCGGCATTGAAGATTATACTGGATATAGTGGATGAAGTGAAGACAGCTATCAAATCATATCCTTATCTGAGAACAGTACAAGAAGACATTGAGAAAGGTAGGACCAACCCTGAGTTCACCTTAGATATCGAGAAGGAACTGAAGTATAAAGGGAGAATATGTGTACCTGAAACAAAAAATATGAACATTAGACACCGACTGATGAAAGAAGCCCACACCACCATCTACTCGGTACATCCTGGAAGTACAAAGATGTATCATGATCTAAAGAAACTGTATTGGTGGAGGGGAATGAAGGCAGATGTAGCCAAGTTCGTGTCTCAATGCTAAAATTGTCAGAAGGTAAAGGCGGAACGACAAAGACCCGCAGGACTGTTACAACCATTACCGGAACCAGCATGGAAATGGGACTGCATCACTATGGACTTCGTCACAGGACTACCATTGACTCCTCGAGTAGTTGACGCAGTTCGGGTGATTGTAGACTGTCTGACTAAAACAGCTCGCTTCATACCGATACGACCCCAGTATACACTAAAAAGGTTAGCAAAGCTGTATGTGGATAATATTGTTCGGCTACATGGTGTTCCAGAAAGCATTGTGTCCGATAGAGATCCACGATTTACTTCCAAATTTTGGGAAGGACTGCAAAAGGCCATGGGTACAACATTGAAGTTCAAGATCGCATTCCACCCACAGACAGACGGACAGTCGGAGCGCACAATCCAGATTTTAGAAGATATGCTACGAGCATGTGTGATTGATTTCAAGGGATCATGGGACGAAAAGTTACCATTGATCGAGTTCGCTTAGAATAACAGCTATCAGGCTACTATACAGATGTCACCTTATGAAGCACTATATGGCAGGAAGTGTCGAACTCCCTTGTTTTGGAATGAAGTTGGAGAACGTAGTATTGTTGGGCCGGAATTTGTTGAAGAGACTTGTCGAGTGGTCGACATAATCAAGGAAAGAGTAAGAGTAGCTCAGAACCGGTCGAAGCAATACGCAGATACTCGACGAAGAGAGCTAGAGTTCGCCGTAGGTGATAAAGTATTTTTGAAAGTATTGCCTATGCGAGGATTGAAGAGGTTCAGCACGGAAAGGAAAACTAAGTCCAAGATACGTCGGGCCATATGAGATTCTCGGCTAAGCGTGGGAAAGTAGCTTATCGGGTTAGCACTACCACCATCTATGTCAAGTGTGCATGACGTATTTCACATATCCTTATTGAAGAAGTATGTCAAAAGACCCAACACATGTGTTGACAGTAGATTTGCCGGATTGACCGATGATTTGACATTTGAAGTAATACCAACGGAAATCACTAGTCGAAAGGTTCAACGTCTATGCAATGTAGATATCTACTATGTTAAGGTCACATGGAAAAGTAGAGACATGGAAGAAGTTACATGGGAAGAAGAGAATGCTATGAGAAAGCTAACTCGACTTGTTTGATTCAGAAGGTACGTACAATTTCGAGGATGAAATTTTTATAAGTTGGGGGGAGTTGTAAGACCCGTGTCAAACTAACCCGGTCTTACCACCTTGAACCAGGTTTACCCATCATGGTCGAGTCAAATGGACCAAGGGCATGAAGGAGATCGAGATCCCAGGTATCAAATCGACCCAAAAACACTTAATTTTAGGGGAGGGTCGCACACCCAGCTAGGCAGCGTCGGACCTCCCAAAACAGAAAGTCAGACCCTCAGTTTTGAAGGGAGGGTCGGACAGCTTAAGACCCTAGGGTCGACGGGATCATCGACCCTCCCATCGACCCTCGGTTTCTGACGAAACTGAAATTAGGAAATTTCCTAATTTTCGGTTGGGATTCCTTCCAAATCTCAATGGGATTATTATAGGACATTCCTAGTCTATTTAAAGGACGTCCCTAAGCCACTTTCACTCCTTTCACAACCCTAATTGAATTGAGAGAAAGAGAAAAGAAGGAAAAGAGGAAGAAAGGAGGCTAGGAAGAAGGCTTAGCAAAAAGGAGAAGAAATTGCAGAGAAAAGTAATCTTCTCAGGTATGGATACTAATTCCATGAGTTTCTACAGACCTTAGGTTAGATATGGATGAGTGTAGGATTTCGGAGAAACCCAAACCATCCATTCATGGTTAGGTTTTCATGGAAAAACCTATGATAATGCATGAAAGCCATATAGGAGGATGAATCATGATTTCAGACCATGGAATGAAGGTTTAATGGAATGAGGAAGCAAGCCATAGGACCCCAAACATGATGAATGGATTTAAAAGTAGAAATTGGACCAGAGTGCACCAAGGGTCGCACCAAGGGTCGATAGACCATCCGACCCTAGGTGTTTCTGACCATCGACCCTCAGCATTCGGGAAGTTCGGGAATGGAGGGAGGGTCGATAGACCCATCGACCCTAGCATCGACCCTCAGTTGACAGAATGGTTTTTAAATTCTGAATTAATTCTAATTAAATTCTATCGACTTTGTTAGGTTTGCTAGCAATATAATAACAGTGTAAAGGTGATTCTAAAGCTTGAAAAAATATCTATTAGCAAGCTAAGGTGAGGAACCTTAACCCCAAACTAAATTGGTTAATAATAAATGTTGGAACCTTGACCAAGTTAAGGTTGTCATTGTTGGCAACTCTGAGTTGACAAGGTGATATGGAGGAGAGAGAATGTCTGAAGGCCCACTGGTAGTCATGATGAATGGGGCAAGTACTCTACACGGAGCTTGATGTGAGAGAACCACCGAAGAAAGTTGACAAGAAAGTCCAAATAAGAAGAGAGAGAAAGAAGAGAGACAAAATGGAGGAGAGAGAAAGAGGAGAGAGAAAGAGGAGAGAGAGTGGGTGGGGACCGGGTGGGTCCCACCTTTGGGTGGGCAGGCCAGCATGGTAGCCAGCCCGGGGCCAGCGAGGCGGCCCGCGGCACCGGGCCAGCCAGGCCTTGCCGGCATGCCGGGGCCATGCCACAAGCAAGCCAGCCGAAGACGCCGACGCGGGCGTGCGCATGGCACGCCACAAGCGCGCAACCAGCTGCAAGCGCCAGGCGAACCCGCAGGCCGCGGCGCGGCAGAGCACACCACCGCCGCAGGCCAAGACGCCGTCGCCGCGACAGCAACAGGCAGCGCGCACCACCGCCGCACGCATTGCGGCAGCGCGCGCGCAAGCATACACCATGCACTCCATCTGTTCGATGAAATGCCGCAATGAGGCAGCAGAGAAAAGGCCGATCCGAGGGCCCTTATTTAATCCCGCCTTTTCACTTTGATCCAGCGGCCTGAAGGAGATGATTCCCTCTCCGCCAATCAAAGGACGACAACGTTGTACGTTGCGTCAGATGCGGCAGCGCTAGAGTGTGTCGCGGCGCACGGAATCAAGTCCAGAAGATTCCATTTGGAATAATCTGATCGGCCGAACTTCAAATAGCCATATCTTGGCCGTCCGATCTCCGATTGAGATGATTCAAAAGCCCACGAGCTTCTCTCTCCGAGCAGAATGTTTTTTGAATAAAAAAACCAGGGTTTTGAACAGAAAAAGCTATGGGTTTTGGTGAAAAAGGAGGATTTGAAGCTTTTCTTGAAGAAAAATTCCTCTCCACCTTCCTCCATCTGACATACATGATCATTTGAGTAGTTTGGAGGAAAGAGTGAGCCCGAGTGATGTTTTGATGTGAATGATGTTGTGCAAGATAGATTGGAAGAATATCGAAGTTCTACTCTATTGAAGCATATCTATCACTACACGGAGCTTGGAACTTCTACGTTGTGAGCGTCAAACTTGCAGTGATCACGCTGGGAAGGTAATCACGCACGCAAACCTTATACTGTGAGATGTATTATGTTGGGAAGGGTTTGTACACATTCCATATCAATTTCATTGTAACCTGTTAAGTTGGGGCTTAACAGGATTGAGGGTAGTTGCCCAGAATCTCAAGTTGCAGCTTGGATTACGTTGGTGATATAGCACCAAGTTGTTGTAGCAACAGAATACTATTGAAGTAGCGTATTGGGTATAATACGAAACCCTGGTTAGGGTATTGCCCCGTGGAGTAGCCATCACAGTGTGTGATTGGTGAACCACGTTATATGATGTGTCTTGTGGATGTGTATATTTTTGTTGTGTATGTGAAGTACGTGGGTTGCAGGTCTGGGTGTACACACTAGGCAGGCCAAGCCTCAGGTTGCAAAAATGGCATTCAATGAAGATAACCACAGGTATGAAAGAATTCCTCCGTTTGACGGATCAAACTACAGTGTATGGAAAGTCGGGATGGAAGCATATCTTATATCTCAAGGCTATGGAGTCCGGCGGGCAAGAAAGAATGGATACACACATCCCACGGAAGACATCACGGATGCAAGTGGAAATGAAAAAAAGGGAAAATGAAGCCAAAGCAGCCGACCCTTCTAGCATCTCTTGTTAGCAATGAGCTCACTGAGTTATTAGCTGTCCTACCTCCAAAGAAATTTGGGACAAGCTGAAAAGTGTACATGAAGGAGATAACAAGATAAAAGAGGCTAAGTTACAAATCCCGAGATCTCGGTTTGAGAGTCCGAAGATGTCTAAAGGAGAAACAATTGAGTTCTATCTCAACCGGGTGAATGGCATCACAAATGCAATCGAGCTTTGGGTGAAGAGATAAAGGAGATACATATTGTCAAGAAAATTCTAAGGACCTTGCCCAAGCTATATAATGCCAAGGTATCGTCTTCGGAAGAGATGGACACCTTGGATTCCCCGACCACTAATGATTTACATGGTATTCGACTACCTATGAAATGAGAATGGTTGATGAAATCCCTACAAAGAAGGAAGCAGCTTTTGAAGCCATGAGAAAGTTGAAGATCAAAGAATCAAGTGAAAAATCAAAAGCAAAAGAGATTAGTGAGTCCGATGACTCGGATGATGAATTGATAGCCTATCTTGCCGGAAGGCTTAAGAAGAGAAGTGATAAATACAAAGGAAAGTCAACACCGAAATGTTTCAACTGTGGAGGACTAGGACACTTTGCATCAAAATGTCAAAAGAAAGGAAGAGTATATGACTCGATGATGAAGACCCCAAGGAGAATCATGACAAGAAAGGTAAAAGAAAATTCATATCAAAAAGGAGAAGTCCGTTGACCAAGAAGAACCAATCCTCGGATGAGTCGGAGGGAGGAAGATGATGTGAGACTCGTTCATGGTCGGACTTGATGAAATGCTTGAGAACAATGAAGCTGCCAAAGGGAAGGATGATCTTGAAGATGAGGCCAATCTTGAAGCTGAACTATACTCAGCCCTTACGGATCTCGGAGATGAAAGGAAGAAAAACAAAAGATTAAATGACAAGTGCAATGAAGCAATCGAGCTCATAAGTACTTTGAAAATCTCAAATGAAGAAGCAAAGAAGACTGAAAATGATCTCAAAAATGCTCTATCCTTAAAAACGGATGAGTGTGCAAAGCTTGAGGAAGAAATTCGAGATTAGAAACGGAGCTTGCGGAATGTATGAAGAAAAAGAAAAGTTACAAGGAAGCTACTACCTCATCTCCATTGGTGTTCGACCAAGAGACCGAAGAAGAAGAAAATGTGCTTGATGAAATTTTAAGTTATCAAAGATCCTCTCATAATAAGACAGGACTTGGATATGAAGAGCGGGAGGATAGAAAAAACCAAGGGTAAAGGGTTTCTTGAGGACCCCATTGTTTTTGTTAAGGCAAAACAACAAAAGAAGTCAAGTGCTGAAAATTATTTGAAGAACAACACCGACAAAGAAGGCTTCACAACAAGAAATAAATTCAAGAAAGGAGAAAGCTTCAAAGGATACCGCTATGGGTGTAATGGCTATGGACATAGAGTTGCAAAGTGCGGAAGACAAATTATACAGCCAGTATTTACAAGCGGAAATAGATTTGCACCTCTAGTTGAAGACGAATTGAATGTTTGAGGTGTCAAAAGTTTGGACACATAGCCGGATATTGCCAAACCATCCTTCCATCTCAAAGACAACCTAGAAGGAATGCCGGAAGAAATCCCCCTAGGAGACAAGCTCGAGAGAAGAAAGGGCTATGGAGGAAAGTGTTAGAAAACCCATTACAAGTGAAAGAAAAGGCAATATGGGTTGAGAAAAACAAAAAGAAAAATAATACTTCCTTCATTGTGCAGGCGGCCTTTAAGGCCAACAAGAGGCCCTTGCCATGGATTCTTGATAGTGGATGCTCCACTCACATGACAGGCAATAAAGAAATTTTATCAAGTCTAAATATGAAGAAAGTGGATCGGGTTAGATTTGGAAATAATGATGGTGCAAGAATTGAAGGAAGAGGAACCGTTAACATCAATAGTGGAAAATTGAAATCTCATAATGTATTGTATGTCAATGGCTTAAAACATAATCTTCGAGTGTCGGTCGGATCTCGTGATCGGGGTAATGAAGTGACTTTCACTAAAAATGGTTGTGCAAGTTAAAAGTATTGCAAAAGGAAAGACGCGGGCACATGGAGTCGAACTGGAGGCAACTTATATGTTCTCTCGGAGACAAATGACAACAAATGTTTGATAAGTCGGGATGATGAGAACGGCTGTGGCACGTAAGGTTGGGGCACATAAATTTCAAGAATCTTGCCAAGATAAGTAGACAAGAGTTAGTGAGAGATCTTCCCATTTTGAAGGTTCGCGGAAAATCATGTATGTGGACCATGTCGGAAAGGAAAGCAAGCAAAAGCAACATACAAGTCAAAGGAGTTTCATGTCGAAGAAACCACTTGACCTAATTCATACGGGACTTATGTGGGCCCATGAGAACCCAAGCCATTGGAGGAGAAATGTACTTTATCTTATTTATTGATGAGTATTCTAGGATGACCTGGGTGATGTTTCTGAAGGAAAAAACTGAAGCTCTTGACAAGTTCAAAGCATTCAAGAAGAGAGTGGAAAATGAGACAGGAAACACAATCAAGTGTTTAAGGTCTGATCAAGGCAAAGAATTTACATGGAATGAATTCACCAAATTTTGCAATGAAAGTGGGATCAGAATTCAACATTCAGCAGCCGGAACACCTCGTGGAATGGAGTGGTTGAAAGAAAGAACGTAGCAGTGCAAGAAATGGCTAGAACTATGATGACGAGAAAACAACAGATCAAAACATTTCTGGAGAGAAGGCATCTATACAGCAGTGCATATCACCAACAGATGTTTACTAAGGCCTCATGAGAACAAGACACCTTATGAATTGTGGTTTGGGAGGAAAGCTACAGTGAAGTATCTCAGGGTCTTTGGTTCAAAGTGTTACATCAAGAGAAAGGAAGAGACTCTTGGCAAGTTTGATGACGTAGCCGATGAAGGCATATTTTTAGGATACTCTTTCAAAAGCAAGGCTTACGGATGTTACAACAAAAGACTAAACAAGGTTGTTGAAAGTTCGATGTCGAATTGATGAACAATTACCCTACTCAAAGAGAGCTGAGCCAGAAAGTTCAGTGTTTGAAGAACTTGAAGATAATGAAACAGGGGCAGCTGAAAAGGGACAAAAATCAGAAATAGAATCAGAATTACAAGAGTTTGAGGTGGAAATGCAAAAGGATGGAAGACCAAAGGACAACAAATGGTTAAGGATTCATCCAAATCATCAAGTTATTGGAGATCCAAATGCTGGGATGCAAACCAGGAAAATGAAGACAGCTACTTTCTCCTTATTGTCAGAAGTTGAACCCAAGACTGTATATGAGGCTGGCAAGGATGAGAACTGGATGAAAGCCATGAATGAAGAGCTTGATCAAATTGAAAAGAATAACACATGGGAGATAGTTACAAGACCAACAGACAAAAATATAATTGGCACAAAATGGGTCTTCAGGAATAAGTTGAATGAAGATGGAAAGGTGGTCAGAAACAAGGCCAGACTGGTGTGTAAAGGTTATGCCCAAGTGGAAGGAATTGACTTTGAGGAGACTTTTGCTCCAAGTGGCTGGACTTGAGTCCATCAGGATGTTTTTGGCTCTGGCAGCTCACAAAGGTTTCAAGGTGTACCAAATGGATGTCAAATCTGCATTTTTAAATGGTAATCTTGAAGAAGAAGTGTATGTTGAGCAACCTGAGGGTTTTTAGCTTTGTGATGATGGAAATAAGGTGTGCAAACTGAAGAAGGCCTTATATGGGTTGAAGCAAGCTCCAAGAGCCTGGTATTCAAGACTGGACACTTATTTGCATCAATTGGGTCTGCGAAGGGGAATAGTGGACAGCAATTTGTATGTCATGACAGAAGATAGTAGTCAGCTGGTAGTTGTGGTCTATGTGGATGACATCATCTTTGGAGGACATTGTGACAAGCTATGTAAAAAATTTCTTCGAGAAAATGAGGACAGAGTTTGAGATGTCTATGCTAGGGGAGTTATCCTATTTTTGGGTTTACAAGTTCAGCAGAGGCAAAATGGCATATTCATCTCTCAAATGAAGTATACCAAGGAGATGTTGAAGAAATTTGTGATGGAGGACTGTAAACCAGTAGGGACACCAATGACAGTGAATATCAAGCTGAGCTCAGAAGATAATTCACCAACAGTTGATCAGACATTGTATAGATCAATGATTGGCAGTTTACTGTATTTGAAAGCTTCAAGGTCTGATATTTTGCAAGCAGTTTGCCTAGTAGCCAGATTCCAAGCTTGCCCAAATGAGACTCATTTGATGGCAGTGAAGAGAATACTCAGATATTTGAAAGGCACAATAGACTATCGATTATGGTATCCAAAGATTAGAAGTTTCACCTTGACAGCATTTTCGGGATGCGGGTCGGGCTGGTAGCATTGATGACAGAAAGAGCACTAGTGGTGGTGCATTCTTTTTGGGAGAGAGCTTAGTAGCATGGCACAGCAAGAAACAAGAATCTATTTCCTTATCTACAGCAGAGACAGAGTACATAGCAGCGGCAGCCACATGCACTCAAGTAATCTGGATGAAAAGACAGATGTCAGATTTCAGTATTACCAGTGCGGAGCCAGTGATCATCAAATGTGACAACATGAGTGCAATTAACATCTCTAAGAATCCGGTGCAACACTCAAGAACCAAACACATTGATATAAGATACCATTATTTGAAGGACAAGGTGCTTAAAGGGGAAGTGAGACTGGATTTTGTTCCTACAGCAGACCAGGTGGCAGACATCTTCACCAAGGCTCTTCCAAAGGACTCTTTTGAGAAACTCAGAGACCAGCTAGGAGTGGTAACTCTTGGCACACGGTAGATAGCACATGTGCAGGGGGAGTTGATGCCTACATAGCATCACTTTTCATCTGTAGGATTGGAAAGATGCGGTGGGCACTCCTACAGGTGAGGCTATGTAAGGGGAGTTCATCTGAAGGGGGAGTATTTTCGTTTATATGTCCTTTGAAACTTGTTGTCAAAGGGGGAGAAAGGATGTGCGCAAAGGGTGTGTGCAGTCATCTCATGTAATATGGGTTGCCAACAATTCCAAAGGGGGAGATTGTTGGAACCTTGACCAAGTTAAGGTTGTCATTGTTGGCAACTCTGAGTTGACAAGGTGATATGGAGGAGAGAGAATGTCTGAAGGCCCACTGGTAGTCATGATGCGGGGCAGTGCTCTAACAGCAGTTGATGTGAGAGAACCACTGAAGAAAGTTGACAAGAAAGTCCAAATAAGAAGAGAGAGAAAGAAGAGAGACAAAATGGAGGAGAGAGAAAGAGGAGAGAGAGTGGGTGGGGACCAGGTGGGTCCCACCTTGGGTGGGCAGGCCAGCATGGTAGCCAGCCCAGGCCAGCAGGGCAGAAGCCCGCGGCACCAGGCCAGCGAGGCCTTGCCGGCATGCCGGGGCCATGCCACAAGCAAGCCAGAAGAAGACGCGACGCGGGCGCGGCGCATGGCACCAGCCGCGCACAGCGAAAGAGCGCGCGCGCACGCAGGCCACGGCGCCGCGGCGCAGGCAGCGCACACCACCTGCCGCGCGCGCACAGCAGCCAGTGCGCACAGCAACAGGCAGCGCGCACCACCTGCCGCGCGCATTGCAGGCAGCGCGCCGCAAGCATACACCATGCACTCCATCTGTTCGATGAAATGCCGCAATGAGGCAGCAGAAAAAGGCCGATCTGAGGGCCCTTATTTAATCCCGCCTTTTCACTTTGATCCAGCGGCCTGAAGGAGATGATTCCCTCTCCGCCAATCAAAGGACGACAACGTTGTACGTTGCGTCAGATGCGGCAGCGCTAGAGTGTGTCGCGGCGCACGGAATCAAGTCCAGAAGATTCCATTTGGAATAATCTGATCGGCCGAACTTCAAATAGCCATATCTTGGCCGTCCGATCTCCGATTGAGATGATTCAAAAGCCCACGAGCTTCTCTCTCCGAGCAGAATGTTTTTGAACAAAAAAACCAGGGTTTTGAACAGAAAAAGCTATGGGTTTTGGTGAAAAAGGAGGATTTGGAGCTTTTCTTGAAGAAAAAATTCCTCTCCACCTTCCTCCATCTGACATACATGATCATTTGAGTAGTTTGGAGGGAAGAGTGAGCCTGAGTGATGTTTTGATGTGAATGATGTTGTGCAAGATAGATTGGAAGAATATCGAAGTTCTACTCTATTGAAGCATATCTATCACTACACGAGAGCTTGGAACTTCTACGTTGTGAGCGTCAAACTTGCAGTGATCATGCTGGGAAGGTAATCACGCACGCAAACCTTATCTTGTGAGATGTATTATGTTGGGAAGGGTTTGTACACATTCCATATCAATTTCATTGTAACCTGTTAAGTTGGGGCTTAACAGGATTGAGGGTAGTTGCCCAGAATCTCAAGTTGCAGCTTGGATTACGTTGGTGATATAGCACCAAGTTGTTGTAGCAACAGAATACTATTGAAGTAGCGTATTGGGTATAATACGAAACCCTGGTTAGGGTATTGCCCTGTGGAGTAGCCATCACAGTGTGTGATTGGTGAACCACGTTATATGATGTGTCTTGTGGATGTGTATATTTTTGTTGTGTATGTGAAGTGCGTGGGTTGCGAGTGCGGGTGTACACACTAGGCAGGCCAAGCCTGCGGTATGGATACCGTAGGTGTGTGGCATGGTGTGTTACACGAAATGTGTAAATGAACAGGTATGTGAACTAATCAGCTCAAGGCAGCACAGCCAAGACAGATAGCTCAAGACAGCAGTGTTTAACCAATCAGGACAGGCCTCAAATAGTTGGGAAGAATTTTAGTGGGTACTGATTCACCCCCCCTCTCAGTGTCAATCTGGGAATTACAATAAACTATTTTCTATTTCTTGAGTCCTATGCCATGTTTGATTCTATGCGAATATGTTTGTAATGTACATACAACATGCCATCCAATATTTCTATTACTTGTTCATGCATATTTACTTTATTGTTTATAACATGTTGATGATGATGATGATAGGAATAGGCATGTGCTTGTATGTGTGTGGTTGATGTGCATGATGCGAGCGAGTATCAGGGGAGGTGTGATGAGAACGTCAATAAACGTTAACCTTTGGCGGGTCTCAGCACTTTAGCTCTATCTCTAACTCAAGTCTTGTGCGTTGGCATCGTCGTATCGCCATTACCTTAGCAGAACTATTATGTCGTAGAGTATCGGGGAGGTGGTCTCGGTCCTTGTAGTCTCGACTCTACCGGGGGCCTTAGCTCTATCTCTATGGGCATTCGGGGGGATGCTTTGGGGTGAGGCCTTGGATACACTTGTTTGGCATTAGGATTGGTTAGCAGCGAGCCCAGGTTGCAAGCCCTCGCTAACAGGGGCTTACGTGTTGGTATAGCATTATATAGCAATAAACGTTAACCTTTGTTGTATAATGTTATGGTAGGGTGGATGGGGACGACGATAAACGTTAACCTTCGGGCGGGCTTCCACACCCTGTGTATAGAGGCGGTGTCAATAAACGTTAACCTTTGACCACCCAACCTTTCTATTGCACATTGCAAACTATAAACCAGACCAAAGATATAAATTGATTTTTTTGCATGCATATGTATTGTTGCATTGTTTTGGGTACTCACTGAGCCGTGTTGTGTGCTCACCCCTCGACGTCGAATATTTTTAGTTGATGATGCAGGTTATACAGTCGAAGATTATATGAACGCGTCTACATACGGGAATGTAGCTGCCATGGATGCTGGAGCTGAAGATGATACACATGACTCCTCTTGCGAGTGCAACTCGTGTGTATTCGATTACATATTTTATAGATTTCTTTATTGGATTTATTAAAGACTTGTATTGATATTTACTTATGTCCCGGTTGATACAGAATAATTTTCTATT
This sequence comes from Protea cynaroides, assembly GCA_028583415.1. NCBI lineage: Eukaryota > Viridiplantae > Streptophyta > Magnoliopsida > Proteales > Proteaceae > Protea > Protea cynaroides. Next base: position 55,531,344 of record CM053275.1, on the reverse strand, counting down.
AAATTATTAATATCATTTTAGTTCTCCGTTCATTTATTAATAAGATTTCCGCTATTGTGTATTTACTCTGATTATGATTGTGGATGCGTGTAAGTTTGGATAACGCGGGGATAGCCTATTCGAGATCCTGGTTGAACCGTTGGTTATTTAGCGGTTCATCGCACCTCAAGTTAGTGGCTTTCATAGGTGCTCCAGGGTTAAGTATCTGCTCCGAAATCTCCTGGCGCAGATCATCAGTGAGAAAACCCTTCATCTTAGGGGCACAGTAGACCAAGTCCCCATCATTTGGGATCCCTAGAAGTTCGGAAAGCTGGTGTGTGTTGAAAGATATAGGGACACCCTTGACGAGATTGGTAAGGCGGAGTTCCCTGCCTTGGCTGAAGTCATTGACATTTCCCTCTATCTCCAAGTTGGCGTAGAAATGTTTGACTAGGTTGGGGCGAGTGGTCACAGTGTATGTGATGGCGGGCAACCACCCAAGTCTACCAAAAGCTGCTTCAATGTCAAACCGCTGTAGCTGCTCCAGGTTCACTCGTCGCCCTGACTCAATATTCTTCTCGTCAAACCAAGGAAAGCGGGCTTGCACCGCCTCGAAACGAAACCACCGCTCATCGAGCTGTGGAACAGGAGGATGCGACGATTCATGCCAAAACCAAATGAACGTTTACCCGCACCTCTGTGTTGAGACATGATGAGCTACAAAACAAGGACAAAACAAGGAGAAATTGGTTAGAAATTTTTGAAATTTCGGCAGCATAACGACAGTAATTTAAGCATAAGCTTCGAACTTACCCAAAACTTGGGGAGGAGGACTTATGTAACCCTCAAACACCTCATGGAAACCAAACATCCATCAAACAATCAAGGAAATTGGAGAATTACAAGAAAAATTTGATTTTTATCAAAACCTAGGTCAAAAACCTAAAAATTTGATTTTTTTTGAAAACCATTCGGTGGAACCTCAAATTGGTTGAGGGCTTTTGCTCATAGAGGTCCTTAAACCCTTTCTAAGCCAAAGGAAAAGAGTTCCCACTGTTAGAATCTCCTAAACTAAGAAAAATCTAATTTTTGGGCTTGAAACCATGAAGAAACGATGTAAAAATGATAAATGGAAGGAAGGAACTTACTTGGAGGTGATGTTATAGGTTTGGATCGGAAGAAAATAGCTTCTAAGACCACCGGTCGGACTGTAGCAACTCACAGAGCCAGAGAGGAATCGCCACTGGAGAGGAAGAAGAAAGGAAAAGTGAGATTTCTCTCACTTTTCCCGATTTTAAAGAGGAATCTGGGCATACCGGTCGACGGTTTTGCCCATACCGGTCGACTGGTACCCCCTGGTAAAGTCGACCGGTACCTCTTGGTCAGGAGAAAATCTTGACCGGTCGACTATACCGGTCGCGCCATACCCTATAGGGTAGCGACCGGTACATCGACCGGTACCCCTCGGGAACCCTGAGAGTTTGTCCGCCTGGACATACCGGTCGCACTACCATATACAGTGCCGCGACCGGACAACTAATGGAAACCCAGAAAATTTTGTGAAAAATTTGTAAAATTTTGATTTAAGTTTCCTTATGAGTTTCTCCTTGCACTTGTTAAAGACTAACACTATTATGATTATTTGATTGTACCTCATGTATTATGTCTTCTTCTCAGAACCAAGCAGGAAAACTAATCTAAGATGGTAGGCGAAAACGGTCATAGAGGCTCACGAAGGCGTCAACACTCCAGGGTACGCCAAGACGAGGACAACGTGGAAACAGGAACTGTTGATGAGCAAAATGTGAACCCAGACGGTGGAGAAAGGCAGAGTCCCAGAGCACCAACAAATTTACCAGGACCTCCTTACACAAACTCTGAAACAATTGTGACGAATCTGGTTTTTCAGATGGAAGCTCAGTAGAAAACATTCCTGAATGAGATGCTGAAGATGTTCAGGCCACCGGGATATATTCTTATAGATGGTACGCCTGAATCTGGAAGAAATGAATGCACAGGGGCAGAATGACCTAAGCCGAGCAGTGGATAGGTTTTTAAACTGAAACCCCCTACTTTTACAGGGAAACCAGGGAAACCACTATGGCCTGCACAGTGGGTTGCTGAAATAGAGAAGAACTTTCGTCTGATGACTTGTACAGTGGTTGAGAAGGTGCCGTTTGCTACGCACATGCTCAAGGAAGATGCAAATGTCTGGTGGAATTCTATCCGGTCATACTTAGAGGTAAAGCACACTCAGATCAATTGGGCAATATTCAAGGGAGCCTTCTTTGATAAGTACTTTCCGAAGAGTTTCCGTGATCAAATGGAGAAGGAATTCTTGAACCTGCAACAATCCCAGTCGACTGTTGATGCTTACCAGCAGAGATATGAAGAGTTGTTCTTCTTCGCTCCGGCAAGCATGCAAGAAGAAGAAACCAAGACCCGTAGGTTCACAATGGGATTGTGAGGAAGTATCCAAGAGCACATCTTGGGTTTGGAGAAGAAAATTTATAATGAGGCTGTACAGATTGCCAGGGTAATTGAATCCAGCCAAAGAGATAGCTTCTTTGCTCAAAACAAGGGACTGAAGAGGCCTGCTATTGAAACTTCAGGTGGAGGCAATACCAGACCATTTCGGCCATATAGGGCTCAGTCTGCTGTGGTGCCTGCAAGGAACACTACTGCACCACCACCATCACAATTTGCTGGACAAAACCCAAATGACAAATGTTTCAACTGTTAGCAATTGGGTCATTATGCAAAGACCTGTACTCTACCCAAGAAGCAACTGCCATAGCAAGGAAAGATATTCGTAGTCACCACTGAAGAGGCAGTCGCATCACCGGATGTGGTTACTGGTATGATTTCATCCCTTCCTATTTGGCTTACTGTTGCTGTGTTTGAACATGTAGAACTAAGAGATAATTAAATTTCAGGGACGGTAAATATAGCTGGGGTACCCGCCAGAGTACTCTTTGACTCTGGGGCCACGCACTCCTTCGTTTTTATTTTTTTTGGGAAGCGAATAGAATTACCTGTCAAGTATTTGAACCCAAGCTTGATAGTTCGCTCTCCGTTGGGAGTCGAAGTGGCGTTGAATGAATACTATGGGCCGTGTACAATTAGTATTGAGGGCCGAAACCTAGAAGCAAATCTGGTTCAACTCGAGATGGCAGACTTTGACGTCATCTTGGGAATGGATTGGCTAGGCCATCATTCAGCTAGCTTATTATGTGGTGAAAGGAAACTTGTGCTTAAAGATGAGAAGGGGAAAGAGTTTAGCTTCACTGGGACCAAGTTACCTAGGAAGCGGAAGCTGACCTCTCCGCCCTAAAAGCTAAGAGATGCTTAGAGAAGGGAAGAGTGGGGTACTTAGTGTCTGTGGTCGACATAACTGCTGAGGTGCCAAAGATGGAAGATCTAGATGTGGTACGAGAGTTTCCAGATGTATTTCCAGAAGATCTCCCAGGTCTACCTCCAGACAGGGCTACAGAGTTCGTGATAGACCTTATGCCAGGGTCGGCGTCGGTGTCTAAGGCACTATACAGGATGGCCCCTACCGAATTAAAGGAGTTGAAGACCCAGTTACAAGAACTACTAGATAAGGGTTTTATACGACCAAGCATATCGCAATGGGGAGCACTTGTATTGTTCGTCAAGAAGAAGGACGGTAGTGTACGGCTATGTATCGACTACCGAGAGCTGAACAAGTTAACCAACAAGAACCAATATCCTTAGCCTAGGATCGATGATCTGTTCGATAAGTTGCAAGGTGCAAAAGTTTTCTCGAAGATTGATCTTAGATCAGGGTATCACCAATTGAAGATCAAGGCCGCAGATATTCCGAAGACTGCTTTCAGGACAAGGTATGGACATTATGAGTTCCTTGTAATGTCATTCGGGTTAACTAACGCTCCAAACGTCGTTCATGGAACTGATGAACCGAGTGTTCCATGACATGTTGGAAACTTCGGTCATCGTATTCATTGACGACATATTGGTCTACTCACAAGACAGGGAGACTCATGCAACACATTTGAGAGTAGCCCTACAACGGCTAAGAAGAGACAAACTTTACGCCAAGTTCAAAAAGTGTGAATTTTTGCTGAAAGAAGTGGCTTTCTTGGGTCATGTAGTATCTACAGATAGTATCAAGGTAGATCCAAGCATGATCGTAGCTATAGTAGGATGGGATGCACCGAAATCAGTTGCGGAGATTCGTAGTTCCTTTGGATTGGCTGGTTACTAGAGAAGATTTGTGGAAGACTACTCAAGGATCGTCGTTCTACTTACCAGACTAACCAAGAAAGGAGAAAAGTTCATATGGATGGATGAGTGTGAGAAGTGCTTTCAGACATTGAAGTCAAGAATAGTCTCTGCACCTATCTTGACCATCCCAGCACCAGGCTTGCCGTTTACCTTATATACGGATGCCTCAGGGTTAGGTCTTGGGTGTGTGTTGATGCAAGGAGAACAGGTGATTGCTTACGCATCAAGACCATTGAAAGAGCATGAGAAGAAGTATCCTACGCATGATCTGGAGTTAGCAGTGGTTATTCACGCAATCAAGACTTAGAGACGCTACCTTTACGGTGAAAAGTTTTAGATTAAGTCGGATCACAAGAGTTTAACTTACCTTTTTACCCAGAAGGACCTGAATATGAGACAGAGGAGATGGCTGGAACTATTAAAAGATTATGATTATGACATCCAGTACCATCCGGGTAAGGCAAATGTTGTGGCCGATGCCTTAAGCAGAAAGTGGGCATTAAAACCTGAGGCAGGACCTAGTACGAACGCTGCATTGTGTGCTGCAGCCTCAAGCTCAATAGAGAATGATGAAGAGTATATATTAGAAACTATAGGAGATCCAGTGGAACATGGCTTAATTCATAAGTTCACGTTGATGTTCGCAGCCTTGAAAATCTCATCGGATCTAATAGATGAGGTCAAAGTAGCAATCCTACAGGATCCACACCTCAAGACTGTGCAAGAAGATCTAGAGAAGTAAAAGCAATCCTAACTTTACTTTGGATTCAGACAAGGTACTCAGGTATCATGGACGAATATGTATACCTGAGAGTGAGAACTCAAATATCAGAGATAGAGTTATGACAGAAGCTCATTACACCCCATATTCGGTACATGCAGGAAGCACCAAGATGTACCATGATTTAAGAAGATTATATTGGTGGAGGGTATGAAAGCGGATGTAGCTCGATTTGTATTCCAATGTCTGAATTGCCAGCAAGTTAAAGCTGAAAGGTAGAGACCCGTAGGTTTGCTACAACCATTATCGGAGCCAACATGGAAGTGGGATTGTATCACAATGGATTTTGTCACTGGCCTACCCTTGACACCAAGGTCAGTGGATGCAGTATGGGTTAAAGTTGATCGACTTACCAAGATAGCTCGATTCATCGCTATCAGACCTCAGTATACCATGGAGAAGCTAGCCAAGCTATATGTGGATAATATAGTCAGACTTCATGGTGTCCCAGAAAGTATAGTATCTGATAGAGATCTCCGTTTTACATCAAAGTTCTGGGAAGGATTACAGAAAGCCATGGGAACCAAGTTGAAGTTTAGTACAACTTTTCATCCATAGATAGACGGGCAGTCAGAAAGAACTATTCAAATCTTAGAAGATATGCTCAGAGCGTGTGCTCTAGATTTCAAAGGAGCTTGGGACGAGAAGCTATCGCTCATGGAGTTTGCTTATAACAATAATTACCAAGCTACGATCCAAATGGCTCCATATGAGGCACTCTATGGGAAGAAATGTCGTACACCTCTGTTATGGAATGAGGTGGGAGAGGGAAGGATCGTTGGACCGGAGTTCGTAGAAGAAACTTGTTGAGTGATTGATCAAATTAAGGAAAGAGTGAAGACAGCTCAAGTTTGACAAAAGCATTATGCTGATAACCGACGTCGAGATCTGGAGTTTGCAGTGGGTGATAAAGTATTCTTGAAGATATCACTTGTGCGAGGTCTGAAACAGTTTGGTAAGAAGGGAAAGCTATGCCCCAGGTATATGGGGCCATACAAGATTTTGACCAGACGTGACGATGTGGCATATCAACTGGCTCTACCACCATCCATGTCAAGCGTTCATGATGTGTTCCATGTTTCTTTATTGAAGAAGTACGTCAGGGATCCATCGTACATCTTGATAGCAGACCCACCAGACTTGACAGAGGACTTGACGTTTAAAGTTGTACCTGTGATGCTCACAAGCCAAAAAGTACAACATCTCCGAAGCAAGGATATCCACTATGTGAAAGTGCATTGGAAAAGCCAAGATGTGGAAGAAATTACTTGCGAGGAAGAGAATGCAATGAGAAAGGAATACCCTAACCTTTTTAATGACCAAGGTACGTTCAAATTTTGAGGCCGAAATTTATTTTAAGGGTGGGGGAGTTGTAAGACCCGCACTCCATGAACCCAATCTAAACCTTGTTTTGTATCGTAACATGTCTTCCAATCATTACCGGGCCAAACGGGA